>FR990114.1:10600000-11200000 GCA_905404275.2 Hedya salicella | reverse complement strand
AAACATTCGTGCTCATCACACAAACACTTGCCCTGGCCGGGATTCGAACCCGGGACCGCCAGCTTTGTAGGCCGTTGTACAACCCTCTGAGCCAAACGTGTCGTCAAATTTTAAGTTTTGTTTTATGACAATCCTAAATTATTAATGATTTCACACATAATGTTTTCGATGATATGTCGATGAAATGTGTCGACGTAGTTAAGTATTCCATGATACGTTTTACATCAGAACAAGATACAACCATGAACTTGTCTGTCTATGTATCTATCAGCCACGGACTGGTCCAAAGCTGAACATAGGCCTCCCCTATAGCTTGCCACAGAGTGCGATCCTGCGCAGACTCCTCATGACGTCATCCGTACGCCTAGTCTAGAGCCGTGCTACGCTTCGCTTTCCTATGCATCTGTGTATGAACCTGTACCTACCAAAAATCCAATCACAGAACTATGTTCCCATCATGCCGCCATCTTGATTAACCTTAAAAAGAATCCTTTTCACGGAAGGCGACATTGAAAAATAAATGGTCTGCATCATTCATGAACCTGGAAGGTGGTTGATAAATGCGGGCCCTAAATCACAGGTGATGTGCACCCGGTTCTGTAGATTTATCAGCTGAGCAGTCACTTTGTGTAATTAAATTATTTTTCCTGTAGGACAGGGGATTGCAAAGCCTAGAGAATTTACGTCACTTTTCTCATGCTAGTTTCTTATTTTTTTATAAAACACAAGAATGAATACTCGTACATCATATCAAAATATCACATAACTACAGCAATTAAAAGAATATATTTTTCAAAAAATAAGCCAAGTACTAGAAGAAACCGCTTCGTAATCAGCCTTACCAGTAAGCATATTATTTATGCTATACTAAAATCCTCAGTTCCATGGCCAAAAATATGTTTTGTGACCATAACCACTTTCGAAATTCCAAGATAAACTTACTGAGACTGAAAACACATTTATAATATTAGCACTTAAGTAAATAAACAAAAAAATTATAAATAATACATATTACGGGACAGATACAAAAATGGAACTGACCCATGGTAAGCTCAATAAGGCTTGTGTTATGAGTACTAGTTGTCGATATATTTAATAGATATATTTACTTATATACATAACAAACTTCCTAGACTCAGGTACAAATTTTTAATGTAGACATACAAATACACATACTCGCATTTACACACACAGGCACCAACAATAAACCAAACCTCAATCTTTTTTCCGAATAGTAAGTCACTTTAGTACCTAAGTAACAAGTTTTATAATGTAACTATAAGGTTTTTTTTTGACACACAAAAACACCTGTTAATAATCTTGCGCGAATTGTTTGTCAACTGGCGTATATACTGGTTTAATACGGGATAGGCTGCGCCTAGTGTAGGAATCAGGATTACTTTTGAATGGTACAGAAACACCTCTCGTAGATTCAAAATTATTTCTAACCTATACCTGTACTTACTGTAAACAGAATTTATGAAGGGAAATGAATAAACGTTTTACGTTTTTTTTTTGTTCATCACACAAAAATTTGCTCCTACCGGGATTTGAACCCAGAACCTTCAGCTTTGCAGGTAACGTTACTCCCGCTGAACAAAAACGGTCGTCAATAAATTTACCTTATTACCACAGAATAGATAATGGTAAGCATTATTACGGTCACTTCAGCGATGTCATCTTATCATGTCTTTCGCAGTGACGAGAACCACAACCATGACAGTTAACACGTTAACTGCCATTGTTGCGCTTACTGACAAACACAGTTTTTGTGTAGCCCTTGACACTGAACCACCAAATTTAAATAACCACACTGAGCCGTCAGGCGCATTCTCTCTTGGATCCTTTAACTCCTCGAGGAGCAAAGGGCCTCACGTAGTCACCCTCGACAGAAAGTGGCGCTGGATTGGCCACACACTGCGGCAAGAAGACTCCCGTCTCACTAAACAGGTACTCTGTTACTCTCCCGTTGTGAAAAGAAAGAGAGGTCGGCCAAAGTTTACTTGGAGGAGAACCGTAGCACAGGAAGCCGCCTCTATTGGAATTGTGGCGTACTTACACACATTTTATATTTTACACTTATACATATTTACATCGCATGTTAAAATATATATTTCTATTCGCAACTTTACTTTTATTTATTTATATATACACATATTTACATTTAATATACAATTATATATTGTACGTACATTATGTTAAACGTATTTAGCGTTTAACATAATTATAACATTAGTTGAACATATATTTATGCCAACCAATTCGTCGATATCGATACGGCAGTTTATCGATAAGTTTTGTCGACGCCGCCGTCGCCCTAGTACAGCAACTAGTTTTGTGGTAAGACGCGGCGTCCGCGCAGCAGAGGTCATATGACAGTCATTGCCTAGTTACGACGCGGAGCGCACGCTACTCGTACTCGCCATTATAACAGACGCGAATGCTGCGCTTGCTTGAATGCTTGCTTGTTTTTCCTATTTCTATCCTCTGAACTGTTTACTCGCTTTAAGACTTTCCCCTAGTGATTGTGCCTGTGCCTTTCTACACTTCTGTGCCTTCTGTTTGCTTTGTGTATGGAATTTGTGTATATGAAAATATACCAGCTGAACTGTAAGTTTTCTGCATTTATTATTTACCACTAACTGGAGCATAATACACGAACCTTGCGACATTACACCAAACTGGTGACAACTGACAGGTTATTTCGTTTTGTTATTATCAGATTGTTACCTTCGCCGCGGATCGGAAGAAATGTAAAACTGTAGTTGAGATCAGGCGCATTAGCAGTGTTTTAGTGTATGTAGATAACTGACACGGCCCGGCCCCTTAATACGGACTCAGCATGGCCTATTATTCTTATGCGTTTATGAGTAGAACGAAAAGTTTTCACACATTATAATAAAAAAATGAAATATAAACACAATGGTAATTCATTGCTTTTAATTACATGCACATGGAGAGTCAAAGTATTGTACGCCAAATTCTGGCTAATGGTGATGAAATCGAATACTAACCGACCTACTTTCTACCTACCTTTTATAACCTAAGATAAATCATTTTGTACTTTTTTGTAATTGAAACATACTTTTATTAATCACCTCACTTGCTTTAATGAAATAAAAAATAAAATATTAGGAACAATCTTACACAAAATTACCTAGAACTACACAAAGCTTGTAATATGGTCGACGACGATGATAAGTATATAATAAATAGATAAATTATAATACTAAAATACATAGAAAACATTCAAGACCCTAAAACAAACATTTATGACTGGGATTTAAACCCGGGACCGCCAGCTTCGTAAAAACGCTTTATGATCCATGACAACTACGTTTACAAATAAAAAAAATACCGCTTAATAAACCTAGCCAGGCATTAAGAAACATAGACCTGTGTAGTATGTATAGAAGCAGTTTCATAGTAAGCAGGTGACCTCGTATACCTTTATTCCATAATTCATGAACATTATAGTCCTCGTGGCGGTAACATAAGATGGCCGGGTATAAATATAAGCGTAACACTGTATATCCAGGCTCTAAGCTTAAACCCCAGGTATCTAAGCAAAGCTTAGCTCCGGATAAACCTAGATGTATACTTTGACCTTAGCATAGTTTTTCCATCGGTTTCGTATTATTTAAGTGACATAAATCATAATATTTTCTTCTGTTTCCGCGATTATTACTCATTGAAATAAAACAATTTAACGGATTATAAATTAAATTAAATTAAATTAAATTCACTATGGAGTTGGAAAATCAAAATTCACTTGCATTCTTAGATGTGCTAGTAATTAGAGGTCCTAAAAATGACATAGGTCATACTGTATATAGGAAACCTACGCATACAGATAGGTATTTGAATGGCAAATCTCACCACCATCCCTGTCAACTTGCTACAGTGGGTAAATCTTTGTTTCAGAGAGCCAGGGGTATCTGCGACAATCAACATCTGACTGCTGAGTTACAGAATGTCAAACGTGCGCTTCGAGCCAACGAGCTCCAGGTACCACGTCCCAAGCAGAATCCCAGTATGAAGAAACCAACAGTCGAGCGTAAACCTGCCGTATTACCATATGTGAAAGGGGCACAGACAAGATCGGAAACATCTTGAAGCGTGCTTCTATAAAAACATATTTCAAGCCGTTGAAGAAGGTGTCTCAATACCTTAGACCCGTGAAGAGTAGCACCCCTTTGCAGAGTGCAGGCATTTATAAGCTGGACTGCGAGTGTGGTCTTTCATACATTGGTCAAACGAAACGCAGTGTATCAACCCGGGTGAAGGAGCACATAGCAGATGTCAAGCACCGTCGGTGTAATAGGTCTGCAGTTTGTGAACATGTCATTGACAAACCAAACCACTCAATTAAGTTTGATAAACCTTCTATCCTTGCCAAAGAAAAAAGATATTTTCCCAGGATGCTACGCGAGGCTATTGAGATTAAAAAGCATCCTAATTTCAATATAGAAGATGGATTGTCACTACCACCAGCTTGGGATCCTGTAATACATCTCATCAAGGAACAAGCGAGACACAGGACTGCAAAACCTTAATTTCCGAACGGTGTAAAATATCTTATCTGTTTAAAAGTAGTGTAATAGTCTCTGTTTTTAAATATTATAATTAGTAATGAGGTAGCCTGGGAGTTTTTCTTTGCAGCGTTTCTTTTCTCCTCAGTACGCCTCATTTGTGAAATGCTGCTTGGTAAATTATTAGAATAAAATAATTAAGCCCTTCTGGCACATGTGTAACTGTCTTTACAGCTTAGGCCCATCTGGCATGTATGTACACCTTTATTTGTGTTTTTTCAAAAAATGGGTAGTTTGCACAAATTGTAACTTTGACAGAGGAAAATACATCTTTTCTCAGTCCTCCCGTGACCATGGAAAGCTGGAAAGCTTCCGAAACGTCGGGAACTAAAATGAGATAATATACGCGATATAATCCGTTAAATTGTTTTATTTCAATGACATAAATCATGTCAATCTGTCGCTCTGCTGCTGCGTTGCAGAAAGACAACATTTTTTTTTCTACTCGTGAACTATATATAATCTTTAAATAATAACCACGAATCATACATAAAGTCATACTTTTTAGATTGGACCATCACTCTTTACTCTATGGTTTATATGCCCATTTTTCTCGTAACAGTACCTGCAATAACGTTTTTTTTTCTTTTTTATTGTTCGGTATATCGCAGTTCCTTGAAGCTGTAAAAAAAAAAAAACAAATTTCTTAGTCAACGCAATCCAAAAATACAGCCATTAAAAAATGTACTTCCATAGAAAATGCCGTTCTTGGAAAACCTCTAAATATATAAATCTTATTTTATATTATTTTCTCAGCACCCATAGGCATAAAGCTGAAATTAATATCAAATACTTAATACCAAAGTCTGCAACCCCTTGAAACTGTGAAAAAATAAAACTGCTAAGATAACTCAATTATGTCTGTAACTAATATAAAATGGTCTCACACTACTTTTACGGGTACCTTTTGCTTAGGACCAGCGTTCTACTAACAGTGTTGGCATAACACAGAATTTTCATAGATGCGGCCGTTTATTTAGGATTGTGTATCTCCCAAAAACACCAAGTTCCTAAGAATAGTTACAGATTGATTTTGACATTGATTTTGTTGAACCAAAAAAGTAGGTTGTCATTTTTTCCAAACTATACCTACTGAAACAGATATTGTATTTACTATTAGTGGAAACTGTTTTTTGCTTTTGTATTAGCTATTTTTTTGTTAACTCTTAAGTGAATTGTATACTCATTGTTTCCCATCACAACATCATAATAATATATATATATTGCCGCCGTTAGTAAAACGGGCGCTTCTACACTAAGTTGAAAACGGAGAAAATAAATAATTTGTGATTTAGAAATTAAAAAAATCGATCCGTGAAAGAAAATTAAAAAATATCATAGTTTTTTAATGAGAAAACGTGAATTAGCATTTGAGCTATTATTTAGTTAATATTAAATAATAAATAAATTGAAGTTTATCTTTTCTCGTAGTAAAAAAATACAAATAAATGCTCGATACTGCATTGAAAAGACGTTTCTGGCTAGATACGTCTTTTCAACGTAGTAATTTATAAAACGTCTTTTTTACTTAGTAACAATACATATAGCGAAATTTAGTTAACGATATATAAAGGAAGCTTCTAGCCATTTACTGCTTTTCAACGTAGGTTGGAATTGAAATATCGATCGATAGTAATAAATAAAAAACAGATACGCCTGTATAATACATTCTGGTTTTTTGAATTTTGGTCAGCCCGATACCGAATTTAAAGGTATATTTTAATATGACAATCATTTACATTATTAATAAAACACAGATTTCAAAATTAATGTATAAATTTATTAATGAGACCCCTAAATCTTCCTCTACTTTCAACATAAAAATGGGTTTTTAGTTGTTGAGATCGACTTAATTTGTACCTTAATTTCTCTTAGGCACTGTAATCACAGTCTCAGTACCTACTGACATTAAGTAGTTAAATACATCAAATTATAATAAAATAATCAGACAAACGTTATTTGTAGCTTTAACCAGCCAATTCAATTAGATAAAAGACATAAATTAATTATTTCTAGCCACGTTTTTGTGTCCACTGCTCCCTCACAAACTGCTAACACAAAAGAAACGCAAAGATAGAAATAAAATTTTAGCAAAATTTGACTGTTATCTTCTTCTGAAACAGGGACAAAAACACAAATGGTGTGTACCTATATCGATTTTTTTATGCTACCCATAACTACCTATTAACCAATCTTCGTGCACTTGAAATCGAAACTATTCTTATTAGTCTCTACTAATAAGAATTAATATAAGGAAACCGCTTTGTTATTAACTAGAGAGTTAATAACAAAATGGTTTCCTTATGTCTGACATTAACGTAGAATAGTTAGAATTGTGGACGGAACCATAGATATTGATTTAAACTTACAAAATCTTTATTCATTATCACAACACATCAAAACGGAGCTTAATCACGTATAAATATGATTTATTTAATTATCTTTCGTTGGTAATTCTTCGAGGTTTCGGACGTCGCGTTACGTCCATGGTCTCGAAGAAACTGGAGAGGCGACTATTAATATCTTCTAGCCGCGCGAGTGTTTCAATCTACCCGCACTTGGTGTTGATTATTAGGTCTATAACACTAAGGTCGTTTTTGTGCGTTGTGATTACCATAGATATTATTTTTGAAAATCGAGTAAGTCTCGCTCGATCAGACTGTAACAATAGAGGAATAACTGATGAAGTTATTATTAAAGTTATTTTAATGACATTTAAATATTATTGAAGTAAGTAGGTATTAATTATTTAATTTAAACAGTAAAATATTACTTATGAGTCAAGTTACTTATATACAAAGGTTAGAACACATCCAAGAGAAATTTATTAAATGTTTGAACTTCCGCACGCGTAAAAGGTTTGACACATATGAGGACAGCTGTGAATATCATAACATTAGTCCTCTTAACTCCCGCAGGTCCCTGTCAGACATGATGTTCCAATACGATAAGCTGAATGGTCGCTTGGATTATCCAACGCTGCTACCGCAGCTCGCGCTCCGAGCTCCTCCGCGGCGTTTTCGTAATACACGACTATTTCATGTCCCCCTACACCGTACAAATTACGGCCAAAACTCTATTCTAACAAGAATTGTACGCAGTTTTAATAAATCCTTTCACAACACGGATCCATTCTCTTCTTCGCGAAAACTATTCAAGTCGTCTATTATGGAAGGGCTTTCCTGATTATCACATACATACAACTATATGCACACACACATACACCCACACACACACACACACGCACACACACACACACACACACACACACACACACACACACACACACACACACACACACATTTTCCTTCACTCACATTGATATTGTAGTTTCTCTTACTAGATAGTGTCTGCTTATCATTATGTAATTTGCGTACCTTAGGGTGTGCTAGTCTCGTTTCCTTACTCAGATCCTGATTTATATAATCTAGGGAGTTCTGTTATTAGCTATGTGTAATGTATACATATAATAAGTTTATAATTTTAATGTAAATACTGTTGAACTTCTTCAGTAAATAAATCCTTACTAATATTATAAATGCCAAAGTGTGTCTGTCTGTCTGTCTGTCTGTCTGTCTTTTACCTCTTCACGCTTAAACCGCTGAACCGATTTGGATGAAATTTGGTACGGAGATAGTTAGAGTCCTGAGGAAGGACATATGCTACTTTTCATCCCGGAAAAATACCCTTATCCGCGATAAAGGAATTTAAGGTGGATGAAGTCGCGGGCAGAAGCTAGTAAATAAATAAATTATGTAATTGCCAGGTGACAACCAAAACTCACAAAAAAATCTGACACTGCTCTTCAAAACCTTGTATCTACTTAATGAGTCTTGGTCATCAACAGACGAATATATTCTGTTGTATATTCTGTTCTCGTCGAAATAACCAATTAGCCCTTCCGGAACCTAAGTTGAATATGTATAAAAGTGGACCTTATTACCAATCTATTAAAGTCTACAATAAAATCCCTGACTTCATAAAAAAAGAGAACAAGTATAATATTTTCCGCAATAAACTTAATAATTGGTTCATAAGTAAAGGATATTACTCATATCAGGAATTTATTACAGAGCCCACTTAATAGTTTAATTTACAGTTATATATTACTCATAATAATAAATTGACATAGACATACATATATATATAGATAATTTATCAAATAATGTTGTAGTAAATAGTTGATAGTAAGTATGCTTAGATATAGGTATTGACATAGTTAACAATCTGCTTGTAATGCGACTAAGTTAATCAGTTGAGTTATTGAGAAATTTAAAATGCATGTGCATGAGTTTACCTACCTATTTGATTAACTACTTAAATCAATTTTGCAATACCCGAACAGGGTTGCACTGTTACTGTTACTGTGTAAGTATCTACCCAATTATGTAATTGTAATAGTGCTAAGCCATAAACAATACAATACAATACAATACAATACAATATTGTTTCTAAAATAACTATGATAAACCACGTAGGAAGTTATTACGATTAACAATAAATCACGTTTAAATAATATGCATAAAATAGTTTAAGTTTTGTCTTACTATATTGTCGTACTCGTTGCACGCCGAGCTGAGCGCGCGCGTGGTGACGCCTTCCTACTACCTAGACGCATCTGATTGAATCGATATCCAACAGCGTGTTTTTGCCCCGCACACCTAGCAATACTACGTAGAAAAGACGGCTCTACCACTTGCGCCTGAATTAATGGTGGTTTTACTATGATCAAGGGGCGTAGCTGCGCAGATGCGTCTTTTCTTTATATTTCCGTGTAGATACGCCATTTCATTTTATGAAACTATACATATTTCGTAAGTAAATAAAATGCTTTTACTTAGATGTGTCTATTTATTTTAGTATTAATCAAAAACGACTTTTCAATTTCGTATCATATGCAGTATTTATTTACAATCAAAAAGGGCGTATCTCGCAGATACGCCCTTTTTGATTGTAAGTTTCATAGGGTTCTGTTTATTTTTAATCAAATTTAAAAATAGTAGTAGATGTGTCTTTTTTCGCTGATTCCGAATATATATATATAACTCAATTTTGACAAAAATGTTAGATACGCCCTTTTTCCTTACGATGGTAGTATATAATATATGTAAGCTCCGAGTATAGCCCTTCCCATTGCACTTTGCGTAACTATCAGCCGCCTTATGAGTCCCATCGTGAACGACCATGTCTCAGTTCTGTAGGTCATCACTGGCAACACGCACTGTTCGAAGACCACGCATAGGAAATCGCAGCGTGGGCCGGTCCCAGACTAGGTGGACGGGTGACCTCGTAAGGGTCGCGAGGAGTCAGTGGATGTGGTCTGCGCAGGATCGCACCCTGTGGCCAGCTATAGGGGAGGCCTATATTCAGCAGTGGACGTCCGTGGTTGATAGATAGGTAAATAGATATGTAAGCCATTTTAGCCACATTACATCACGTCAAAAGGCTGGACCAATTTTAATCAAGTTTTGTACAGTTTGATAGATGTTTAGACATGCAAGTACACTATAGTATCACTGTACTATAGTGTCCAACATCTATCGTTAGACACTAATTTACCTAACTATGGTAAAAAAGGGTTATGAGTTATCCTCTCCGCGCGAAAGAAGTTGCGGTCGCGTTTTAGTTTCTTATGCAACATATAACAGCCTAGGAATGTAATGTCTCTATGGAAATTCAAGATGGCGGCCAGCAGGAACGGCGAGTAATGAGATTGCTTACAGCAGCCTGTATCCGATACAAAGTTATTGAAATTGCTGCTGAAGCGTCCTCGTCGATACTGGAGTATCACTATTGTGCTTCAAGTATACTGGGTAATTTTCCTTACAAAATATTTTTTTTTCTACCGGTATCTCAGGAGTAGAAAATGAAACTGGCTAAGGGTGAGTCGGAATCATAGATGGTTCCGTAATGTTGATAAATAATGCCGCGTAAAAAACGCTGTGCATCGAAAATTTAAGCTATTTTTTTTGTGAAATTTTTGTCAAATGAAACAGGCTGGTTTTCATTTATGTGTTTTTTGACTTTATAACCTATTCAGCGCCTAAAGCGGAAACATGTTTGTTAAAAATTTTCTCTATACAAAATAAATCCGAAAACGCGTCTTCATTTTCCGTTTTTAGTCCAGTTTATACAAAGGACAGATTAATAAACGGCTAAATTATGTAAAAATGTCATTGTTTCCTTTTACGTTATTACCTTACATGATAACAAAATATTACAAATTCAGCTCATTGGCCGGCTTGGCGTTTGAGGCGTGGTTTATGAATAGGCAATACTTGACAATGCAGGCCCTTAAAACACGTCATACTTTGTTTAATCCCATTATTTTGGTTGTAATAGACTAGCCCAAAAAAAATTGTAAAAATTCACACTTTTCTATTTCAAACGTAGTGAAAAAAGCGATGAAACAAAATCACATTTATCTGTGGAGTAGAAGGGGAGATCCCCATGAGCATTTTAATAAAATAAAAAATAAAATGCAACTTTGCACCCGTGTGTAACACAAAACTTTTCACTCTACTACAGCTAGGAGAGTGCAACATGCAAAAAACAGCTCTTAAAGAATAAGTATTTATTTGTACACATTATAATCATTCTCAGGTTAATTAGAATCATCATCAATAGAAAAGTTTTGGAGTAAAATTTTGTTGCCAATGTTGACATTTCCTCTCCTTACACCACAACCTACAAACGTTGCAAGTTAATCAAAAGCATGGAAAGGTCGTTTGCTATCCGGGCGAAGCTGCAGGAAAGACTTTGAATCTATACTTAATATTATAAATGTGAAAGTGAGTCTGTCTGTAACCTCTTCACGCTTAACCTGCTGTATCGAGTTGAATTAAATTTGGTATGGAGATAGTTTGAGTACTGGGGAAGGACATAGGCCACTTTTTATCCCGGAAAAATACCCTTATCCGCGATAAATGAATTTAAGGCGGACGAAGTCGTGGCCAGAAGCTAGTATTGCTATATAATTCAACGTATTTCGTTAAATAGATTTAAAATGTGCAAAAAACTTTGTCACTTATATTTTTAGTTCATAAACAGACAAACAGCAGAGGCCTTAATTGTAATGAGTTTCCGGAAGCCATCCAAAAGATAAAATTTACATTATATGTTTGTTAAATGCATGATTTCGGTGACTAAAAAGCTAATTGACCCAATTATTCCACAGGTACATACACCAAAATTATCCCGTGTTACTTAAAAGAGCACTCGGGAAAGTTTAACACCAAAATGCATTCGCAAAAGTTTTGGGTGTTCGCGTATACGTCTATTTTACTAATTAGTTAAAAAGGTTCTGGCTGACGTAATGAGCTCTTAATTTTTTTAGGAAAAAACGTAGCCTTTTGCCCGCTTTGAGAGTGGGGTGATATTTTACCGAGCTTCAGCTTGGTACCTAAATGTGATTTTTAAAGGTGACTTCAATATTACAATCTTACATGAATCTTTCTTAGCGTGTAATTAAATATTTTCTTGACATGCTTGCGTTATTCTAGACTTCATCATGACTTACGCGAGGTTATTTTTAAACCGGCCAAGTGTAAGTCGGACGCGCGCACCGAGGGTTCCATACATAATGTGCCTGTTTGTCACAGGTTTGTAATTTTTAACAGTAATATCGATATAAAACAATATAACGGATTACATCGCATTTGAGTTCCCGACGTTTCGGAACCTTTTTTTTATTGTTTTATTTCAATGAGTAAAAATCGCGGAAACAGATGAAAATCTTAAGTAATATCGATACAAGCAAAATCAAGATTTTACAGTAGAATGGATGAAAGGTATTTTCATATTGAATTTTACGTAACTTTTTTGTCTTTCAAGATAATTTCATAAAATGTTGGATTCATTAAAAAGATAGAAATTTCCTTGAGACTGCATACTTGGGTTTTTTAAAGTCTTGTTAGTTTTTAAGAAAACTCGAAGACGAAGCGCACCATTGCTGAAAGAGTTAAGGAACATATCGCGGCTGTTAAGAAACGCCAGGTGAATAAGTCCGCTATTGCCGAAAATGTATTAGAAGCGGGACCAAACCAAGGATTGAGTTTCATAATCCCAAGATCCTTTCTACGGAACGTAATTACTATAGGAGAATCGTACGTGAAGCAATTGAAATCAAGAAACACCGAAATTTCAACCGGTAAGATGGCTTCAAACTTTCATTTTCGTGGAATCCAGTAATAAGTAAATGTAAACAATATTAAAAAACATCCGATAAATCGCCTGACGCCGTGAGTGTAGTGTGTCCGTCTAGTGACGACCGTAATGTTCAACCTAATCATAAACATCAAGCGCGGTTAGATCGAAAAACTCGCGCGGCTAGGAGACATTGATTCACCGCTCCAGTTTTCTTCGAGACCATGGACGTAACGCGACGTCCGAAAGGTAATTAAATAAATCATATTTCTACGCGATTAAGCCCCGTTTTGTTGTGTTGTAATAATGAGTGAAGATCGAGTAAGTTTAAATCAATGTTTTACAAAACTCATTAAAACGTTCAAAGCACTCGGTATAATAAAAGTTACAGAAAACTTACAAAACAGATACCGGCCCACCGAATCGAAGTATTTAAGGGAAAATATTTTCGACAAAAAAAAACTTTGAATGTGAAAACTTTGTAATGATAAGGAAAGGTCCGAAGTAATTAGCAACAAGAAAGACCCACTCGTTAGAACTTTCCCGGCCTCTGAATGGATAAAATTTAAGAGCCAATCAACAAAGGGCCTCTTAAGACGCGATTTTCATAATTTTGGTTCAATGGTTACGTAATTGATATATGTCGCTCGACGTGGTATAAAAATGTTTTACGGAATTTTTAATAATATTTTATGCAATCGTTATATAATGATTTGCAGTCGAGTAACGCGTAATTAAGGTACGCGACTTAAAAAACTAATTATACAACCATTGTGGGCTACTCTTTACTTTATACTCTTTCTACGAGAAACCTATAAACTATAGTAAATTACACATAGCTCAAAAAATAATTGCGAAAACAATGCGGTCTTCTTTTGAAATTCATTATAGTTCTGTGCGGAGTTGTATAATAATAGGTATTATAGTTCAGTTACATATTATAATAATTTAAATAGTATGCCTTTTTACGATGGTTCACGGAGTTCTTATTAACAGATTATTGTTCACTAGTAGAAAAAGAAACCTAAGCTTACCGAAGTCGGTTGGCTGCCAATGGTAAGCTAGTGGAAACAGCAATAATCTAGAGGTAAACAGCACGGACAAACGCTGACGGATGTGGTGTATCGTACTTGAATGAAGACGCAGCGTGGGAATTTTATAAGATGTTAATGGTTACCGAAAGCCAATGGATGCAGAAGGCATGCGGCCGCCGTACGGAAATGTTGGGGAGAGACCTATAATATGTACATTTATAAATCGGCAACGAGGACTAACATTTGCGTTAGTAGCATTTTTTTTTTCTCAAACATGCAATGAAAAGTCGTCATTATGTGCGTTAAAACAGGCTTCAAAGTATTCTGTTTCGGGCGGAACAACCTGAGAGAACTGTAAAGGAATTTCATACAAAATTGAAGGCCTAGGCCGGGAAGTAATTTTTATTTTAATGGAAACAGGGCGTCTGTGTCATGCACGTGCTAAACAGCTGCATTATATATTTTTTTTAAATTTCTATTGGCTAAATGGTCATTGGACCAAAAATATCCGCGTTAATGCCTATTACACACGAACTGCTATTAAGAACACAAATCTGTTTGGTTCATGTATTGATGAATAAATTATAAATATTGTCTATACGTAAGTCGCCAGAGACCATAGACAATATTTAAAATCCTCTGCATTTATTTTATTTATTATAGAAATTAAGATTCTTATTATAAAGGTTGTGTATAACGGGCCTAATAGTCTACTCGAACACTACACACGCGAAATACGGACGACTTCCGTAAAAAAACACATTATGGAGGGATTGAAGGGAAAATTTCAAAAACTTTAGTCGTGTAACTTTTTGAATGGTGTATTTTTATATTTCTTTGCATATGTTTGAGAAAAGCACTATACATGCCTCTGGCCGTGAAAAGTGCTTGCCGGCTTCGTATCACTATCCGGCCTCCCTATCGGCCGTCTATACCTTCTCACCCGGCAAGTCCTTCTTTCCCGGCGTCTGCAGTAATGTACTATTTCATGACTCTTGGATGTTTATTACGGGTATGTTTACAAGTATATCTATGCTATTGTAAAGTTGTAAAAATGTAATGTCAGTACATTGAAGATATAAAAAAAAATGTTATGGACTACCTATTTGGAAGCCAATATATCAAAAATATTTTTTTTAGATATTTGGTATGTTTATATGTGTTCTTGTGGCTTCATCACGCCAAATCGGCTTAACGGATTTCAACTATTTTTCGTATGCGGGTAGCTAGCATATATATAGCATGGACAGTAGTACAATTTTTTAGCTATTTATTTTTTTCCACTGATCATCGTTGTTAGTCCTTAATTTATTCAAGCTCCTTATGTAAACAACATCGTCACTTCCCATAATTAACAAGCTACTTGTCCCGCCGTAAACAAAAAGTTTCGGGACAGGCAACTAGCCCCATCGATCAATCAGCCCGGACGCGGGAATTCCTACCTACATACCAAACTAATCACAGTAGGACCAACAACATCAGTAAGGTTTTGAGTAGCTCACATTTGCGCCGTTTGGTGTAGAAACAATTGGACTACGGGGACCCAGCGCCAAAGAGCTGTATTAGTAAATAGCTCAGTGCCTTATCGAAGCGTCGGGTGAGAGCTGGCGGCTACTTCGAACAGAGGCTTAGCCTAGCCATCCATAAGAAGAAACGCCGCCAGCCTTCTGGGCATGATATCCGGCGAAGGTGACTTTGAGGCTGGAGGACATGTTCAATTTTTAGGTAGTTCCTTTATACTTTTTAACTTAGCTTTAGATTCTTCATCTCCTTTCCTTTTCTTACTTTATACTAGATAATTTACATATAGAAATAATTGATTGATTACAAATGAACTCTTATTATACATATTAACCAGTTCCAATTAGAATCAACGTAAAAGATATAAGTACAAAAGCAAAATATTTCAGATATCTTCCAGTGGAACCTTGAGCAAGTGAGTGAATTAAGAAGATAGACACGCTAACACCAAGAATAAAGTATATAAAACACTAAACTGAACACAAGTAAATAATATATAATAGATATAAATGGTACTCATCTACATCACAGATCAGTTTACTTGTAACGGTCAAGGATATAAACGCCTATAAGAATTGTCAAATCGAAGTACTAAACGTAGTAAAAAGATAAAAGTGCACAGTTGTCGTGCTCAGCAAGCCCTCACACGTGTTCCGAGCAAGACCTACGAGACGCGACAGAGAAGGCGCTGAACGTCGCCACTTTCTGGTCCCGCACCATATAAAACTCGAAACCATCAACACGAGAAGAAGAAGTAAAAAGATACACTTTCCAATTTAATTTGTTGTATCTATACATATAAGCGTTTACGTATGTAACTGTTCTCTATATAACGCTTGTTTCTACTTGAAGTACTGATCGTGCCAGTTTATTATGACGACCTCTAATCCGACCTGTAAAACTTCCGAGCAAAGCTTAGGAATTTTTGGATAGTTCCCTGATAGGAGGGAAAATGGTTCGTAATTTAGTATAATATTCGGGCCCAAAACTATGACGTTAGATTAGAGGCTTGCCGAAAATCGGATGAGGGTTTTATAATTTCCTTACGACAGAACTTAAGGGGTCGACCTCCAACCGAAAATATACGATTTTCCATGGTTTTTGTTCTTTATCTAGTTTTTATTTAACAATTTCTTGCATTCAGAAATTAAAATATATTTTTATGATTTTTTACAGAGAGGTCTATAAAAATAAAAATTGCGTATCTAGTCTCTCAATAAACCTTTAATAGACTCAAAACCTATACTTAATTGTTCAATATGAAAAGACCGAGCTCGCGACGCCTATTTTTTCCTCAAAAAGCGTGTATTTTTTAAGATAAGTAGAAAAACTGGTTTTTCGTCGTTAACTTTACAAAAAGGTCAATATAATAATGCGTTCTGGGTGTTGATGGGCTGCCGCGCTATTGCAGTGCCTCACAGATGTTCGCTGACGCGCGCGTCACCGTTTCAAAGCTGCAATGCGCCTGCGAGCCGCGTCGCTGGTGCGGCGCGTGCGCGCCAGCCCTGTTGTGGCAGGCACGAATTTATAGGTGAGTGGCACGCTTTATATATATGTTAGATAGCAACACTAAAGATAAAAAGTCAGTGTGTAGTCTATGGCCTGAACTCGTCGCTACAAGTTGAAATGAAACTGTTGGAAACTTTCGTGGAGTTTTAAAAGTGACCTCGTGTAAGCATCCGGCAGCGACAGCTGAGCCTCCCGTCTCTACAGCTGAGTATCCTCTGAGTATCCCATCTAGGTTCCACACCTCGAGTCACTGGGTGTCAGTGCTTACCCTGAGCAGGCGGACTTTTCGGTGTCTTATGTGTTATTACATTATTACCAATTTCTGTACCAATCACGTTTCTATGATGTGGATGCATGCCCACACTAGGATGTAGGGCCCATCCTCCCGGACCGCCGTCTTGCGGTTCGGCTACAGCTCCTACCGGCAGCCTGGGCTCGTATCTGGTCTTTCCAACGGGGTCTTCCAGATCCAGGCTGAAATGAGAATCTTGGGGGGCGCCCTTGACCAAGCTTATCGGCTTGGAGTTCCCGGAGACGTCCGGCTCTACTCCTTCCACCCTTTAATGAGTCCGTAGATCGGTGAGTGTCGTAACAATGTGACACTGTGATTATGTAAGTCGAGCCAAATACCTGTTATGTTTTACAGCCTACCAAGAGATACCACACCGAAGAGTGCCGCCGGTTCACTGCGGCTCTCTGTGGCTAGATGGGTGACCGGAGATACTCATTTCACAATACTATACACAGGCGAGGGATGCAGGCAGCCGGCTGAGAGGAGATAAGCGAAGCAGATTGTACAGATTCCAGAACCAGCGACCTTCCTTTGAATGAACTCAGGTATGTACAAATAAGTCGCGAAAGGATAGATACAAACCCGCAGTGTAGTGAAGATACACAAATAGCATATTAACCGATTACTCCCACAATAATAAATTCAATATTTCGCGATAAGCCCCAACAACATCCTAGCTATGATTGCGGACAGGATTGACTGTCCGTACATTATGCACTGTTGTGGACTTCACAATCACAGTAACAGTGAGTCGTACTATTGTAACTAATATAGCCTTTAAGATTTATTGTATCGAACCTAACTAACACTTTATGAGCCATGAGCTTGAAATAAACGTCAATTTATTATTAAAATAGCAAAGTTTGATGGCTTGTTTCTTGGTTTCGGTGACTCGTGGAGATAAACTGAAACAGTATGTTGGTAAAGACGGTCTTTTTCAACATGATGAGACATATAAAACACGGAAAAACAAAGAGCTACGGATCGAAGGTCATTAAGAGCTGTAAGCCCCTTAATTACAATAAAAATAGCCCCATAATGAAATTTAGTGCTGGGCCTAATGTTACCATACTCTTCCAGTTATTAACGCCTGATTACGCGTGCTTATGTAAACTAATTGACAATGGTTAACGTTTTTCTAATGTAAAAATATCACACAATCTTTTTATATTACAATATTGATAAAAAGATCTAAGTAGAAAGAAAAGTTAATGCAGTAAAGCGGTCTGACAGTCTAATGGATTAGGACTGTTCCGGTATAACAGGGACGCTGGTTCGATTCCGGCTTCGACTGCAGTGGATCTTTGCTCTCTTTCTCACACATTAAGTCAAGTCGTACCAGTTGAACCCAGCTCTAAAGTCCTTATGCCTTGAGCACCACATCACCATCATCGTAGCGTTTTCCCGGTGGCATCATAGTCCGGGGTCCGCATTCCGGCATTTTCTTCTCCACTTCGCAAGGTCTTCTGCATCTTTAGCTTATGCATTGTGCACCACTTCTCACTCTTATCTAAGAGGACGCGGATGACACGTTTGTGGGGTTGCGCTTATCCCACTGGATTCAATTACTGATAAAGAGGTTTAGATAAAGACCCAGTTACCAGTTAGTTTTGTTATGTATGCTAACAGGATGGTGGAATTGGAGCTTATGCTCGTGACTGATATCCCAGCGATATGCTACTCCCTCCTACTGCTGTCCTCGTACTGCCTCTCATGGTTTAGACACTGCCATCATCATCATCATCAGCCAAAAGACGTCCACTGCTAGCCATATGCCTCACCAATGAACGCCACCATGACTGGAACAGTACCGCTCACATTCAGAGGACTCCAGTCACCTCCACCAGGCGTCTTCCGCAGTTAGGTCACCACGCAAGAACTGGTCAGCCCCATCGCCCATCGGTTCTATGAGCACTGTACCCTGCCCATTGCCGCTTTTCAATTTTTCGACCTTTGTCGTTTAGTTTGGTCCTTCCGCGGATCTCTTCATTTCGAATTCATATCAGACTCCACACCATTAATTTATATTTCTTTGTCTTTTTCTCGTTTTTGATGCATAACTCGTCTTGCATCTTCTAGTGCACTAGGTATTTACGAATTATGAAAATTTTTGAGCTTTGATCTATCAAATATCCACTATTTCAGATTTGAATGTCTCATGTTATTTTCTTTTTTAAGTAGACAGCGTGAGTCTCGGACAAATTTAAATTACATACGCGGTTACTCACGTCGTGAAAGCCGAATACTTCTCCCATCCATGTTCCATTCCAAGGACCTTACCTATGAGACACGAACGGATCTAGTTACTACCCCTGTTGGACACTTTACGACGTGTAACTGATATAATTTAAATATTTATTTGTGCAAAACAGTTATAGTACTTACTACATTATTTTTTACGTAAATGAGTTGTTATATCTTACCTGTTCCATTTATCGATATATAATTGTAAAATCTTCTCTTTTTGTATAATAATCATACCTGCAACAAAAAAAAATATGTTGTTCAAAAAGTTTCCTCAATGAATAAGGTTCTTGATCTCATGAATTTTCCGAAAAGTAGATGAAAACTGTCAGCCCGAGAATATCCAGTACATCATCGAAATAAATCCTGTTTTGCACTACCCACATGCAAAGGCTTCCCAGGGTCCTCACGAGGTCATGAGGCCAGCTTATATCTCACCCACGTTGCATCTTTCAGTAATCTAAGTAAAATAAAATAGTAAAAACGTAATATATAGAATATCAGTGACATTAAATTTTAACCTTAATACTATAGAGGTGCCTACCGGGAGAGTAAATTATAAGTCCCGTTTATACGACACACACTATGTATTTAAAGTTCTAACAAAGCCACGAGCATAAGGAAGCACAAGCACAAGAAGAAGGAAAGCACAGTTTATAGTTCAGAAGAATAGGAACACTAAAGGAAAGCGAAATCACAAAAATGATAACAATGATTCGCGCACTTCACTCGCGGGTATATGAAATCGCTAGGCAGAGAGGCATGCATTCGCCGTCACAATCGGAATGGTTCTGGCGGGCGGCGGCTGCCTTGCTGCGCCCGCGCCTTCGCGACCGTTGTCCCGTTCGCTCGCCCACGCGACCTTGCTAGCTATCACGCCCAACAATCAGGTGACGTCGATGCTAACCGTTTCGCCGCGCCCTGTTGTTATTCATAGTTTAACCGACGGCGCGCGGCGCACGGAAGGTTATAGGTTCAGGCCGCCATACACTCCCCCACCGAGACCGTTGCTTGCTACGGTCGATAGTAATATGGTCTCGTAGCCTGGCTGCGAAGTCTGCGTAGTCTACAGTAGTGCCCTTCGAAGGCGTGAAGAACTCACCGGGCAGGCGTAGTGGTTCTCCATACACGAGCTCCGCTGCTGAAGATTGCACATCGTCCTTCCAGGCGCTGCGGATACCCAGCAGCACCAAAGGTAATACCTCTGTCCAGCGTGTGTTGGTATAGCACATTATAGCTGCCTTGAGCTGTCGGTGGAGCCGCTCGACCATCCCGTTGCAGGCAGGGTTGCAGAAGTGGTCGGGCGGTGTTCAGCGCCGAGGATGGATGACAAGGCGCGAAACAGCTCGCACGTGAACTGTGTGCCTCTGTCTGTGGTGATCTTGCCCGGGCAGCCGACACGGGCTACCCAGCCCCCGACCAAGGCTTGTGCGCAGGTCTCCGCCGAGATGTCAGGCAATGGGTATGCCTTAGGCCAACGGGTGAACCGATCGATGACCGTGAGGCAGTACCTGTAACCAGAAGAATAAGGTAATGGCCCTACGATGTCCATGTGGACATGCGAAAATCTTTGAGAAGGAGTAGGGAATGGAGATATAGGAGAGGAAGTATGACGTGAGATTTTATTTCGTTGGCAATCTGTGCATTCTCTCGCCCACTGGCGGCAATCTCTTTTGATTCCTGGCCAAACGAATCTTTGTGTCACCATTCTGACCATTCCGTTGGCACCTGGATGGCTCAGTTTATGCATAGCGTTAAATACTCGTCTTCTAAAGGCATCAGTGATGTATGGTCTTGCACTTGCTGTTGAGACGTCACAGTATAGTTGGGAGGTGGCGTTTGGCAGCTGAATTTTCTTTAAATTGAGTCCTGATCCATGTTGCAGTAGGTCCTTCAATTCAAGATCCTCTTTCTGAGATAATGCCAAAGCTTCGTAGTCTATTTGTTCGCGAATCTCCTCCACTCTAGATAATGCATCCGCTACCACATTATCTTTTCCTGCTACGTATTGAACATCCGTACTGAATTGGGAGATAAAATCTAAGTAGCGGAATTGTCTCGGGGAACATTTTTCTCTCGCTGATGTGAAGGCAAACGTCAGAGGTTTGTGGTCCGTATAGATGGTGAATGGCCTGGCTTCGACCATGTGACGGAAGTGCCGGATAGCGTCATATATGGCCAACAACTCCCTATCGTACGGACTGTAATTCTTCTGCGATGGTTTAAGGCGGCGAGAGAAGAATGCCAGAGGTTCCCAAGATCCATGTGCTGTACGTTGTTGTAAGACTGCTCCGATCGAAACGTCTGAAGCATCAGTGTGGATGGCCAACTCGACATCAGTCTGAGGATGGGCTAGGATGGCGGCTTGAGCCAAACCCTCTTTGCATGACACGAATGCATTCATCATCTCCTGAGTCATTTCGATTTCTTGCATTGCCTTCTTGTTGGGACCACTGAGAACTACGTTCAGCTGTGATTGCAAAGCTGACGCGCTTGGTACGAACCTCCTGTAGAAGTTGAACATCCCAAGAAATCTTCGGAGCTCCTTGACGTTTTTAGGAACAGGATAATCTAGTATCGCCTGCACTTTTGACTGGAGTGGCCGAATTCCTTCTGCTGACACTTCGTGGCCGAGAAAGGTAATTGATGGTACACCAAACTCACATTTTGCGGCGTTGATAAGGATCCCATGATCAGTCAGTCGCTGGAATAGCTCGCGAAGGTGTTGCTGGTGCTCTTCTTCATTCGAGGAGAAGATCAAGATGTCGTCCAGGTATCCGTAGCAATTATCCAGGTCTCTGAGCGCTTCGTCAATGAAGCGCTGGAACGTTTGCGCTGCATTGCGGAGTCCAAAGGTCATAAATTTGAACTGGAACAATCCGAACGGCGTAATGATAGCAGTCTTAGGGATGTCAGCAGGGTTGACCGGTATCTGATTGTATGCTTTGACCAGGTCGACCTTAGAAAACACTGTTTCCTGCCAGCTGCTGCGTGAAGTCCTGGAAGTGCCGAATCGGGTACTTATCTGGGATGGTGCGCGCGTTCAAGGCGCGGTAGTCACCACATGGACGCCAGCCGTCATCTTTTTTAAGAGCTAGATGAAGCGGAGACGACCATGGACTCTCCGATCTGCATGCTGTACCAATTTGGAGCATAGTCTCGAACTCCTTCTGAGCGATCTTCAGGCGATCCGGTGGGAGGCGTCGAGGTCTACTAGACACGGGTGGACCGGGCGTGGTGCATATATGGTGCACGGTCTGGTGTTTTGGCACTGTGTATGTACCTGCTGGGCGGGTGATGTCTGGGTATTGGCGTAAAATATTTAAATACCTGGAGTCCCCAGTTATCACCTTCACTGAGGAGATAGCCTCTACAGCTGGTTGTGCTGGAACATGCACGGTGAGCGTCGTGTGGCTGTCAATCAGGCGCTGGTTTCTGCAATCAATCAATAAATTATAATGGGACAGAAAGTCAACCCCGATGATCGGTTTAGAGACGTCGGCGACCACAAAGTTCCAGTTGAATGCACGCCGTAGCCCTAAATTCAGTTGCAGGTGAACCGAGCCATATGTAGGTATAATTGTGCCGTTTGCTACAAATAACTCGTAATTCGTTTTCTTACGTGTCCCCCTAAGAGCTGTGCGCGGGTACACACATAAATCTGATCCTGTGTCAACTAGGAACAGTACCTTAGAGGTGTTATCTATCACAAAGAGGCGGCCCGGTTTTGATTGGCAGTCGTTGGCCGCTATTTCCGGCTGCCATTGAAGTTTTCCGCCGCCGGGTGATTGCAGGGTCTGGTACAGCGCGTGGCTCTGTCACCAAACCTGTTGTGGTACCAACATATTGACATGTCCCTGGATTTTGAAGATGACCTGTCTCGTCGCCGAGATGCTGATGGTGTTCTATTCCGACCCCTGGGACCACTATTACAGCTTGATTTAGATGAGTGAGCTTGGTTACTAAATTGAGCCTTTAACGAAGCTATTTCCTTAGTAAGTATTGCCATATGTTTTGCAATCTCCGTGGCATATTGCTCTCTACCGCCTATGGTACAAACCTGGGGTCCCTGGGGCACAATGTCATGCACTTTATCAGCTAACTCCGCCAAATCATCCAGCGTAGCACTTGTCTGACATGCAACCACGGCTTGTAAGCTGTTAGGTAAACGGCTGGACCACACGGTTTTCAAAAAATCTTCTGTTACTGATTGACCGGCCAAAGTACGAAGATGTCTCAAAAATTGCGACGGCTTTCTTTCTCCAAGCTCTTCGTGTTTCATTAACTGCAACACTTATTTTTCTTGCGACGCTGACAGCCTAGAAATCAGCTCAGTTTTTAATTTTACATATTTGTTATCAGCTGGAGGATTATTAATTATCTCTTTAACTTCCACTGCATATTGATGTTCCAATTGTCCAATGACGTAATTAAATTTCGTCGAGTCACTCGTTATTAACCATAAAGCGGGTTCTTCGGGCCAAAATGGCGGCGCGCGCACCGACACCTTAAATACAGAACCGCTATTCTCCGAAACGTTAGCTTGATTAGTGCGAGCTGGATTAGCCCCGCCAACGACGTTTGCATCGCTTCCATCCATGATATGTTTCACTTCCTTACTAATCACTTGCGTTATTGTTCAAAGTCAGGGTCACCAGTATAGAGGTGCTTACCGGGAGAGTAAATTATAAGTCCCGTTTATACGACACACACTATGTATTTAAAGTTCTAACAAAGCCACAAGCATAAGGAAGCACAAGCACAAGAAGAAGGAAAGCACAGTTTATAGTTCAGAAGAATAGGAACACTAAAGGAAAGCGAAATCACAAAAATGTCAACAATGATTCGCGCACTTCACTCGCGGGTATATGAAATCGCTGGGCAGAGAGGCATGCATTCGCCGTCACAATCGGAATGGTTCTGGCGGGCGGCGGCTGCCTTGCTGCGCCCGCGCCTTCGCGACCGTTGTCCCGTTCGCTCGCCCACGCGACCTTGCTAGCTATCACGCCCAACAATCAGGTGACGTCGATGCTAACCGTTTCGCCGCGCCCTGTTGTTATTCATAGTTTAACCGACGGCGCGCGGCGCACGGAGGGTTATAGGTTCAGGCCGCCATAATACTATGACGATACCGTTTGTTATTCAATATGAATCTTGTAGTGGCACGTGCCAACTCGGTAGCTAGCGGATATGCGATAATAGAGACAATGGCCTTTGTTTGAAAGATTAGGGCTCGGAGCAAAAAATTCACCTGGGAAGAGCCGAACTATAACTGAGTGGCAATCACGAACTAAAAGACACAGCGTGGACAGGAATAACAAACTGCTATAATATTCGCGAAATGTGTGTCAGCGTCAACGCGCTGATGGACTCTTCAGTTCTATAATATGACGCATAAAGTCGTATCAACTATTCGTAATCATAGGTCTCCTTCTAAGCTTTTTTTTAAGTCTGCTTTGACAAGCTGCTTGAAGGACCAATATAATTTGACTTTTTATTTGTAACATATACTATTACTTCACGTGTCTAGTTATACCAGGAACGAACTGTAGGCGGTTCTTCAGAATGACAAAAAATACCTAAAAATCAATATAAAATAGAGAATTCATATGAAATAATGAACTTTATTCTGTAAGTAGGCCGCAAGGGCACTTTTACAAGTCTGACTCTACGGCGTTTCCCAAGAGGAGACCACTGAGGAGAAGAAGGCCGAAACAAACTCAACAGTCAGTCATTTTTTCCAAATAAATCTTATATCTATTACAATATTTGTACTTAGCCTATCCTAAATATACGTTTTGAGTGTAAACTCAATGCGTAGTTCTTCAAGAAAATATATCAAAACTTGTAAAAGTATAAAGTCAGTCTGCGCGCGAACGCGGTCTCGATCGGGCGTGCGCGCATAACGCACAAGTAGTGTTATTAAAATGTCGTCTTCGAAAACTTCGAATACTGTGAAATGTGCTAGCTGCAACATGTGAGCTGTTAGCGTATATGCAAAATAAGGTTCATGTCATGGATATGGAAAGTATGATACGTGTATGTGTATCTGCTTTTAGTGAAGATGAAGTGGCATCAGCGAAGTCTATGCTGTTCGATGCCATGAAAGGCAAAAAGAAGAAAATTACACGGAGAAATGATGGAAAAAAGCAACGAGATCTGGAGGACATATTTCGAGTGATCCATGAAACTGACCCAGAATTGCTCCCGATTTTTGTGGCTCGGGAACTGAACAGGTTGCCTCCGGTAACTTTCGACCATGTTGATGTAACGTCAGTGTTAAAGGACATCGTCCGGTTGAAAGCCGACCTAATAGAAATTAAGAGTTTGTACGCGACAAATAAAAGGGTGGATGAGCTGGAAGTTAAGTGCTACAATGATAGATTTGCATCTTTTTTGAATGGCCAGATTAATGTGAATACTACCAGAGGAGCTGCATGTAATATGTTGGACAGTGGTCCGATGGGGTTCTTAAACCAAAGTAATAAGTCGGTAAAGTCCGTTAATTTTTGTAATAACGATAATGACTCATCATTGAATCAGCAGGTCGGAACTGCGCGTGAGCAAGCAAATTCGAACATCCAGTCTTCGCCGTCTTTGTCTTGCGCGGAGAAAGAAGCGCGTCTATCGCACTCGCACTCGTCGCCTAAAGAGTTGATATCGGAACCAGTATCTGTATCGGCCGCGTCGGAAGGTAAACAAGAACCTACCGTCCCAGGTGGTCAGAAGGCTCAAAGTCCCATGAGAGATGGTAGTGCAATAATTTCAAATGAGACGGTTTCTACAGATGAAGTGAAGTTACCAGTTGGAAC
Source organism: Hedya salicella (assembly GCA_905404275.2). Lineage (NCBI taxonomy): Eukaryota > Metazoa > Arthropoda > Insecta > Lepidoptera > Tortricidae > Hedya > Hedya salicella. The sequence continues at coordinate 11,173,851 of FR990114.1, read as the reverse complement.
GAAAACAATATCCTTCGCGGACATGGCGGGCAGTGAAAAGGAGTGGAAATCACCGAAATTAGATGGAGAATGGAAGAAGGCACAAAGAAGGAGATTGAGAAATAGGATTATAGGCTGCGAAGGGCAAGTTCAACCAGTCGAAAATATGAAGTTTAAAGCGGCGGCCGTGCGGACTCCTTTGTTTGTGTCAAATGTTCACAAGGATGTAGTGATAAGCGACGTAATTGACTACATCTACGAGAAGACAAATGAAAAGGTGTTGATGTTTAAAATAAAAACTCGTGACCCGAGAGATTACCAGTCATACAAGATGTTTGTATCTAAAGATAATTTAAACACCTTTATGGATGACTCCTTGTGGCCGGCGGGTGTTTCAGTTAGGCGTTTTAAGGAGTTTAAAGCGAGGCAGGATAAATGGCCGCGCGAGAAGAGTGACAGCGTGACCTAACATAACGTAGGTTCCTACACGGATAGAAACAATGACTCATGATGAATGCGCCAACAGCGAGTGATATTAGTAAGAATATATTTATAAGTTATAACTGTAAAAACATTAAGCGGAGCGTAAGCTGTGTACAGTCTCTGTGTAAATCAGCTGACGTTGTGGCGCTGCAAGAGACTTGGTTGATGCCTCAGGACCTGGCGTTTCTTGGCAGTATTGACGAGGATTTCAACTACACTGGAAAATCGGCAATAGACCTGTCATCGGGGGTTCTTCGTGGCCGCCCCCATGGCGGAGTTGGATTGGTTTGGAGGCGTAGTGTGTTCCGCAATGTGTCGGTGGTAAAGTGTTGTAGTGATCGAATCTGTGCGATTAGAGCTGTAACATCTGGTCTGAGTGAAATCATGATTATGTGCGTGTATATGCCAACGGATCAGTGGGACAACTTGCCTTTGTTTACGCAGTGTTTGGGAGAATTGTATGCGTTAGTACAAGATAGCGGTATTGAAACTATTTACATATTAGGTGACCTAAATGCACACCCCACAGCGCCGTTCGGAGAGGAATTGTTTGATTTCTGTGGTGAAAATGATTGGGTATGTGCGGATGTTGTAAAGTTAGGTATTGCTTCTGATACTTATACCTATGTGAGCGACGCGCATGGCTGTGAGAGATGGCTTGACCACTGTATAGTTAGTAAATCAGCTTGGAAAACTATAAACAAGATCGAAGTTCTGGATGATGTTTATTGGTCAGACCATTTCCCAGTGCGGGTTGAGTGTGATTTGGGTCTTGTCAGAAGTAAGTTACAAATAAGTGCTGATGATTGTAATAAAGGTGTTATTTGGGGCCTGAGAAGCGCTGACGAAATAGATAAATATAGTAGTATATGTAGTCTTAAATTAAAACTAATAGATTTTCCTACCGAGTTTAAATTGTGTGCCGATACTTTGTGTAAGGATGAGACACATAAAAAAGTGATAGACAGATATTACAAAACTATTATAGATACTTTGCGTCAGGCTTCAATTGATTGCTGTACTAAAAAACCTGTTAAAATAGTGAACAAAAATAGGTGTTTGCGAGGTTGGAATAGGCATGTGGCGGAAGCTCATAAACAGGCAAGGTTGGATTTCTGCACTTATGTCCTGCATAACAGACCCAAGTGTGGGCCTGTTTTTGAGGCTATGAGTTTTAGCAGGAAGATATTCAAGTCTAGACTTCGGTTTTGTCAAAATAATCAAGAGCAAATTGCTATGGATATTCTTGCCTCGCAGCATGCGTCTAAACAGTTTGACAAGTTTTGGAAAAGCACAAAAAAGTTAAATGGAAAAGTATCTCTGCCAGTTAGTGTCGGTGGTGAATGTGATCCCGTAAGTATTGCCAATATGTTTGGGCAATGTTTTAGGGTGGATTCACCATTGAAATCGAGTGCGGTACCAAATACTATGGACAATACTGTGACTCCTGTCCTTAACATAACAAGTAAAATGGTTTCGCAGGTCATTAAGGGTATGAAAAGGGGTAAGTCTCCGGGGCATGACGGGCTGAGCATAGAAACCTCCAGCATGCAGGTCCGCATCTAAGTAGGGTCTTATCCATGCTTTATACTTTTTGTTTACGCCATTCATACCTACCGTGTGACCTAATGAAAACAGTTGTAACGCCGCTGATAAAGAACTCGACAGGTGAAATTTCTGATAAAGCAAACTACCGACCCATCTCGCTTGCTACAGTTGTTGCGAAAGTGTTGGATAAAATACTGGACGTACATCTTAATCAACATATTCAACTGTGTGATGCACAGTTTGGTTTTCAGAAAGGTCTCGGTACTGAAAGTGCTATCTTAACGCTTAAGCATACTGTTGATTACTATGTCAAGAGAAAATCGCCGGTATATGCCTGTTTTCTAGACTTGTCCAAAGCATTTGACCTAGTTTCTTATGATGTGCTTTGGAACAAGTTAAGGGGGACAGGCGTAGCACCCGAGGTAGTTAATATTTTTTCATATTGGTATAGTAATCAAAAGAATAAAGTTAGATGGGCAAATGTTTATTCTGACGAGTATTCACTCAGCTGTGGTGTAAGACAGGGTGGGTTAACTTCGCCAAGACTGTTCAATTTATACGTTGATCAGCTGATTGGCGAGCTGAGTAGCACACATGTCGGTTGCCGCTTGGATAATGTTAGCGTAAATAATATAAGTTATGCCGACGACATGGTGCTGCTCAGTCCGTCATTCTATGGGATGCAAAAACTGGTAAATATGTGTGAAATGTATGCTGTGACGCACGGCTTAAGGTACAATGTGAAAAAGAGTGAGTTCATGATCTTTAAAGGTAAAAATAAACTACCTAACTACGTTCCACCACTTCTTTTAAAGAATGTGCCTATAAAGCAAGTGTCACAATTTAAATATTTGGGTCATGTACTGACCGATGACCTAAAGGACATTGAGCGCGAGCGAAGGTCATTGTCCGTTCGAGGCAACATGCTGACTCATAGATTCGCGCGCTGTACAGTGCCGGTAAAATTATCGCTTTTCAGAGCATACTGCCAATGCTTCTATACGAGTGGTCTATGGGTTAGTTTTACGCAACGAGCGTACAATGCACTAAGAGTGCAATATAACAATGTTTTCAGGGCACTGTTGCGGCTCTCTCGCTATTGCAGTGCGTCGGGGATGTTCGCGGACGCGGCCGTCGACGACTTTTATGCTATAATGCGTAAAAAGTCGGCGTCCGTGATACGGCGTGTGCGAGGGAGCGGCAACAGTATTCTGCAAATGATAGCGGACAGGCTGGACTCGCCCGTTCTCGGCCGTTTCATAGATCTGCATGTGTTGAGAAGGGATCAATGAGGCGGCGGAGGGGGGTGGGGTGAATAAATGATTATGTTTGTTGTATTGTGATATGTGTTTAATGTTATAGTTGTGTGCCTATCTAACATAGTTTATAAGTTAACTGCACTAACAATATATGGAATTCTGAAGTTCTGAAATAAATGAATTTTATTTTTATTTTTATTTATTTTTTATAAAAAAGTAGATAATAAAAAGCAAAATAATGATTTTTTATTTCAAACAACTTACATACGTTTGATATGCTACCTTATAAGAACCGTGTCAAATATGATTTAAGAAAGCCAGCTGATGATTACGTCCTATTGTAATCCGCATGTCGTACCTTCTTAACTATATCTTAAAATCCGTAATAAATTTCGTACCCGACTGCTAAAATTCTTGAACGACGGACGGTTTTGATAGACAGGATAAATGAAATAAAGCCTTGGAAAAACTCAAACATGGAAGAAAAATCCAACGCCTTGCAAACAATATTTTCTCATCTAGTACATTTGACACAAATTGAATCCAGACACCGAGTTCTTAACATTTTTGTTTACACCAAGAATAAAGTAAAGGAAACCATGTAGTTTGAAACTTCCCAGTCAACATGGCGCTTCTGCAATTCAGTTTGTTCTCTATATTACTACAGGAAGTCGGGTTTTTTAGAAGATTCATATCAGTAAGTGATTTTGACAACTTTGAATGGAATCGAAAGTTGAGTACAAGCAAAAGCCAAAGATTTGGTGGAGGGTATAATGATTGTGTAGGCTTAGGAGATTATTCAATTGAAAAGTATAATTAGGGGAGGAGGGTCTTGAATTCCCAGTAAAGTGTCGGTGACTTTAATTTCCTTACTATGTGACAATTAACATACCAGAGCTATATACAAACACGGCCTTTTCTTAAAAATCCTGGTCTCGGCACCAAATCGATTAGAAAACATATAAATTGTATTTTTAACCCATAAAGCCCGCTAGATGCACACGTGTACGTAAAACGATTTTTGAATTTAGAACTTACTTTCCACGTTTATTATGATTGATTTTTTTTTGACATAACGCTCCACGGGTCAAATGCGATTTATAATTGCACATTTTGGTACATGACACGCATTTTCCTACTTCTTACAGTTTTTAACGTTCTCATACTGCCCGATTTAATTGCCCATCATCTATCTGCATTTAGTGTGCCTACGCCCAATACTAAATCCTATCATAGAAGGTGTTTGCAACTTCGTTCATGGAAGTAAAAAACGTCATAACCCTCTTTTTTGTCATTTAGTGACCTTACATTTTTTATTTTATTTTTATTTTTAATAGACAGACATTTAATTTTTACTTCTTTATAATAGTAAGTTTACGTCGTTGTTTGAGTTTCAGAAGATGTTTGGCTGTTTAGAAGTTTGTATGTTTGTTAGTCAATAATGCGTTAATATTTATTCGGTCATCAATTAAAACATAGGCTAACTTAATTTCTGGTAACTTCGGTGAAACTACAGGTAAATATAAGTAGTACATAGATGGGTCAATTGCAAAAAAGTGTACATTTAATAAGATTATAATGTCCTCTGAATTAAAAAAACTTTTTTTTTTTAAGTATACCTAATCTATGATGCATTTTCTTATAGTTACACTCATATTGTAATAAATACTATTTCTACAGTTTTACCATGACGGTAAAAATATTTGAAATATCGTATTAACGAAAAAATCGTATTTGGATGAGGAGCAAATTTATGGCAAGTACTTAAGGCACTTCATTTGCATAATTTTAGTTTTTTCAGCTGTGACACGAAAATTGGCATAGCATATAAATAGTTTGAATAACTTTCGTATCACAACGGAATCCATTCAAATTAGGCAAATGAAATGCCTTAACTACTTGCCAAAAATTTGTCCACACCCATTTCTTCTCCCATACAAATAGCATATATTATGTCCTCACTACACCACTCGCTAAACAAAAAATCATAAATTTGATTTTTGAATGAACAGGGCACAATTTTTTTTTCAGAGTTCAATATTTTTCTATTTAATTCTAGTTAAGTTGATTAGGTGAACCTAGATTGTAATGAATATTTTTTGACTGTGACATGTTATCTTTGTCTTGTTTTTATTGTTTGTTTTTGTTTATATTAGTATAATTTGTATAATTCTATGTAACTGACGGTCTTTTTGTGAATTCGTCCTATTTTCTGGGACATGTAAGATATTCTGTAATTTTCGAAGAGAAACAAAAAATATATCTAATCTAATCTAATATATAATGGGATTTTTAGCAAATGATTTGGGCATCATTTCTATAATGTGTTTTGTATGTTTGTGCAACACTAGCTATGTATCGCCATATCACGCATTTTAACTGAACTTAAATATCAAATTAAATTACCTACACAAAATATTGACTAAATTTACTAAAAACTACATACATAAACTAAAAATTAAAATCTTATAATATATTTAAAAAAGTTGACCCCTTTGGCATCGTGCCGAGGATGCTGGCAGCATTTCCTCGCTGAATAGCAAGACCAATTCTTTGGGCAAGGAAGCTGCCGGCTTTGCAATCCCTGGTGGAGTCCACGAGCCTTCTTGCTAGCTCTTTGAAGAGCCTGTGAGCCTCTAGGCCCCATGGACCCATGGTCTCGACTCCGAACGGGGTGAAATTGTATTCGGGGCCGAGAGCACGGTAAATTTAAACTTAATAAGTGCATCCGTACCATCATAAAGTCTGGCAACTTTATTCTATGCCGATGGCAATGAGCGCGTGGACAGCCATATTTATTTTTGTGCAGTAAAGAAACGAAGTGCGCAATCAGCGCGTATTTTGCACAAAAACTGGAAAGTTTTTCCGTAAAATAAAATACTCTTTTGATACGTAAGTATTTAAAGCCTCAATATGAAAGATTTAGCGGCATCAAGTTTTCTTTCTTTTTTGTAACTTTGTGTAACGTTACACAGAGAGATTGTGGCTAAACTTTGACGATATTTGCATTTTTAACCAATTTGAAAGAAAGAGGAGGTTTTGAAATCATCTTCATGTTTATTTTTTATTTAAAAACGTCTTTTTAATAGAGCCTTTTATGTTTTTTTTTGTAGCTAAACGTAGGAACGTTTTTGTGTAACAAATGTGTGAAGATTCCTTTATGTCAGGTCCACTTTCTTTGCAATTCACCCAGTTGTTGCCATAAATTTCATCATACTTGTACTATTAACTTGTAGGTATTAAACTCATTACATGACAGATTAGCTCCATCTAGTTAACAATGAGATAATTGTTTCCACTCTGGCTCTTCAATATTCAGTGGCAATTTATGCAATTAGTTGGTGAGACTTGAAGCAATTAATTATTGATCAGATCCAATTCGGTTTCGAACCTTTTCATGATTAATTACTTAGTAAAACTATGGACTTGTCTAACGTCAAGGTACAAACCATACGATTAGAAACTTAGAACTGTGGTGAATTGTTAATAGCGACCGCATCATGAAAAAAACAGTTCTATTTGTAGATAACGATTAAATGAATGCCTGTTTTTCTCTTTCAATTAAGACCGATAAGCCGGTCGCTCTTTTTATCGGGAGTTAAAATAACCCCCGATAAAAAATAACCCTGAGATATCTGGGTTGTCCAAGTTTTTTTACATTTGATTTTGATTCTTTTTATGGCAGGAAAGAGTTTTTATACAAATGAAATAGTAATGACTTTTTAATAAGTCCAACGTGGTACGTGGTACTTGTAAAAAACCATCAATTTTGATAAACTATTTATTTTTCTGAACAAAATAGGGAACATTAATTTGTATACATTCATATAATTATTCATTTTATTCTATTATTAATATTTACCTGATTCCCGACTTAGCCTTTGCCTTATTGCTCTTGCGCGCGCAAAGACAATCCACCGACCGCAGCGCGCCATTTTAATTGGATTTGATATATTAACAATTATTTCCTATTGATTTATAATTGTTTTTTTTAATGACAATAGTGTACATAATTTCAAGCAACGAAATTTAAAATATAATCATTAATCATGTACCTACGTAAGTTTGAGTCAAGTACTGATGACAGATTAATGTAAAACGTACCGACTACAGGATTGCTTACCCAAGAATAACCTTGACGTAATTTTATTACTTTTGAAGTAACGGACGATTTTTTTTCCTTCTTCCTCCCAAGTGTGTTGAAAAACGTCGTTTGAAACTCGTGTGCATTGGACATTACACTCTCGGCTTTATACGGCCCTCATCTTCGACTCGGGCTGCAAGATAGCCTCAATTGTAATTACCAACGTAGCACGCTCGTATTATAATATACAATTAAACTACCACAACTTTTTGAATAATATTATTTATTTATTTAAACTTTATTGCACAATGCAAGTGGTGAGAAATTATTGGTGCGGGGTATCGGTATCAAACTTGTACAAATTAATAATTACAAGGGTGAAACGCAAATTATATACTATACAAACTATACATAATACGTAATATATATAACCATAATACATATATATATTACATATATATACATACATACGAGTACCTGTTTCTAAACTACTATGAATCTTTATCTTGAGGATTTTCCAAGAGATGCTTGCGCAACTTACACTTGCAGGAGATTTACTCTGAGCTTGTCGTATACTGAGGGTATAATAATATGTAATGATTTACGAAGTGCATGATTTGACCAGAATTCTAATAATACAATCTAGAAAGTCCTTGATTGTCCAAAGGAAGTGTAATGTAATTAAAAAAATCTCATTTTCCTCAAAGCCGTCCTTGATCCCGGTAACCCGACCTTTAGAAGATCCCTCGAGAATTATACATTTACAAGAAAGTTTCCCACTCGGCTTCATTATTACGCTTTTGATACGTTACAATGATCATTGACTCGAGGTCATTAAGCATCTCAAGCATCTTCGATGAACAAGTAGGTACTTAGAATCGCCCTGTATAGGTTATACAGGGTAATTTCTAAGTCATGAACAGAAATAATATTTTTCGATGCACTTTTGTTTGGTGATTATCATATATCCGGTTCTAATGGCAATTAAATAACAGTTAAAAGCCTGTGCAGTCTCACTGACATTTTTAATTGGACAAACTACTTAGCTTGTAGTGCTACATGATTTTTTTTAGACTTAAAAAAAAAACCACGACTGAAAAATCGCGGAAATCGTTGAAATTCAACATCAATAAAATGAATACGTTCAGAACTGTTTTTTTTTAATATTATGTGGAGGCAATAATAATTGGTTAAAAGAAATGTGCAAGGTCTTTGTATTTCCATCATACAAGTACTTTTTATTTATTTAACGCACATAGCACGTAACATGGTTTTTATGGTTCTGTAGCCAAAAAAGCAAAAAACGGAACCCTTAGTCTCGTCATGTCCGTCCGTATGTCTCAGACATTTTACTCAAAAACTACTAAATGTATATTAATGAAATTTGGAGCATAGGTGTCTTGTATAGGCCGCTACTTAGTTTGACAGTTAAAATAATACAAATTTATATATCTGGGGGGGCACTAAATACATGTAACCAAAACAGGTAAAAAAAATCAGCAAATGTGGACACATATTTCGATAGTACTTTGAAAATAATCTTGAGGTTGCTAAAAAAATCGTAAAATAATCACTTTCTATTATCTAAACCTTATTACAAAAAGATATGAATAAATCACAAAAATAAAGCTTAGTAAATACTTTCAATGAATCGGATATACCGTTTTTGAGTTATAACCGAAAAACGGTGATTCTCAACAAAAGGACGTAAGTGAGCATTTTTCGTATCGTATCAGCAGTATTTTTCGTATCAGCCGTCGGTTGCCGAATCCTACTTTGAGCATGCTCTTGACCGATGTTTAGATTTACGTTATTACTTCGCAAACGGAAAAAGTACCTACTTAAAAAAGTGGAGTTTTACAAAAATATTCCGAAACTTGTTTTTTCTTTACCTTCGATATGATTTTGATATACATATTTGCGAGATAGTTAAATCAAATAAAAAAAGAATACTCCAACGGGTTACTTTAAAATTAACAAATAACCATAACGTAAATGTTTTCAATAGTCTGATCAAGTTAAACTAAATCAACCCAGCAACGGTGACATTTTAATGTAACACAACACAAAACCCACAGCAAGCCCCTAGTGCGGCCCAAAACGATAAAATTTGATAAACAGTTGAAAGTTAGCAGTGAAATAAATTCCGATACGAAATTGGCCGAAGCAATTTGTTTCGTTTGGAACAGTACTTTGATAACTACGAATGAACTGGGTTCAAAGTGAAACTCCCGCCCGATCAGTAGCAGTTCGCAACTAGTTAACATTAAATTATTTATTAGTGTGCCGACTTCAGTGTAACGATAAGGGACTTGGAGTTTGGGAGTTTGTTCCAATGTTTCTTGTGGTGGCGGTGCGTTTTTGTTAGGTCTGAATACCGATTCCACTAAGTCCTTAACTATTTACTTGGATATACTCATATCAGGACCAGAGTGTATCGATTACCTATACTAATGGATTGATTAACCAGTAAAAATGGGGATGACAGTTTTCATCACATCCTAACAGGGTGGCTGTGACTTAAGGACTTAAGTAAGACAAGTCCTAGGTTTAGTATTATGATTTATCGCTTATATATTTAATATTGAAGAAGAAATGAGAATGTGTGCGTTATGCTAAATACACTCAAAGTCATCCACATAGATAAACATCGCTAACTTACGTTTATACAGAAATAGCCCGCCCTAAGTTTTACGTCATCATTTTCATCAGCGGTTTTAAACCTTTTGCCATACGAACAAAAGTTTCGTCCAAAATGTTCCATGAATAGAATGCCTCGCTATCGCCATTCAATTGCGTGGAGGGCAAATTCTAATGATGTTCTCTCATTTTCTTGGTAGCTGTATCTTTCGTGTCTTGTTAAGCTAAAAAGGATCGAAGATAGTATATCTCTTAAAACAACGTTAGTTGAAGTTTAACAGTTTTATTGGAACAGGAACAGTATGCATTAAAAATATTTAAAACAAAATACAACCTTATTTAATATGAAAAATATTTCTGACCTGTACTTTCTCTGGCAAGAATAAATAAATATACACATGTTCTAAACAGCGCTTCACCTCCAGTACCAATGCTTCCCGTCCCTAATGCAAACCATAGACTAACCAGCAACGGCCCTTACTGAACAGTTCACGTGGCCGATCATTACAGTGACTTTTAATAAATAATTTAATCAATAAAATTTACATTAATGAGTATTATTAGCTCCTAAAATATCAATTATTTTTTCCGTTATCACAATCTTTACCCTTGTATCACTCGGTATCTATAACACTCACGCCACGTATTTGGGCTGTTCTCTTACGAGACCAAGTGTAGATTTCATAAAATTTCCGAATTTCTTTGATTTAATTACAAGTTCATTAAATTATGATGAGATGAATGCTTTATTAATGCGATTTTCTTCCATAAATGCAGGTGCATATCAGAAGCACTAAGAAAAAACTTGTGTGCCGCCAAATTATATTAGAAAACTTACTAAACTACAAGAACGGAAACTTATGCAATATCCAAACCATAACTCTCCAATCTTTACGCCCCACTTACCAGATAAGTTTTATGGCAACATAACGGATCTGTAGACGTCCGTCATTGCTATCCTCTTAATCAATTTAATGGCCAACGGATCACCAGACCACAGAGAGATTAAGTGCTTCCAATAACATCCCGCCTTAAATGGCACAAGTTCCTTAAGTGGATAGTTGGTACGTAAATTTTAGTTTGTCTTTGTACTTAAGTTCTTAAACATGCATCAACGGTATGTTGCTAAGCCACTTGGGAAAGTAAAGGCCTATTTGGAAGTTTTCATTGGAAATGTGGTAGCGAAGAAGGCTAAGTGATTTGGTTTGGTAATTAAATTTATTAAAGATCGCTAGCGGTTGAGGCTTAATGGGAAACGTCAAAGACTATTCATGAGCTGCTTTTTCATCAAAAGTGAAGTAATACAGATTAATGTAAGGAAATATAATAATTGGACTAGACTTGTCCTCATTTAAAGGAAAATAATATGAATTATATGTATGTACCTTTTTTTATGTAAGAAATGCTTGCCTATGCATTTGACTTCTATCTCACGGGTTGGTAAGCGAGGATGAAGCATATTGGCCTAGTTAGTGCCTATTATTTCTCGTCTTGAAGAGATCCAAGTTCTATTGTCTAGAAAAAAGGTATGCTGGAAGAGAGTTCTACTCTTTAACCATCCTAACGAGGAATGTGGGATTATCAATAAAAGAGAGAGTCGAATACAACAAAAAAATCCTAATAATCCTTTCCTGTTTCTGAATATCAAGGAAGTAATTTTTTTGCTTTAAAGTTTATTTGCATAACACGCAGCCGTATACCTATATGATAGCATTGATCGACATCTTAACTCTTTCTTTCGTATCCTTAACCTGTCGAGAACAAGACAAATTATAACCTACATTCTGGATGACTCTAATATGCTTTGAGATGACCTGTGTCAATTTCAGTTAGAGGCCAATTTTAAGAGTTCTGTACAAAATGTTATGCTAGCGTCCACTGGGTTTTTAAGGGGTGCGCAACGGTCGCGTTTTGCGACAAAAAAACATATAAAACAACAATCGATCTTGAACTCACGTACTTGTGAAAAGGTCCCGACGAATTAAGAACCTCCTCCTTTTTTGGGAGTCGGTTAAAAAAGTACTTATTCATACTTAAACAAATGCACTTAAAAAAATAAAATGTATTTTCCTTTTTTTGCCCTTTAGTTTGAATGATCATCAATCGTGATTGATGTTTCGTCGATTCAATAAGAAAATTATATACTCGGTAGAATCATAACTTTGAAAAAATATCAAAAATAAAGACCATAAATAGTAGGTATTTTTAAAAAATCGGGAGCAAAATTGGAAGTTTTTGTGAAGGATAACTTGGCTGTACAAATTTTAGTACCTACAACTTGTTTAAGAAATGCTTACAAACTCTTCATTGTTACAAGAAAGCGAATATTGACTCTCTGTAAAACATGTAGGCTGATTTCTCAACAACACTATTCAAAACTTTATACCAACTTGGACCTGCCCTGAATTAAAGGGTTACTAGTTAAATTAGTGGTACCCAAAATTAATTAAGTACAAAGTTTAGACAGGATAGGTTGAAGATCGTAGCAAAGCTATTGTTTTATCTGTTGCATTAAATACACTTCGGGCTTAAAAATAACAAAAACATGTAAAATTATTCGTTTACAAAATGTAAAATGTACTGCAAGATATACACTCTAGCAGGCTGTGTTATAAAAACATTTGATTAAATAAAATAATGAGTTTGCTTTTTTAATCTTAATAATTTCGTGAATTGTCTATGAATGAAAGACTTGATGAAAAATATTTATTATTTTCTAGATATGTTAAGGTTTATAATTGTTTTACCAAAGTAATTGGTAAAACAATTATTAGCCTTAACATATCTAGAAAATAATATATAATTTTCAAACGACTGAATCAGTTTTCTTCATATCATAGCTAAAACACACACACAAAGTCACCTTTCAGACACACACCATAATTAAAATCGATCATCAGATCAAAATCGGTCCATCCGTTCAATAATACCACAGACAGGTACACATACACACATATACTAGCCCTAATGCAGAAGAGTTTGTCCAGTACTAACCATTTATTTTGATATTTATTACATGCGTACATGAAATGAAGAAAATTATCATGTTGTTTATTTTCATTTTTTAATAAAAAATCTATAAGGCTTTTAATGTTAAAAATTGTGCTTTTTAAGACTATTTGTCCAGGTCAAATTGTTGTCTCCAAATACACTTCTTGACTCATGGGCTTCAAACAAAACTGTCAGCATAGCTATGCCGTGTCGCTTTCTCTAGTAATGGCCCTTTTTATGCCTGTTGAACTTATAACCGAAATAGTTAGAAAAAATATCAAATAATTTCTTCTGCCCGTAAAAGCAGTATCGTTATATTTTAATTTTGTTCGTGTGGTATATTATCGTGCAAAGTGGAACTGGAATAACATTATTTCCTTACAAATGGGAGAACCTAAAAACTACACTGACTAGACGAAAACTTTTGCATTGGGGGGGCTATTTAGCACGCTTATATAAGTCCCCTAAAACTAAAATGTACCCACAACAACAAATCATGCTAAAAGATATTACCTTGAATACTCCAACGGGTTACTTTAAAATTAACAAATAACCATAACGTAAATGTTTTCAATAGTCTGATCAAGTTAAACTAAATCAACCCAGCAACGGTGACATTTTAATGTAACACAACACAAAACCCACAGCAAGCCCCTAGTGCGGCCCAAAACGATAAAATTTGATAAACAGTTGAAAGTTAGCAGTGAAATAAATTCCGATACGAAATTGGCCGAAGCAATTTGTTTCGTTTGGAACAGTACTTTGATAACTACGAATGAACTGGGTTCAAAGTGAAACTCCCGCCCGATCAGTAGCAGTTCGCAACTAGTTAACATTAAATTATTTATTAGTGTGCCGACTTCAGTGTAACGATAAGGGACTTGGAGTTTGGGAGTTTGTTCCAATGTTTCTTGTGGTGGCGGTGCGTTTTTGTTAGGTCTGAATACCGATTCCACTAAGTCCTTAACTATTTACTTGGATATACTCATATCAGGACCAGAGTGTATCGATTACCTATACTAATGGATTGATTAACCAGTAAAAATGGGGATGACAGTTTTCATCACATCCTAACAGGGTGGCTGTGACTTAAGGACTTAAGTAAGACAAGTCCTAGGTTTAGTATTATGATTTATCGCTTATATATTTAATATTGAAGAAGAAATGAGAATGTGTGCGTTATGCTAAATACACTCAAAGTCATCCACATAGATAAACATCGCTAACTTACGTTTATACAGAAATAGCCCGCCCTAAGTTTTACGTCATCATTTTCATCAGCGGTTTTAAACCTTTTGCCATACGAACAAAAGTTTCGTCCAAAATGTTCCATGAATAGAATGCCTCGCTATCGCCATTCAATTGCGTGGAGGGCAAATTCTAATGATGTTCTCTCATTTTCTTGGTAGCTGTATCTTTCGTGTCTTGTTAAGCTAAAAAGGATCGAAGATAGTATATCTCTTAAAACAACGTTAGTTGAAGTTTAACAGTTTTATTGGAACAGGAACAGTATGCATTAAAAATATTTAAAACAAAATACAACCTTATTTAATATGAAAAATATTTCTGACCTGTACTTTCTCTGGCAAGAATAAATAAATATACACATGTTCTAAACAGCGCTTCACCTCCAGTACCAATGCTTCCCGTCCCTAATGCAAACCATAGACTAACCAGCAACGGCCCTTACTGAACAGTTCACGTGGCCGATCATTACAGTGACTTTTAATAAATAATTTAATCAATAAAATTTACATTAATGAGTATTATTAGCTCCTAAAATATCAATTATTTTTTCCGTTATCACAATCTTTACCCTTGTATCACTCGGTATCTATAACACTCACGCCACGTATTTGGGCTGTTCTCTTACGAGACCAAGTGTAGATTTCATAAAATTTCCGAATTTCTTTGATTTAATTACAAGTTCATTAAATTATGATGAGATGAATGCTTTATTAATGCGATTTTCTTCCATAAATGCAGGTGCATATCAGAAGCACTAAGAAAAAACTTGTGTGCCGCCAAATTATATTAGAAAACTTACTAAACTACAAGAACGGAAACTTATGCAATATCCAAACCATAACTCTCCAATCTTTACGCCCCACTTACCAGATAAGTTTTATGGCAACATAACGGATCTGTAGACGTCCGTCATTGCTATCCTCTTAATCAATTTAATGGCCAACGGATCACCAGACCACAGAGAGATTAAGTGCTTCCAATAACATCCCGCCTTAAATGGCACAAGTTCCTTAAGTGGATAGTTGGTACGTAAATTTTAGTTTGTCTTTGTACTTAAGTTCTTAAACATGCATCAACGGTATGTTGCTAAGCCACTTGGGAAAGTAAAGGCCTATTTGGAAGTTTTCATTGGAAATGTGGTAGCGAAGAAGGCTAAGTGATTTGGTTTGGTAATTAAATTTATTAAAGATCGCTAGCGGTTGAGGCTTAATGGGAAACGTCAAAGACTATTCATGAGCTGCTTTTTCATCAAAAGTGAAGTAATACAGATTAATGTAAGGAAATATAATAATTGGACTAGACTTGTCCTCATTTAAAGGAAAATAATATGAATTATATGTATGTACCTTTTTTTATGTAAGAAATGCTTGCCTATGCATTTGACTTCTATCTCACGGGTTGGTAAGCGAGGATGAAGCATATTGGCCTAGTTAGTGCCTATTATTTCTCGTCTTGAAGAGATCCAAGTTCTATTGTCTAGAAAAAAGGTATGCTGGAAGAGAGTTCTACTCTTTAACCATCCTAACGAGGAATGTGGGATTATCAATAAAAGAGAGAGTCGAATACAACAAAAAAATCCTAATAATCCTTTCCTGTTTCTGAATATCAAGGAAGTAATTTTTTTGCTTTAAAGTTTATTTGCATAACACGCAGCCGTATACCTATATGATAGCATTGATCGACATCTTAACTCTTTCTTTCGTATCCTTAACCTGTCGAGAACAAGACAAATTATAACCTACATTCTGGATGACTCTAATATGCTTTGAGATGACCTGTGTCAATTTCAGTTAGAGGCCAATTTTAAGAGTTCTGTACAAAATGTTATGCTAGCGTCCACTGGGTTTTTAAGGGGTGCGCAACGGTCGCGTTTTGCGACAAAAAAACATATAAAACAACAATCGATCTTGAACTCACGTACTTGTGAAAAGGTCCCGACGAATTAAGAACCTCCTCCTTTTTTGGGAGTCGGTTAAAAAAGTACTTATTCATACTTAAACAAATGCACTTAAAAAAATAAAATGTA
Organism: Hedya salicella; assembly: GCA_905404275.2. Classification (NCBI taxonomy): domain Eukaryota; kingdom Metazoa; phylum Arthropoda; class Insecta; order Lepidoptera; family Tortricidae; genus Hedya; species Hedya salicella. The sequence goes on along the minus strand of FR990114.1, from coordinate 11,157,593 downwards.
TTTTCCTTTTTTTGCCCTTTAGTTTGAATGATCATCAATCGTGATTGATGTTTCGTCGATTCAATAAGAAAATTATATACTCGGTAGAATCATAACTTTGAAAAAATATCAAAAATAAAGACCATAAATAGTAGGTATTTTTAAAAAATCGGGAGCAAAATTGGAAGTTTTTGTGAAGGATAACTTGGCTGTACAAATTTTAGTACCTACAACTTGTTTAAGAAATGCTTACAAACTCTTCATTGTTACAAGAAAGCGAATATTGACTCTCTGTAAAACATGTAGGCTGATTTCTCAACAACACTATTCAAAACTTTATACCAACTTGGACCTGCCCTGAATTAAAGGGTTACTAGTTAAATTAGTGGTACCCAAAATTAATTAAGTACAAAGTTTAGACAGGATAGGTTGAAGATCGTAGCAAAGCTATTGTTTTATCTGTTGCATTAAATACACTTCGGGCTTAAAAATAACAAAAACATGTAAAATTATTCGTTTACAAAATGTAAAATGTACTGCAAGATATACACTCTAGCAGGCTGTGTTATAAAAACATTTGATTAAATAAAATAATGAGTTTGCTTTTTTAATCTTAATAATTTCGTGAATTGTCTATGAATGAAAGACTTGATGAAAAATATTTATTATTTTCTAGATATGTTAAGGTTTATAATTGTTTTACCAAAGTAATTGGTAAAACAATTATTAGCCTTAACATATCTAGAAAATAATATATAATTTTCAAACGACTGAATCAGTTTTCTTCATATCATAGCTAAAACACACACACAAAGTCACCTTTCAGACACACACCATAATTAAAATCGATCATCAGATCAAAATCGGTCCATCCGTTCAATAATACCACAGACAGGTACACATACACACATATACTAGCCCTAATGCAGAAGAGTTTGTCCAGTACTAACCATTTATTTTGATATTTATTACATGCGTACATGAAATGAAGAAAATTATCATGTTGTTTATTTTCATTTTTTAATAAAAAATCTATAAGGCTTTTAATGTTAAAAATTGTGCTTTTTAAGACTATTTGTCCAGGTCAAATTGTTGTCTCCAAATACACTTCTTGACTCATGGGCTTCAAACAAAACTGTCAGCATAGCTATGCCGTGTCGCTTTCTCTAGTAATGGCCCTTTTTATGCCTGTTGAACTTATAACCGAAATAGTTAGAAAAAATATCAAATAATTTCTTCTGCCCGTAAAAGCAGTATCGTTATATTTTAATTTTGTTCGTGTGGTATATTATCGTGCAAAGTGGAACTGGAATAACATTATTTCCTTACAAATGGGAGAACCTAAAAACTACACTGACTAGACGAAAACTTTTGCATTGGGGGGGCTATTTAGCACGCTTATATAAGTCCCCTAAAACTAAAATGTACCCACAACAACAAATCATGCTAAAAGATATTACCTTGAAGAAGACAATCAATCATTTTATGGCACGGAGAATTTCGTTAACAATCATATGTTTGGGTACATACCCAATAGTATCACAAGAAATATGCCATTAGATCCTACATTGTTTAAACATTAATAGGGTATTTTATATTATAATTTATCGCATAATATAACAAGCATAATACTTTCTGGTCCGATGAATAAAACCAAACCAGTGAAGGCGGTCAGCAATAAATTGCAATTTTATCTCATGCGAGCAAACACTCTCAAATTGCCTCTACCAATAAATCCACTGAGATACTAAATCCCCTCGAGGCCTATTTTTATTTTCAAATTTCATCACGATTTATGCTACCTGAGATCTCGGGGCTCCCAACTTTGTTAATTTTGCTGAAAGTTGCGCTCAAGGGGGTTATTATGTAGGCAGCGAAGGATGAAGTATTTTAAAATGCTCAGTTTCCAATCGCTTGACGTTAAGTTTCAGGGTCATGTGTATATAGCCTAATTGAGGGGTTTAAGGTGCTTCATTTAGTATCGATATTAAATGTGGACCTCTCGGAAAAAAATTCTACAAATTACAAATACTCTTTATTGCACACCTCATAAATATGCAGTAATTTACAGTAGACAACCGGCGATCTTATATAGTGCGTTCTCTTTTAAAACTATATATATCTGAGACTCCGGTAATTTTCTAGTAAAATATACGACGGAGCAATACAAAAATATATTTAGTTTTTGTAGATTTAGACTTTTTGGCTTAATACATTTTTTTTAATTATTTATTATTTTCAGTACCAAAACAAATTGTTCCGTAATAAATGTATGAATTATGTAAGACTTTCAAATACAATTTGGTCAGAGAACGGAAAGAACGGGAGCATTAAAATATTTCAAAATAGTATTAAACGAACACCTACGAGCAAGTAAAGTTAGCCCTTTTAATGTGATTTGGGAGTGACAGGTATGAATTAAATTATCCTATCTCCTCATAATTCTGAAACAATAATTATCATGGTTACTAAGAAAAAACTCAAAAATCTTTTTTTATAGCTCAGAGGATTAAACATTTCATCAAATGATTTTAGGTCTCGTTCACGGGTTTCCTCTATATGGCATAATGGTTTAACGTAACAAACGTAACACACTTGGCATATTCCTTAATCTTATTTGATATCATTTCTAAAATAACGAAAATGTGTTAGATCGAAATTAAATTCGCATACTATTGTTAAAACCGATTGTATTTACGAACAATTTTGTTTAGCATAGTAAAATTGTATTCGACACATCATCGATTGTCCGAATCTTACTTGGCATACTTAGCATAATTATTTGTGGTGAATGCAGAAGACCAACATGCGAAAAAATCACTAAGTTTTTAGAACTACGTGCAACCTGCACAAAAACGAACAGCTGCCAGAAAAGATGAAGCAGAACTACGTGTAACCTGCATAAAAACGAACAGCTGCCAGAAAAGATTAAGCTTTTAGAACTACGTGTAACCTGCATAAAAACGAACAGCTGCCAGAAAAGATTAAGCTTTTAGAACTACGTGTAACCTGCATAAAAACGAACAGCTACCAGAAAAGACTAAGCTTTTAGAACTACGTGCCACCTGCACAAAAACGAACCGCTGCCAGAAAAGATTAAGCTTTTAGAACTACGTGTAACCTGCATAAAAACGAACAGCTGCCAGAAAAGATTAAGCTTTTAGAACTACGTGTAACCTGCATAAAAACGAACAGCTGCCAGAAAAGATTAGGCTTTTAGAACTACGTGTAACCTTCATAAAAACGAACAGCTGCCAGAAAAGATTAAGCTTTTAGAACTACGTGTAACCTGCATAAAAACAAACAGCTGCCAGAAAAGATTAAGCTTTTAGAACTACGTGTAACCTGCATAAAAACGAACAGCTGCCAGAAAAGATTAAGCTTTTAGAACTACGTGCAACCTGCACAAAAACGAACAGCTGCCAGAAAAGATTAAGCTTTTAGAACTACATGTAACCTGCATAAAAACGAACAGCTGCAAGAAAATATTAAGCTTTTAGAACTACGTGCAACCTGCACAAAAACGAACAGCTGCCAGAAAAGATTAAGCTTTTAGAACTACGTGTAACCTGCATAAAAAGGAACAGCTGCCAGAAAAGACTAAGCTTTTAGAACTACGTGCCACCTGCACAAAAACGAACAGCTGCCAGAAAAGATTAAGCTTTTAGAACTACGTGTAACCTGCATAAAAACGAACAGCTGCCAGACAAGATTAAGCTTTTAGAACTACGTGCAACCTGCACAAAAACGAACAGCTGCCAGAAAAGATTAAGCTTTTAGAACTACGTGCCACCTGCACAAAACCGAACAGCTGCCAGAAAAGATTAAGCTTTTAGAACTATGTGTAACCTGCATAAAAACGAACAGCTGCCAGAAAAGATTAAGCTTTTAGAACTACGTGCAACCTGCACAAAAACGAACAGCTGCCAAAAAAGATTAAGCTTTTAGAACTACGTGTAACCTGCATAAAAACGAACAGCTGCCAGAAAATACTAAGCTTTTAGAACTACGTGCAACCTGTACAATAACGAACAGCTGCCAGAAAAGAAGGCATAATAAAATTGTATTCGACACATCATCAATTGTCCGAATCTTACTTGGCATACTTAGCATAATTACTTTTGGTGAATGCAGAAGACCAACATGCGAAAAAATCACATAGCTTATGTTAGAACTACGTGCGACCTTCACAAAAACGAACTGCTGCCAAAAAAGTAGGTTAGGTTAGAACTGTGACCTTCACAAAAAGTAACAGCTACGGAAAACCAGTTAAATGTTACACCAAAATATATTTATGCGGGAATAATTTTCGGCAAAATAATTTTAAGCTAAATAATATTCGGACGAATGTAAATCTGCGTAACCAAACTATACGACTCTAGATTCTGCCATAACAGTGAATGCGGAAAGTGAAGTATGGCTACATGAGGTTATGCAATATCGAATTATTACTAAAAAAAGTATCCCAAAACCTGGGGGAACCCTAATGAAAAATTTACTATGCCTGATCGAAAATGTATACAATTTTTAAATCTTGAATTCGCTTTTCTAGTGTTTCTAGGGTGTTTAGATTGCACGTTGTTCACATAACAGTTGCTACATTATCAAGAAAATTCATTTGGCACGGGTGCAATCTCTGTGAAAACAGTCTTCACTTACATAATAGTCTAAATATAGACATTCTCATTTTATTTACTATATATATTTCATCGCAATGTTTTAAATGCCATATCCATTTCCATCTATATATATCGATCAAAGGAATTTGAGCACTTACACGTTTTTACACTCAATGAATAACATTAACCTTCCGAATAAATGTCACCATTATTAATTACGGCGATACTCTGTGGAATTCAGGATAAATTACGATGAATCACGGCATCTCGTGAGGTTGCCTCATAGAAAGAGAAGGACTTCTTAGGTGATGACGTTTATAGATACTAATTGGCGAAACATTAAAAGGAATTACTTTCGTATACTAACGTTTAAATGTGCGATATCCGGGTAGGATCTTTTAAAACGTTGCGATTGAAACGAAGTGGTCTGCCCTGCGCATCTTTTTGTTCTCAAATGCCTTTACTGTTAAATTACAAAATATAATCCAACTCTCCGGTTTGGTTGTTTTTTTTTGTCAGCATCTAGTTACCTACATCATCAGTGTGAATTAACACCATCATATTGGCGCCCAACGTGGGGCTTAGGTGAGATTTTTATTAATACAGAAAAAAAGTTACAGAATGAGAGGAAATAGGTTGTAGTCTCCGCGCTGGCCTATTGTGGATTAGAGACTTCACATACACCCTTGAATTTCTTCGCAGATGTATACAAATTTTCTTGACCGAAAAGCTAGCGGTAAATATCAAATACATTCATTTTGAGAAGTTCATTGGTAACAGGAAAACTCACGATCTAAAGTTTGAAAGTCGCACGCTGGAGTCATTTAGCTATTAGAGCTTGCAAAGGTTTACTATTAACTATATTCATTGAAATAAAACAATTTAACGGATTATATCGCGTATATTATCTCATTTTAGTTCCCGACGTTTCGGAAGCTTTCCAGCTTTCCATGGTCACGGGAGGTCATGGTACGCGATATAATCCGTTAAATTGTTTTATTTCAATGAGTAATAATCGCGGAAACAGAAGAAAATATTATTAACTATATTACTAAGCGTGGTGTTTGTCGATACATATATTATTTATATAATAATCTGACTACCTGAACTAATTGTTTTTCTGCCTTCAATTAGCTTAATTATCACCTCAAGTCAATATTATCACAAACTTTTAACGCATGAAGCAAATTTATTGAATATCTACAGTCAACTGATATAATTGGCGAGATAAATAGCTTCTGCGCACTAAGTTTCATGTTCTTTAACGTTCCGGTACCTACTTGTTACCATCGCATTTTTTACACTGTTTAATACTCCAGTGTCACGTTCCATCAAGTTTGGCGTTTTCTGAGCTTAGAAGTTGCGCCCTAAGCGACGCGGGTTGGACCTTGTTATATATAACTTTGTGATTTAAGAATAAAGGTCATAACCAACATAAAGAGAATTTAAGAGAAAACTTACAATCCTGTATAGCCCTCACGGGACTTAATTTATAATAGCAGAAAAACATTGAATGCAACTTTTGTTTACATTAATCTCATGTCAGATTGTCAATTATAAGAAACTCGCATGTTAACTTTAGCAACAGTAAGTTGCATTAACATTATTGTTTGAATACTAGAACACTAGAACGCAAACAAACTTAGAACATTTAACCACTAAAGATGACAAGCCTTGTACCTATTACCGAACAAATTTTTCATGCTCTTTTAGCGGCAGGCGAGGTACACACGTACGTGCTGTACGGAACTGTGGAGATATTCCTATTAATACAAACGCACTCATTTAATAATACCTACGAACAAAAACCGGTCAAGTGCAAGTCTGACTCGCGCACCGAGGGTTCGGTACAAACTTTCACTTATTCCGACTTAACTTGCCGCTTGAGTTAAGTTTGCCTCTGGTATCTATTATGGCGTCACATACAAATTAGGGGCAAACTTAACCAAACCGGGTTATTCAAAAGTGATTTCTGGTGATTTAAAATTAAAGTAAGTCAAACAGATATATATGGTTATAAGTTTCGTGTAATATTCATATTAAATTACATAATTCAAGAAAATTCTAGGTTTTTGCTTGGTAAACATCGGAGATAAAGAGCTGGTATTTTTTTCCACATTTTCCTTAATAAAACGAAATTTAAGAACAATAAAAAAATGTACAGATCAAGCCCTTTCATATGATACCCTATTTAACTTTAGTAGCTAACCTTTTAATTTTGGCCCCCTCATAGTCGTTCTTTTAGAAAATATATTTTTTTTAATATTTCTTTTGCAATACATGTGAGCTGACCATGTTTATAAAAATTCCAAATTTTAAACAGATACCACAAGTAGTTTTTAAGATATAGAGCTTTAATAGTCGGAGAGACAGACAGACAGAGTCGCACCATAAGGGTTCCTTTTTTACCATTTTTGGAACGGAACCCTAAAAACCAAACACAAACAAACACTGACAGTTTATCATAAAACAGGCCTAATTTTTCTCATATAATTTGGTTAAGAATGCGTCCGTATGCAATTTTCTGTGGTTAAATGTTCTAAGGTCTCAAATGTTAAAGTAAAATTAACCCTGTGTATATATAATTTTGGCAAGATATTAATAACTGTCAATACTCACTTTGACATTCTCACATGTCAAAAATATCATAATAATTTTTTTGACAAAAAAAACCTTCGTAAAAATAAATAAAAACTTTTAAAACGAAACGGATGCCTACAATAGAAATAGAACACCAATTCCACGATAAAAGCCGTTAAAAAAGATGTTCAAATATCGTAACGTTCCAATTTCCAACGAACGCCAACCATTGGCTATCGCTGTCACGATTAAGCGTTTTTCCAAAGGCGTATCTTGCTTTCATCGGATGTCTGACGTTTAATTAATTCCCGCCAAAGTCAGGCGTTGTAAGGCCGGAACGATTTATCAACGAGTGGCCGAGTTAATGATGGAAATGTGTGTTGAATTCAGTTGATTAGTACGTTTGGGGTTAGAAGTTAAGCGGTTAAGTCATGTGTTAGGTCACTGGCGGAAAACGTGGGCATTTGGCATAATTTGTATTAAGTTGTGGCCATAAAGGCTCAATTTCGTCATTTTCTGTTAACGGCTGATTATTTGAAGGACATATTCAACCATTTAATAATTCTGTGACTGATAGATTGAACTTCTAAAAAAAACGCATAATGAAAAGTAGAATATTTTGTCATTCGGAACACGTGTTTTCAAATGCTTTAAGTAAAGAAGCTTTAAAACAAAGGACATTGCCACATAATTAAATCCTCTTCTGGATTTCTACTTGGATAACAATACTACCATTGCGACTACTTCAGATTTAAGCTTTTAGATTTTAACGGCAACGGTAACACACGTGTTGTCAATGCTTTGAAATTGTATCTTTCCTTTATTAAAATAAACAGTTTTATAGAAAACAGCACATTGCAGCATTTTATGAATAAAATATTTTATTTACCTATTTTATATTTATAAACGTTTACAGAAACCATATATTAAAAAACTTTATTTACCTTTTTAAAGTTCCGTAGAACGGAACCCTTAGTGTCTAAGTCTCCGCTGTCGGTCTGTCTATCTGGACGTCTGTTCGCGGTTTGTCACGGGGCTCTTTAACAGTTGAAATTTTTACTCGCTTACCACAGATAAAAAAAAATAACGTAAAATTAAAACTGGTCCCCAGTTTTTCCGGTGCTTTTTTGGGTACGGTGGTACGGAACCGATTTTAGAGTGTTATTATTTTTATTTCTTTAAAATACCGTATGTAAACATGCCCAATCTCACGGTATTCTAAAAATGTCATGTATTTTTTTAATATGAAAAAATACTTTTGCATAACTTCGTCCAATCATTTTCTCCAGAACGTTTCGCAGCACCTAAAATTAAGCTCCAAGCAGCCTTTTATTAAACAAAGAGTGTATAAAAATGTTAAAAGTCCTTTAAAAAACAAAACCCTTTAATTTCGTGGTGGAAAAAAGGTAAAGGCACTAACAGAGCGCCGCGGCCCACTTCCGTTGTTTTAATGATCCATCAGGCTTTGGAGGATGCATGCATTAAGCCAAATGCTGAATTTAATTTACTAGCATTTGACTGATTTCGGCTGACAAAAATACATTTAGGCTTAGAATAGAGACATAAAGATCAATTACAAAAAAAATGCTTTTTGCGCTTTTCGTTAATTTGATTCCCGGTTCAGGTAATAAATTCTGTGAATGCTGTTATTCATGTTAGGAAAATTAATATCACGTTTCGTTTAAGTAAAATGAGCAATCTTAATTATTTAAGGTAGTTTCCCTTCAGGGCCCATAGATTTTTTCCACCCTGTATAATCTTTACTATTATAAAGTTGTAAAAATGAAATGTCTGTACATTAAAGATATTTAAAAAAATGATTGTAACGGACTATTTGGAAGTCACTGAATCGAAAAATATATTTTTTTAATTTTTTGTTTGTTTGTATCTCTCGTTGTGGCTTCATCACGCTAAATCGGCTAAACGGATTCCAACTATTTTTGGTACACGGGTAGCTAATATTAAGGATACGCTGAAGAAAAAAAAATAGATTACGACTTTTCCTCCTCCGCGAACGAAGTCGCGGGCTACTTCTAGTACTATTATAAGGTTGTAAAAATTAAATGACTGTATATTGAAAATAACAAAAAAAAGCGTTACATGCTATTTGAAGGTCACTCATTAAAAAAATATGTGTTCCTTTGTATGTGTCTTTGTGGCTTCATCACGTCAAAACATTTGAATGGATTTCAACCATTTTTGATATATGGGTAACTGGTTATTTATAAATGGTTAAGGAATACTTTATACTGACTACGATGAAAAAAAGACAAAAGTAAAATAATGAAGTTTTGTAACGTTTGTATCCCTTTAGTATGACAAGCTTACACATTATGAGCAAACTGAACTCAACGGGTTAGTAGATAAACTTGATTGACAGCACACCACTAGACGTATATGACGTCATCGGAATCATCTGGTGTTGTTCGTAACATTATCATTAACATCGGGACGTATAACGATGTTATCATTAACATCGGGACGTATAACGATGTTATTATTAACCTTTACGTCATTTAACGTGTATTTGGTACGAAAACTGTTATATTTTTAGCAATGTGTAGGCGTATTGAAAGAAAACAACATGATTTTCTTTTCCCTACTCATTCAAGTGGACTAAGAATTGGCGGTAAGATTTTTCCCGTCTGTTGACTGAATTAGGTATAGGTTAGAGATATACGTTATAATTTTCTCGAACAAACTCTAGAGTTCTACACTATAAAATACGTGAATTATATACTTTTTTGGGCAAATGAGCAGAGGGATCGATTAATGGTAGGATATTTCTATGAGTATGAGTATTACCGTCGCCCATAGACACCTGAAACACCAGAGGAGTCACAAGTGAGTTGCCGGTCTATATATATTCCTAAATAGGTGCTGCAAGTAAAATGAGGAATTAAACACATATTAAAAAGCTCGTGCATCTGGCGCTACATAGGAGTCGAAACGAAGGCGAAATGGGTTATTCTCAAATTTGTGAGATTTGTCACGACCATGTGCAAAAGTTAAGGGTTTCCAGGAAGTTAAATACAATAATACTCATTTATAAATTAGCTGTGTTTTCATGGTTCGTTTATAAAAAAACGAGTATACAAATGCAATAATACTTATTTGCTAGAATTCAGTAGGTTTTGCACGTTAGGTCTTATATAGCATTTTACATTTTCGTTTGTGTACTCTGCCTGTATTCAGGCATGCACAAGTAGTTGAGCGCGGTAGTCTTTTATCTTATCAAAATAATAATATTAAGGCGTTGGAATGTGACGACCCTACCGCCCGCTGGTTCACCGAAGTAATCAGTCAACGCAGGGTAGCTTGTGGCGAGCTGTTGGGGAGTAGCGACCCCACGTACCTCAGTGCTCCTGGGGGACCCTGACGGAAGGTGTTGGGTCAGGACCCCCACCTCTGACTTGCCTTAACCGGCCGGTCAGAGTGGAGTCGCTAGAGCTGCGGCTCGAGGGTGGATGTGGAACCTAAGCGGCGAGTTGGTTTCGGTAGAAAGTCCAGTGACACCTCTCCACCCTTAGCCCTCCGCACCGATGTTGCCCTTAGGGCACTATATGTGTCGCTATTTACGGGGGCCCATCTAGCGGTGGGCAAGTCATTGTCTACCAGTATCTTTAGCCATGGGAAACTTTTTCCTGGTAGATGTCCGATTGTCTCAAGCAACATCCCAGTATTTATAGTCCATCATTTCAATTCCATAACCCAGCATATTTAGATCTCATCACTCCGATAGTTCTCCCTCTTGATAGTACTCTCCAATAGTTCTTGCTTCTAGCGAGTGCTGTCTCTGTGCGCGTCCCATGATACGGGCAGGAACAGCACCCGCGCGGTGTACACCTTACATTTCATTAAATTGTCGAACGGGCCTCTACGCGTTGGCTTCGGCTCCATGCACGCCTCCCAAAGGTCCGGGACACCATTGTTCCGTGAGCGGGTGCGACATACAGATGATAATAATATTAAACACTGTCCAACATAATCATAAAATAAAAGAAAAAAAATACAATGTCAGAATAATTAATATGAATAGTAACAGTTAAATTTGGATTGGATTATCAAGTACGGTCTAGATAGCTATTAAAACTATAAAAGTAATTCTCAAGAAACTAATATAATAAATGTTGACTGTAATAAAATAAATCTTGACGCATTGAAAACCTCCTTTTTAAGCCGGTTAAAAATTACCTAAATATATCGCCGCTTAAAAAGGTACGAGATTACAATACTTTCAGAATAACGTCAATGACTCTCTGCCTCAAGTCTTAGGTTTTTTCTTGACACCTGTCCCCGGTAAAGTTGCATTGTATAGTAGTATCCTATTCGCATCCTTTTCTCCATTACTGAGGGTCGTGAGGTCCTGAACCATAAGTAATATTTATCCTGGTTGTTGCGCTACCGGTTGCTGTCTTTGAAATCGTGGATCACATAGAGAAGCTTGATGTTCAGTGAAGAGCAGCTAAACACTCAAATGGTTCTGGTTGTTACACCAGGGGGTAAAGTTAATAGGTTTAGTTATAAAGCTACCAACTTTACCCCCTATATTGCTTGTGGTAAGTTTTGCTACCTTACTATGATGTCGTAGCTACGAAATATTAAAACAATTTAGGATATCTTTTCTTGAACTCGCAATCAAGTGAGTGTCTATAGTAGAATAGATTACATTAATAAGAATTAAACTTTTACCTGAATACGTGGAAACCAAAAATATTGTGGAAAGGCAGCAAAATAAGTCTTCATTCAATTAACAGACCACCGAACCCACTGTAATATAAATTACAAGAATAACATTTCAATGGCGTATCATATAGCATTTAGTTTTCTTAGAACTATGGCTTAGTTGGAGGTGACCCGTTAAAGGTGATCTAAACGACCTTGACACTTGTTTATCTTCTAGATTACCTATTATTTTAATTATAACTTATTGCTATCAAAAGCAATTCAATGTACACATACAACGAAGATGTTCGTGAGTCATCCTTTATTAATAGATACCGAATATCCTATCTACATCGGCTCGTAATATCAATTCGCCACTTGAAGCCAGAAACGGTGATCTTTAATATAACTAAAAATGTTCATGGAAATGATGTACTTTAAGCTTTCGACTCGTAGCTCGTAGCTAATGAAGATTGAGGTCAGAGAATTAGCAACGAGAATGAACTTCTCTCGTTTTTTTTTAGATCACCAGTGCACTATGAAAGAAGTTATGTTGAGGGCGACCGGAGGGTGGGCAGCGTGTACCGCTATGGAGATAGCGGTGCCCACGCCTATGTACGAACGTCCGCGCGCCCCGGGCAAGTGCGGGGTATGGGGAGTTGGCAGCGGGTGATTTCGTGCGTAGCGTTCGGCAGCGTGTGCCAATATGGAGGGTCGTCCTGATTGTTGTGATATTTTGCAACTGCATGGATGCATGTATATGTGCAAAACAAATACATGTATACTACCATGATAAAGATTGCTTACTTATTGTTTTTTTTTATCGTGCACCATCTGCTAGTTCCTCTTTAGCCATATAGTTGACTGGTCCTCCTCCTTGCTTCGGTTTCATGATTGCTAAGGGTCGTGCTCATTTCTTTAGAACAATTTCTTTAAAATGATGCTCTATCACCTGTTCCCATCCAAGCCAAGTGCTGAGCGTCGTGGACTGTAGTGTCAAGAGTCGTACAAATCTGATCTGTCTAACATGTCGGGCTCCTGCGTCTCGGTCACTTTCCTTCAACTTTCCCAATGATCAGCAATTTTTCAAGGTTGTCACTATCCTTTCTGGCAATATGACCGAAATATTCCAAAATCCTACGACGGCAAGTTGTGCTAAGATAAATACGTTTGATGCTCAGCATTTTCCTCCAACGCTACATTTCGAAGGAATAAATGCGATCCCGTGAAGTTGACTGTTTCAGCATGCCTTTATTGTATTAAGACTACCATTTGTAAAATCTTATATACTGTGCTATAAAGCTCAAATGAAAAATAATAGTAACCTAATTATCCTGAGAGTTATAAATGTCATATCATCAATTACTCTATCCTTATATACAGCGTAGCTATTACATAATTAGGTACCATTATACTATTTGTGAAGCAGGACATTACAATAAACACGTCCCGCCATGTATCCTAATTGTGATTGTCAACACGCATTGTTACGGCAATGCTATCACAAACACGTCAGGACAATTTAGCAGCTCATCAGGAGCTATACTCTAAATTCCGCTTTAGTGATTAATAATAATATAAAAAGTGAAAAATTGTCTACATGGAAAACTATTTCATTTTAAGGGTTAGGGTAGGTATGGATTATGTTATAGGGGGCAAACGAGCAGACGGATAACCTGATGGTAAGCGATCACCGTCGCTATTAGACACCTGCACAAAAAGCTTATAATCTGCGCTATTAACACGCCAAGGAGACGGGCCCTTGAAATGTATCTGGTTATATATTCCTATAATGGCAAAAAAATATATTATTTTATATCTTTGAAAATCGTAGTTTCAAAGAGTGATTCAGAAGGCCACGGTGCAAAAAAAAACTTGATTAACCCAACTGTTTCAATATTTAACGATATGGAATTTTAGAGTAGACCCCCCTGATCTGATCAGATCGAGTGTGTGTAGCTCAAAGCGATGTATTGGTTGCAACAATCAGAGTAAATTTGGTAGCTATCTGTTCTGATCACACAAAAGGTTGATTACCCGTTTGAGGTGGCGTCTGTTTGGACAGTGTATTCCTTGTACTGGAACATTGTTTCTACGTGGATTGAATTCGCTTGAATTGTTTGTAGACATTCGCACGAAGGTAAACGCCTCGATGCTTGGCAGCTTAATTCCAACAATTGAGGGTGACAACTGTTACTTTTACTGCAACGAATTAAGATTGTGGGTACCAACTAATGGAACAGTGTCGAGCACTGGGATATTTACCTTATATTTGTCATTCTTGGGGCTGTTTGCATTAACTGTGTTTAACAGAACGGTTACGCTGACATCAAGAAAAGCTGTCCATATGATACTACGGAAGCAGCTTTTCAACCGATAGAGTAGGATTTATTTCCACACAGCCACTTTACGTTAAGGGTATGGAATGCAATCGGTTAACCGATTTGTATGAAATAACCGTCGGTTTCGGTTAAAACCCGGTTTTTTCCCATACTAAAAATAACCAATTGCATTCCCTAGTTAAGGGGCTGCATCGAAAATTTAACCATTTTTTTTGTGAGATTTCTGTCAAATCTAGTGTAAGTAACAGGCTAGTTTTCAGATATGTGTTTTTTGACTATATAACCTATTCAGCGCCTAACGTATATCTTCGATTTCATCGTACTTTTACATCTGGCGCTTACGCCAAAAAACCCCAAGCATGTAGTGTATTAGCTTTCTCTTTCTTTGATGCGCGCGAGCAATAAATATGCGTCCCTTATTACAAATTACGCTTATTGGTCGGCTCGGCGTTAGGCGCGTGGGTTTTCCTTGACAATGCAAATCACTTGAAACACTAATATGATTTATTTAATTACCTTTCGTTGGTAATTAAATAAATCATATATATATACGCGATTAAGCCCCGTTTTGTTGTGTTGTGATAATTAATATGTATGTTAGTATATCACATATTTATGTTATATATGGGCCTTGTTGCCTGAAATAAATGATTTCATTTTGAACAAGATATTAAATAACAGGGACAATCTTACACAAATCGACCAAATCCCAAACTAAGCAAAGCTTGTACAATGGGTACTAGGCGATGTTAGACATAATATATAGATAAATTATAATACTTAAATACATAAAAAAACATCGAAGACCCAGGAACTAACATTTGTGCTCATCACACAAACACTTGCCCTGGCCGGGATTCAAACTCGAGACCGCCAGCTTCGTAGGCCGTTGTACATCCCACTGAGCCAAACGTGTCGTCAAAATTGTATACCTACTTATTTATTTAATCGTATGGCGCATGTATATAAACATTTCAGAAACAAGTTGACAAATCTAAAAATTATATGCTATTTTCGTGTAAAAGCCTTTGCAAGTAGTCGCGCTTAGCTAGGCTTATGTCTTCAATATTAAATTGCAGGATACGGACTGACGGATGTACCTACTGAATAATTACCACCAGTAAAACCAGTAGTAACAGCAATAACGACACATTGCTGCTCATAGAACCGATGGCCGCTGGGGTAGATATTGGAGGCCGCTTATGTATTAAACAATTACACAAGAGAGGACACTTAACATAATATTGTAGAAGAAAACTATGAATGTATAGTGCTATCACACGACTGGATTTTCTTTAGTAGAGAGTTCTCGACTGGTGATCGGATACAGGACTATGAATCGTACGAAAGTCCCCAAACTACTGAGATTATCCTAAAAGAAAATAAAATAAATATTGAAATACAACAATTTAACGGATTATATCGCGTATTGCAGCTTTCCATGGTCACGGGAGGACTCACAGTCCACCCATGACCATGGAACGTCCACGCGATATAATCCGTTAAATTGTTTTATTTCGATGAATAATAATAGCGGAAACAGAAGAAAGTATTAAAATAAATAATGTTTTTCTTTTATGTTATAAACACTAAAATAAAAGGACGCATTTCATTGTATTCCACTCCTGTCTCTTCCCCGAAAAGGTTCCACATTAATCACGAAGCAAACTTGAAAAATACATCTTTATTAGAAGTTTCTGCGTGAACTGTACCAAAAACTATTTTGTTTGGAGCGAATGCGAATAACTCGGCTGAGAAGAAGACGGATGATTCTTAGTTAATTTAGTTTCAATATGTAAGTTTTTATTTTGTTTATGTTGGAATCCTAAACAGAACGCCATCTGTTGGGTGTCACAACACTCTCGTTGCTTCCTTCACAGCATCACTTTCTCTTAATCCCTTATAATTCAGAAAATAACCATAACAGATAAACAAGACAAGTGGTAACCATCACCTCTACCACAAACTACCGCGCCGTAAACGCAGTGAAGTATATATTAAATAAATATCAAGGAAAATCTGACACAAATCGATATAATCCCAAAGTAAGCAAATCTTGTACTATGGCGACAATACACACAATTTATTTATAAATCATAATACTAAATCATCAGTGTATTTTAACACTTTCATGACCAAGATATTCTCAGCGCTAAGCATGTAGCCGATAATTTGTGAAAGTACATACATAGCGAAAGCTTGGTACGAGTAGAACACCCACCTAACTCCTGGTGATGGAAGAATTAAACAGCGGTGTGGTTAATAACGAAACTGCAAATAGTTTACAAAAACCTTAATAAATAACACATTCATGTAAAATTTCCAAATTCATGGATGCCTATGAAATTCTGAACATTCAGAATCCACATCGGAGCTGAAAACGATATAATCAATTAACGAACGGCCACAGCCAACTGAAATCTTAATCCAAACAAGTCAATCAACTCGCTCACCAGAAACAATCTGAAAACACCACGTTTCACACCCAAAAAGACCGATCCCCATACAAGATGTTCACCACTAACGTCCTTTTATCGATGGAGAACAACAGCCAATTGCAACTCGACAACATACTGCCAAACACACGCATGATAATTTTGGTGAACGTTGAAATCTGGACCCTTAATACTTCGGTCAAGTATGGTTTTGGAGTTTCACTGTTCATGGAGATAGGAGCATTCGACAGTTGGCAGTAGTAATGAGGGTTGCAATTGGGAGTACGGATAATGCAGTCCGTAGAGCGTAG
Source organism: Hedya salicella (assembly GCA_905404275.2). Classification (NCBI taxonomy): domain Eukaryota; kingdom Metazoa; phylum Arthropoda; class Insecta; order Lepidoptera; family Tortricidae; genus Hedya; species Hedya salicella. Next base: position 11,140,662 of record FR990114.1, on the reverse strand, counting down.
GAAATGTAAGGGAGCGTGTTTATTTTGCTTCAATTTACCAGAAACAGTTTACTGAAAAGTTGGAGTTACTTCAAATACATCAATCAAAATCTTTATATATTCGGTTGCCTACCTTATCTACAGTATTCAACTTTCATTATGTATAAACTATGTGAAAGTTATATACAACATAATAAATAAATATGCGAAACCAGAACTAACGTTTCTGTTGGAATTGGAACGTTGATGATTGTGAACGTCTTCTTGTTTTTTATAACATAGGCGGCAAATGAGCTGTTAAATTAATTCCAAAATTATTACAAACTATCTCCTCCATTTCTCGATATTTTTGTACAGAGAAGGTCGCTGGATACCTGATCTAGTTTATCGACCGATGGTTCGATCGGTAAAGCAGATTACTGGCGCCATCTCTGGGTAATCACATTTGGGACATTTATAAATCATCAGTCAAAAATATAATATCTCCAACTGTCCCAAACAGCAATAAAAAGTTATCGTGAAAAGGCAATTTAATAAAGCGTGTGCGCTCGAACACTTACAAAAACCTAATATGTCAATAATTTAGAGGCCTGCCAAAGACTGGCAGGAGATACAGAGTAAAATTCGTGTTTATGTAACGCAAAACTAAAGTATAGCATGTGCTCATACATTTAAATATGATTTTACTTTTATTTTATAGCAATATATCTATGGATTATTAAAAAAGTGCTGTTTTAAAAAAGCAGACGATATAAAAATATACTAGATTAGGCATGGCCATATTTTGTCGTGTACAGTTTTTATTTGAATTAAACCTAAACGTGTTTTTGAAAAAAAGGGCCTTTGACAGATGGACCAACGGACAGACAGATGGACGACATAGTGGAACAACTTATAAGTGTCTCCTTTTTTACTTTTCAGGTACAGAACCCTAAGAAACCAACTGGTAAGTATTCAAACGGCTGAACGAATTATTATAGCTCACTCTCAATTTAGTCAGTTTATAAACACATTTAATTCGTGTAGGAGTCTACAATGCCACGCGTTGATTTATAAATCCCTCTTCTTTTGTCGGAAATTAAAGCAAAATACAAAATACAACAAGAAGCCCATAAATCTCTCATTCCTAAATAATAAGAAAAAAAACAGGAAATCCGCCGTTTTCTATCACAAATCTCCGCACACAGCACGCTCTGGGGCGAAGAGATGTCACCAACAGATAAAAATAAAGGACTGTAAAAACACAAGCGAAAAGGTAAGCTCAGAGGCGGGTGAAAAATGGGTCTAAGGTTGTAGATTAATAGACATCTGGGAATGTATATGTCGTGGCCACATTTTAGAATTGATATCTTCATGATGTGGCTAACCATTTCATCAAATGGTTGTATTAAGTACATGATACATTAAGAGCCTACGGGCCACCGAAAAGTCGATGGAGCCCCGCTTGGCGGGGCTCCTATTTCCTCTTACTGACTTTGAACTGCATAGGTCTGGCTAGATCTCCTGACCAGTAATTGGATTAAGTGGGGGTAGCGGAAATCCACAAACGGGAAATGCCATACGCGGCTACTTAGAGTTGGGGGGTGGGGGACGGCACGCAGGAGGAGGGAGGGCGCAAGGCACTGCGGAGGTATCACTAGAACTGCAGAGGTAACAATAGAGCTGCGGAGTAACGCATAAGAACTGCGGAGGTACCACTAGAACTGCGGAGGTAACACAAGAGCTGCGGATGTATGGTAGGGACACAAGGTAGCAAACGAACCTAGCTCGGTGAAAGGTGTTTTTTTTTTACGCCTACGGTCCACTGTCAAGTCAATTGGGCGGATAGAGAAAGAGAGAGAAACATCATTAAGTGATCAATTCTAATGATCTAACCACGAATATACATCACGCATAGAAGCCATAAACTTTAATTTTTGTCACAAGGTTTTATTGCCGACTGTTCTATTTCTTGAACATCCATCAACTACTCACCGAGACGGTTCTAATCGGTAGGATTGAATTATTTCTTACTGTGTTCCTATATGACCACCTTCCTGCTGCATCATCAGATCAGCTCGATGGTATCATACTATTACATTGTCACCAAACTTGCATGCATAACTTTTCAAATAACTGACGGAGACGAAGAAACACTGATGTATTTTTATGTAACGCTCAAAGCGCTAAATATACGAGTACCGTCACACATCTTTGAGCCTATGGTAATAAAGGTGTGTTGCGATATATACATCCATACATATATCGACAAAAAATTTCAATTTTATAAAATTACTAGAAGTCGCCCGCAACTTCGTACGCGGACGGGGAAAAGTCATAACCCTCTTTTTTTTCTTCAACGTAGTCTGGTAATAAGTATCCTATAACCATCTGGAGATACCCGGCTACCCGTGTGCCAAAAATAGTTGAAATCGGTTTAGCCAATTTTGCGTGATGAAGCCACAACAACACATACAAACATACATAAAATCCAAAAAATATATTTTTCGTTTTAGTGAACTCCAAATAGTCCGTCACAACCATTTTTTTGAAAATATCTTCAATGTACAGAAATTTCATTTTTACAACTTTATAATAGTACTAGCTTCTGCCCGCGACTTCGTCCGCCTTAAATTCGTTTATCGCAGATAAGGGTATTTTTCCGGGATAAAAAGTAGCCTATGTCCTTCCCCGGGACTCAAACTATCTCCATACCAAATTTCATCCAAATAGGTTCAGCGGTTTAAGCGTGAAGAGGTAACAGACAGACAGACAAACAGACAGACATACAGACAGACACACTTTCGCATATATAATATTAGTATGGACTAGTATGGATAGATTAGAATAAGGATTACTTAATTGAGAGAAACATCTAGTAATATAATGAAAAGTTTCAAAAATATATTCCAAGAAATGTAACTGATCTGAGGTTACGAGGCATAGTTTGATCATGTCTGTCTAATTGAAAAAAACTAAATTGGTTCATCGGTTTACCTACGATGCCACATAATTATACACACGTTCTTTCAACTATCAAAACTTTCAAATGAGTCGAAAAAAAATATTTAATATTCGCGCCGCAAATGATGATTTCATCTTTCATCTAACAATGAGCGCACGATTCATGAAGCTGATTTGAATGATTCGATTCCGCCCGGAGGCGGCCGAAATGAAATGAAATCAAGTGTTCAAATAAATAACGAGTTCCGCTTTAGGGGAAGGCAGTGAGGATGCTATTAATGAAATCGCTTTGAGACAGCTCCGCCATCGATAAGCTAAGGAATTTTAAATTTTCGTACTTCACTAGCGTCTTTACTGTTATGCATGGACACTTTTCGAATTTAACTTTATCGATACGGATAAAACGAGGAAAGTAACGTGTCTTAAATATTGAAAGACAAAGTACTTACAACCAGCCTTAGCCTTTACACATTATAATATGTTTATCAAATTTAGGATCGTGAAATTTGATATAGGCTATTTATCCTTTCTTGTCCTTATTTCTTACCTAATAAAATAAATAAACTTTTTAACAAAAAAATAAAACCCACTCCAAAAAAAAACTAAAAAGTAAAAAATAACGCCATAATTCAGTTTCTTCAAATTACTTACAAGTAACCGTTTGTATATTCAATCTATACAGTATATACAATTAATCTTATTTTGGCGTCGGTGCCATATAAAGAATATGTAAAATATTGAAAATTGACGATTTTAGTAAGTTGTGACACGATGGCACCGACTCTCGTCTTACTCTCTCGAGTTGCTCGTTACTTAAAAGTGTATCTCGTGACGATTCGAACAAGCCCAAACAGGCTAGGATACATTATTTTATTACATAGATCTGGTACCTACCTTCCGGCTCCATCATCAAATCAATTCGATGGTACCATTCTCATCAGGAACATTTAAATTTGTGACTATGAAGTTGCTTAGCTAAATTAATCAAGATATTTTGTCGCCACCCGTAAGAAATTTATCATTGAGGAGTTCCGATGGCATTCTGTGGTCTTCTGCATCAGTTCCACTTCACCAATTTACACTTTCTGAATGCAAATGCTTATTATGTTTCTTATAATACCAAAATCGCTATATATGCCTACAATATTTGAGGAGTTCCTTCAATTCCTTGTGGATTCCATCATCAGATCTTCACCAAAATTAAATGGGACCAACTTGAAAGTACCTTCTATAAAACCAAAAAAAAAATTGAATTCGGTCAAATAGTCTTCGAGTAATCGGTGAACATCCATAAAAAAAAAAACATTCCGTCGAATTGAGAACCTCCTCCTTTTTTTGGAAGTCGGTTAAAAATGGGAGTAGAAGACAAAAAAATGTATACTTTTAGGTTAGAACTTTGTTTACTATTTAGTACAAATAAGGATAATTAACCTATACACATATTCCTTTAGGGACGCAAGTGTGTACTAAGGAAGTACATTAAAGAATAATTTTAACTCGACTACGCTGGCGCAAAAAATAGGGTTTAGACTTTTTTCTTCCCTGCGAACGGAGTTGCTGTACCGTTTACTACTCTTGATCCTGAATCTTGTCTTGGGTGTTTTCTTTGTAATATAAGATAAAATATCTATTAAATATATCGTTATCTACTCATGACACAAGCCTTATTGAGCTTACCATGGGACTAGTTCGATTTGTGTAAAAAATGTCGCGTAATTTTTATTTAATTTACTACCAGAGGATATATTTGTTGTTCATTTGAATTAATTTATTTAAGGAAAATACTAAAGTTTCTACGAAAGTAAGGTAAATTTCCCAGTGCTGTCCAGCACTGTCCCAATAGTATTCATATACAATCTTAATTAGGTACAATCTTACACAAATCGACCTAGTCCCAAATTAAGCAAAGCTTGTATTATACTAAGGGTACGATATACATAATATTATAGATAAATTATAATACTTAAATACATACAAAACATTCAAGACCCAAGAACAAACATTCGTGCTCATCACACAAACACTTGCCCTGGCCGGGATTCGAACCCGGGACCGTCAGCTTTGTAGGCCGTTGTACAACCCACTGAGTCAATGGTCGTCAAAAAATCATTACAATATAGCTGACAAGCAATGTGTCACTTATTGGAATTACGGTGTCAAGCACTGGGAGTTGTACCTTACTGTGATTATTCACAGGCCATTAAATCTCAGATATGGTATTATATTGCAGTCTAACAACTTTAATGGATAGTCTAAGCCAGCAGCCGGGTCGTTAGGTCGAAGCGGACGGATGTGTCCTATTTCGGCTGACACCGGACCGCGAACTAGTTTAGAGCCGGAAGAGTAGGCATAAGGACTTCATATTAATACTGTAACTGTTTTCCCACAGCATTCTCCTTTTGATAGATAGATAGATAATTTTATTATACGATAAAAATTACAATACAAATTTGCTTATGTCAAAGTTAGACAGATTTATATCATGATCGCCAAAATATAAGGAATATTGAAAATAAACAATGTACGTAATAAATAAATATAAGGGACAATGTTACACAAATCGACCTAGTCCCAAACTAAGCAAAACTTGTACTATAGGTACTAGGCCACGATATGCATAATATATAGATAAATTATAATACTTACTTAAATACATAGATAGCATCCAAGACCAAATGTCAAAACAAAATAAAATTGTAAGAAAAACAATAAGAAAATATTAACTACGATTCAAATCAAATCACCCTTTGGAAATGGTATTTTACTTATCTTTCGGGATATGTGAAAATTTCTTATGATAAAAAGTGGCTTAGTGGCTTGTCCCGCCGTGACTGAACGATAGACGAATCAACAAAAAGATTTTCACATTTATACTAGATTATGAAGCCCTAGAAGTATTTATGCAATGTTAGTTGTTAAAGGCTGATTATTCATGTTAACCAAGTTCTGTTCTATTATGTTAATACTGAACTATGTCAGTTAATTCAAGAAGTACTGTAGCCCCTTCTAACAACTTTACCGTTATAATTTATCGTGTAGTAGGTCTGAGATATTATCTATACTATTATAAAGTTGTAAAAATGAAATGTTTGTATGGTTGTATGTGTCGTTGTGGCTTCATCACGCTAAATCGGCTAAACGGATTTTAAAAAATCTTTAACGGACTATTTTTGGTACACGGGTAGCTGGGTATCTCCAGATGGTTATAGGATAGTTCTTACCCGACTATGCTAAGGAAAAAAAGGGCTTATGACTTTTCTCCTCCGCGAACGAAGTTGCGGGTGCCTTCTAGTACATATAGCAGTCTAACAACTTTAGCGGATAGTCCTAGTTAGCAGTAAGGTCGAGTTAGGTCTCCAAAGCGGACGGATGCGTCCTATTTAGGCTCCGGTACCGGACCGCGAACTAGTTGAGTACCAGATAGTGAGGCTTCGTATATTATATACACACACATACACTGTACAAGGATTTTCCCGCGGGCCTGCTCGCGACATATAGGATATCCGTTCTTCAAGAAACTCTACCACCGCGACCGCCACTTGGGGCCTATTTCTGTCCAACGACCATATTAAGTTTCTATTTCATGACAGACCACGCAATAAATAGTTGGTGTTATGTAAGTTAAATATAACCCGAATTTCTTCAGACTTCATACGAATAACTATCTAACTATGTACTACTTATATTATTGAAGAATGTTGAAGATATTTTCATAAATTAAGTGAAGCGGGCTATTTCGAATCTAAGTCGATTTTTTACTTTTACTTTATTTTACAATACAACTATTGTTGATTGCACATCAACAAGAGAAACAGTACAATTGACCCTTATGTATCTTGATGTCATCATAACGCCTCAACAGCTAAACAGTTTTCATTTAACTATTTTTGGTACACAAGTAGCTGGGAAACCACAACTGCATGTCTACCACTGAAGCAACAAAAAGCGTGATGTTTTTTTTCTCCTGCGCGAATTAAATTGCGGGTACATTTAGTTAATAATAAAATGTTCCAAAGTAATAACATCATGCTTAAAAATAAAATACGCGTTAACAGAATTTTTCTCATTTTTCCAACTTCTGTCACAAACAAGTGTGAAGCGCTCTCCTGCAATTTAAATTATTAAATTAAATCGTCCTATTCAAATCGCGGTGTGGCTTGCTGGATTCATAACTGGCCCTTTTTGCTTAACTAGTTCTGTTTTAATTCAGTTTTAACATTCATTGCTGTTTTGTGGACTCTGATATTCTGTAAAAGAATCGATATACTGCCCAATTAGCACAGGATACTAATTTTTGTTGATGCAGATTTTGACAGCTTCGAAGCCCAGGCTCTCCTGTGTGGAGCATCAGGGTGTGATGGCTGACAAGTATAGCACATTCCACAACACCAAGCAACCCTAACCCAGTCTAGACGGTAATGATGATGAAGGTGAGATGAAGTCATCATCATCATCATCATCATTTCAGCCATAGGATGTCCACAGCAGGAGACAGGCCTCCTCAATAGATTTCCACATGGGCCGTATAGAGGCAACCCGCATCCAGCGAGTCCCCGCGGGGATGAAGTCATCGCAATTTCTTTATTTAGTGACTACATTTTCTTTTTTTTTGACATGATGACATATAGAAGGCAAACGAGCAGACGGGTCGCCTGGATGGTAAGCGATCACCGTCGCCCACAGACACTTGCCTCACCAGAGGAGTCACAAGTGCGTTGCCGGCCTTTCAGGTGGGAGTACGCTCTTTTCTTGAAGGTTAGTTTTAGTTAGTTACTATTTAGTTCGCATCGCGTATAAACATATAAACGTCCAAACACCCAAATATCTTCACAAACGTTAACGTTTATTAGGAGCATGATTTATGTATTACTAAAGTATTGTAACGGCTTCGCCCGAAAGTTCTTAGGGAATCAATTTTTCCGAAATGAAAACAGCCTATACCACTCCCGGTTACACTAATCTACATTAAAACATAGGCTACTTAATTGCCAAATAACGCACGTGAAAAAAGTGTCAATTATTATACATGTAGGTACATATGCCGTGGACTGTACTATGCGATGGACTGGCCATACAGATAAAGACGCTGACGAGTGCTTCCTTTAACGAATGCGCTCATAGAGCTCAAGCCAGAGGGAATTGGAGGAAGATTGTGGAACGCGCTACCACCAAACCGCACGAGTGACCACGACTGCTCTGCCAAGAGCATACGCATAAGAAGAGAGTCATATGCCGTGCGTTAGGCGATACCGCGGACATATATCCTGTACAATCATGGCGGCGCACCGTCGAAGGCGAGCTGGGAGCCGTTAGACTGAGCTGGAGCGAGGCCAAAAGCTGATTATAGGAAGGCGTGGCGTGAGCTTATGAAGCCCGTCTATGCTTCTTGGGTGCTCCGGGAGAACAACAACATCTATTTAACAAGTGCGAGTCGGATTCGCGCACCGAGTTCCGTACAAAAAATACGCTTCATATGGCCGTATATATGAAAATCCAGTGTTAGCAGATCCCTACTGCTAAGCAAAATGTACGCGGTGCTCAATCATTTTATATTGGTTACTAATATAGACAAACAGACACAAAAAATAGTTTTTGTTTTACGTAAACTTAGAAGTTTTATTTTTTCACAGCTTGAAGGGACCTTAGACCTGAGTATATAGTTTTAATTTCAAATCAGTACCTACACGCGTTCCTGAGATAAAGGTTTTGGCAGACAGACAGACAGACAGACAGACGAACAGACGAACTGAAAACAAAGTGATCCTATAGGGTTCCGATTTTTCCTTTTTGGTACGGAACCCTAAAAATTGCAATCATGTCCACAAAATATATTAAAAACTGTGCAGCATCAAAAACATCCGCGGAGGTGCCATGTTAAACAGGTTTTACATAACATGTGAACATTCGTATTTGCGGTGTGTCTACGCTTTACAATATACATATCGCCGCCAGGTTACGGTAAAGCGTGAAATGAAAGAAGCAGAAGGCCCACAAATGAGCAATTGTTAATTTGATGACAACCGAATTTAGTTTCATTAAGGAGATTTTTTTTTAGTTTTATTATCATCATTGTCATCTCAGTCGAATGGCATCCACTGCTAGACAAATAAACAAGGGCTCTCAAACAAAAACCTCTTCCGAAGTAGAGCTATCATACCTCAAGACATTATGCCATTTGACAGGCATAATTATCCATTAATGACTAGTAGATTATAGTTTAATTAAACATTAATATAGCATGATTTTCAGTCATGTCATAAAGTGTCGTTGTTAAATTTTCCTTCTTTCATGCAACATCAAAGAAATGAGCCGATCTGATTTTTTCACATTAAAAGTGGAATAGCGTGGAATGAAAGAAGTAGAAGGCCCGCCCGTGTGAGCGATTGTACGTATTTGAAATTTAAATATAATTTTAATTTTAGTGAATATTTAGGGTAGATTTTACAAAAACTATTTGACAAAATTGATTCTTAACATTAATGACTCTGCACTAACTACTATAGTTTCTGTTTGGCCCTATGATTGTAACAGTTTATAATTTGCAATAAAGTTTAAATAAATAGATCGTAGCTAAAAGGTTACTAAATTTAACTCTTTATTTTTCCTTCTTTATCGCAATAACAACGACACAGACTACTATACTACAACAATAAGTAAGTAGTAAATTCAAGGTTCTCGAAGAACAAGGAAAATATGTTTGTGTACGCAACCGATGCCGTAAGAAAGCCACAACATGAATCATGTGCAAATAAATAATACATATGTTCACAAATAATGTTAAAAATATCCGTGGAATCAGAGTTCGTTGTTAAACACTTTTGCACGAAATATGAGCATTCATATTTGCGATGTTTCAACGCTTTACAATATGCATATCGCCGCCAGAATACGCTATAGCGTGGAATTAAGGAAACAGAAGGCCCGCTCAGTGAGCAGGGTGGGAATGAGGACGAGTTGAGAATATGGATGAGATGGGAATGTGGACGAGATAGAAAGTGGACAATTTGGGATTGGTGAGTGGGCTAGTTAGAATAAAAACGTGTAGGAGATGAGAATAGGGATGAAATGGGAATGTGTATGAGATGGGAATATGGACGAGATAGGAAGTGGAAAATCTGGGATTGGGGAGTGGGATAGTTGGAAATGTGGACGAGATGAGACTATGGATGAAATGGGAATATGAATGAGATGGGAATATGTGTATGAGATATGGGAATATGGACGATATAGGAAGTGGACAACTTGGGATTGGGGAATGGGATAGTTGGAAATGTGGACGTGATTAAAATAAGGATGAAATTGGAATATGGATGAGGTAGGAATGTGGACGAGATAGAAAGTTGACAATTTGGGATTGGTGTGTGGGCTAGTTGGACTGTGGACGAGATGAGAATGTGGACGAAATGGAAATGTGTATGAAATGGGAATATGGACGAGATAGGAAGTTGACAATTTGGGAGTAGCGTGTGGGCTAGTTGGAAATGTAGAGAAAATGGGAATGTGGATGAGATGGCAAAGTGGATTAGATAGGACAGAGGGATCTATATCGGAATCCCTAACGTCATTTTCATTATGTATCGTTTGTCATAACGCATTTTTTTACGAAACTGTAAACTTTTCAGGATTGTTATAAAACAAATCTAACCTAACCTAACCTAATCTATACGAAAATCTTTTAAAAAATCCTGAAAATTTGAAGGTTTCTGAAAAAAATGCGTTATGGCAAACGATACATTAGGACAAACGATATATTAGGACAAAACGACATAAGGGATTCCGAAGGAGACTCATGACAGAGGAATGATTTCTCTCCGCAAACGAAGTTGCGGGTAACTTCTAGTAATATATATAATATTGGCAACTATTTTCAGTATAACGTTTAAAACCACTGTACACGACCTGCTGTCAGCTTGTTTTCGTTAAGGTCTTTACTCACCAACTTTGACAGAAGCTGCGGTAATTTTTTGTGGGCTAATGCATTACATTCGTTTGCACATGTTGCATGTCGGGGCTTTTTGTTTGGTCCAACAAGCTTTCGCGTTGTGTTTAATGCCCTTTATACATGTGACAAATTAAAATGCTTTACATTGATTAATAGGTTGACACACTTAAGAGGTTGTATCAACTTTTAGATCACTATTTTTATAGTACTGTAAGTTAAAATAAAAATGTCGTTAAATGTTCCGAGCTAGCCTGTATAAAACGTAAAAAATTAAGACGAACACATTATTTCCAAAAACCTACGACTAAGACAAACTGGACTTTACTGCCCCAAACGGTCATCCGTTGTCAGGGCTACATGGGCCGCCCATTGCCACTTCAACATTTCAAATAATTTCATAGCGACCACGCATAGGAACGCGTGTCATAGGACGGCCCCCGATTAGGACGGAGGACCGCGTTAGGGTAACGGGGAGACAGAGGATTCAGTTTGCGCAGGATCGCACCCTGTGGCGAACTATGTTCAGCAGTGGAGGTGGCTGATATACGACAAGCTGTAGTCAAAATCATTTAGTTTCAACAATAGAATAAAACAGCACTTAATTGCTTTAAGAATACCTCAAATATATTTATGTCATCACATGTAATTATAAAGTTTTAGAAATTAAATGTCTGTACAAATACAAAAAAAATGTTCAAGTCTCAGAAATAAAATATTTATGCTCATAACACAAATATTTGCCACTAGCGGGAATTTAACCCATAACCGCCAGCTTCGCAGGCAGGGTGACTACCACTGAGCCAAATTGATCGTCATAGACGTAAACAGTAAGAACAATCAAATTAAACTTCCGTCGTTTCTATTGGCAGCAAAAATTTAAGAGCATATAAGAAATATGAGTATAGTCGTATAGATTTGACCTGAACCAGAAATTATATTCAAATAATATTCTGACGACCGGTTTAGCTCAGTGGGAGTAACGTTGCCTGCGAAGCTGAGGTCCTGGGTTCAAATCCCGGTAAGGGCAAATATTTGCGTGATAACCATAAATATTTGTTACTCAGTTTTCGATGTTTTCTATGTATATAAGTAATATATCTATTAAATATATATCGTCGTCTAGTACCCATAACATAAGCCTTATTGAGCCTAACCATGGGATTAATTTCGATTTGTGTAAAATTGTCCCGTAATATTTCTTTATTTATTATTTAAATAATAGGCTATTAGAATCTTTTTTGGTATTTTATAAAACGACGTTTTAATAATAGAAATATTGGTAACTTTCAATGTCGTTAAAAGTACATTTTTGGACTTTCCAAAAAAACGCTTCATACTAAAGCCTACAAGCATGTTTGTGACGTCACACGCTTGTAAGATACAAGCGTGTGACGTCACAAACATGCTTGTAGGCGTATAGGGAAAATAAGAACTTTGTTCTGCAGCTATGTTAAAACTTGCGTTTATCGAAACGGTTTCATATCAAAAATTACAAAACATTTTATGGGTTATTGAATGGTATTATTAGTTATTTTTATTTTCATACTTTAAAAATGGACTTTCCCAACCAACTTTAAAGACTCACAAAACAAGCTACACGTAAGGTATGAAACTCAAAATTTTAACGTAGTTTTTTATTTTGCTTGTTTTATAAGGATCTTATATAATTAAAAAAAAAAACTAGTGTCAAATACCCTACTGACTTCTTATATTATAGCCGTACGTAAACGTTTCCGTTTGAACCGTTCAAACGGTTTACCTACCAAATATTCCAAACCATTTCCATATTAGAATATACTTCAACGTGCTTAAGTAAATAAGCGTTTTGTGTCGAAAAAAGGAGTTAAAAGCAACAAAAACATACTTTAAACGTCAAGGCAGGAAAAGTCGGTCTTTGATCGCGTGGGAAAACAGGATGTTTGTGTTATTTGTGTGAGCGAATATATTAAGTTGTCAGCGGCAGCTATCGCACTAGGTTTATAATAGCGAGGTATCGGTCTTAATTGCTCGGTCGTTAGGCATTTAGAGGCTCGGCTAAGCAGCATATACACGTCATGAGGCTTGCGGTACTGAGAGTACATTATATATATATGGCATATATTATATATAGGTACAACTTAATTAACAGGTGTAGTCTACCGAAAATGTTCATTTTGACGCTATTTTTCAATCGGTTTAATTTAGCGGTAACGGCACTATCTGCGAAGCTGATAGTCCTGGGTTCAAATCCCGGTGAGAGTAAATATTTCTGTGATGAGCATACATATTTGTTCCGTGAGTCTTCGATGTTTCCTATGTATATATTAAGTATTATATCTATCAAATATATCGTTGTAGGACTACAGGGTAAAATTGTACTCTGATATTAATTTATTTATATAAAATTCACGAGGCGAGTACAACAAAGGATTTACCACGTAAGCCAATTCTCGGGTTCAACTCTATAGTATTCTATCCCAAAAAATCTAGCAACCACCAACGATATCATGCTCGAAACAATGGGACATCTCACAGTTATAATCAGACCCCTTAACTAATATCAACTATTTTTAATCGAAAACTTCGCCCTCGACTTACTTTCTTCAATGACAACATGTATGAAAGACCATTGGAACTTGGCATAAAGCAGCGTCTTTCGACTTAAATACCTACAAAATCGCATACTGAAACTTTTTGGGTATATCTCAACGCGAAACAGTCACTCAATAGAGCGTCTTGTCGTACAAGGCAGACTGGAAGGAACTAAACCGCGCAGACGATCTCCAATGCGATGAACCGACCAAATAAAAGCCCTGGTGGGAGGCCCCGTACACCAGTGCTCTAAAATTCCTGCCAGCAGGGAGAAATGGCGAAATATCGTGAGGCGAGCTACATCTCCCACACATACCAACGACGAGTTAACCACGACCAACTCTGTCATGAGTGTTACCTACAACTGATATGATGATGATAGACAGTTGCATTACAAGTGAACTTCTGATTTCGAATCACAACGTGTAGTAGATAGTCATGAATGAGTTCGCCTTTGTATATATTGTTTTGAAATTGTTTTTAATCGTTTTAATGTATGATTAATAAATAAATATCAGGGACAAACTTACACACATCGACCTTATCCCAAAATAAGGAAACCTTGTACTATGGGAGCCAGGCGATATACATAAATAAATTAATAGTTTAAAAAACACTAGAAAACCACGCTTTACAAGACTTTTCTAACAAATCCAAACACAGCTATGATACGATGTTCCATCATGAAGTTCATATCTTCCGGCTCCATCATCAGATCAGTTCGACAGTACAATATTATTGTATTGTCATCAGAACTACATACAGCTGCCAATATTCATGACGCTACGATCCTTGGAAGATGGTTAAATTAGCTACCTTAGATTCCATTACATAGTTACATACAGGTCGATCTAATAAAAGCGTATTAAAAAGGATAAATTATAAATATTATAATACTTAAATACAAAAAAAAAACAAATTTTCGTGCTTATCAGACAAACACTTGCTCTAGCCGGTTTTCAAACCTGGGACCGCCAGTTTCGTGTGTCGTTTGTACAACCGACTGAACCAAACGTGTCGTTATTATATATAATTAAGTGTTTGCATACAACATGAATGTATGCATCAAGATATTTATGATTAATCCCATATACCAGGTGTGGCGCACTCCGCATCCGGGGCAGCCTTCACGTCCGGGATATAGCAGACAAACAGCAAAGAAAGTCGCCTACGTTAGTACGGCCACGTTTTCAAAACCGCCAAGTTACATCGGAAAAAAATGTCTAGCCATTCCGCCTCCGCCGGGTAATAGAGGAAGACTCAAAAAATTCTAGCTTGATGTCGCCTAGGATGACATGCGTGCCAACGGCTTTACAGTTGAGGATACAGAAAACAGTGCGAAGTGGAGAAGAAAATGCTGGATAGCGGACCCTGGGCTCCAAAGCAGCAGCTGAAAACGATACCAGGAAAACGCTACAATGATGATGATGACCAGGTGTGGCGTATTCCGCGATTACACTGCTCAACTAAAGATGCCTAACAATGGCCTCAACTAAAGATGCCTAACAATGGCCTCAACTAAAGATGCCTAACAATGGCCTCAACTAAAGATGCCTAACAATGGCCTCAATTAAGAGGCCGGTCTGTAATCCATAAACGTTCACTTTTTGAGTGCCACAATGTTTTTAATTAATGCTCTCTTGTTTTCGCGCATTACACGCAGCTTGCGCTGAAAAGCTTATTATTGGCCCACAACTTCACAGAGGAGAATAACTTCATAATCCTCTTTTTGCTTAAGCGTAGTCATGTAAAAAATACCCTATAATCATCTTTAGATATCCTGTTAAATCCTTGTACCAATAATTGTGCAATCCTTTTAGGTGATTTGACACATACATACACAGAAAAAATCAGTAACCTTAGCCTTCACAGTTTTTGAAAATATATACACATATTCAATTTTTCGTGCATATACTCGTACCGCGATCAACAAGAACGTGGCATCTACAATAATTTTACCCATGACTTTCTGCACGCCTAATAAGAGCCGAGGCATGTTTATTTGCCAGCCTCCCAGGAAAATGTATTAACCTGGTGCAATTGTTTCCAAGCGCGGCTGCTGGTAATAAAACTATGGGAGATTTCCGATAACAGTCGCTGGGAAAATACCTAGCAAGTGTTCCCAAACACGGTACACACACGGCCCGAGAGGTTCATAAGCCTGGTTTAGTTTATGTAACTGCTACATAATAATAGACATTAAAACACGGATTACTATCCGTTCGTATGTATGTTTTTAGTCATATCAAATAATTAAATGTTTTATAGTTTGCATAAGTACAACGCGTTTTTTAAACGCGCCATCGACGCGCATTTGTATCCATACAAACGCTGTACGCACGCGTGGACCATGGAATGAAAAACGTGTAGTCAACGTTCCAAAAACGCGGTATGCATAGAAGGGTGGATCAATTTTAGTATTTTTCTGGTTTGTCAAAAGACACAATTACAAAATGGTGCCACTTGATGTTAATATTATGTCTATTTTTATTTATTGCAGTATCTGGATTAAGTTCGAAAATTTTGAAAATGTTGGGGGCGCTGGAAAAAACATATCTTTTTATGACTTTATATGAAATAAAGTTTCATTGCATTCTATAGGTATAATGGCATGTCTTGAACAAAATTAACAACCATAACTTTTGGACAAAAACGTTTACGTGGTTGTATGGTATCTTTGAATATGTTCAAACCATCTCAAGTGTCGTTCCACCAAACTGACCAGCGCAGCATGCACATCTCCGTGTTATGCAATTTATTCATGTGTCCCTTGTTTGTGCCTCAGAATTTTGATTAATTCAACTAACATTTGTGAATACGATAACTGTTCAGGTCAGGGAAGGTCGAACGGGTTGTCTGTATGTCTCAAACACCAAGTTATAAACATAGTAACGGGGCAGAAACCGCTGGAAATTGCCACGCTCCATTCTAGATGGTGCCAGGAAGGATAAAACCGGATTTAAGTTGCTATTGGAAGAAATTTACAGTAACTACTGGTAAACAATACTTGCGATCTTCTTAACGTTGATTCATGTTGGAACATGTGTTGGGAATTGAAAATGTTGAAAAGTTCGTTCCGATTTTATTGGTTGTTATTACTTATAGTTTCGTTATAGTTTAGTTTTTGAGATATGTGCTTTCGATGTCTTCTTTACTTAAGCAGATCATTATTGGAAACAGGCTGACGATGGTCCCCCACCAGATGGAGCGATGAAGTGAAAGCGGCCCCATCCTTAACCAAGTTTTGCTCGGTCGTCAGAAACGAGATGAACAGACACCGTTGGATGCGCAGTTCATAATAACTAGGTGTAGTCATGATTATTAAATGGTATTTGCTGGATTTTTCGAACTTTGTCTAAATTGTCTTCATATTATTAAACAACTAAGCGTATTAAATTTACATGAAAAACAGATCGTTTTAGGTTTGCCACGGATTATCTCTAATTATTTTAGGCTAAATTAGGTTGACAAAACTTCCTATATTTAAAGTTAGTTTTTTTTTAATGCGCTTGGATTGCCATTGACATATTTATCGACATGTGCTATGTCGTCATGGGAAAATGGGTATGTAGCGAAAAAGTGCTACGTGTGGAGTGCCCAATTAGCGGGTCGTGAATATGATAATCGCTTCAGTTATTACATGTTAGTTTTTTTAAATTTGTCTTATATAATGCAGACAATTTGGGTCCTTAGACAAGGATTCCACTTATATTTACAGATTCATGTGCTCTTATTGATTGTTCAACTGCAAAACATTTTCAAAGTTATTTGACATATGGAAATAGGTCGCCATCCGATATATCGCAGCAAACAAGGTGCTTACAAATATCTGAACACGACTCTATTATCAAGGAGTTAAGTTAGAGTGCGTGTTCATATATTTTTGATCACCCTGATATATTTGATGGTGACTGTACAAAGAAATTACTACATATATTTACGTATAGTATGCACTTACATACTCGTAATAATTATCGTCTGTTTTTTTAATTAAATTTTAGATTTCTGAACATTTGTACCATTACATACATACATACGTAAAATCACGCCTTTTTCCCATTACAGGGTAGGCAGAGACTACCTCCTTCCACTTGCTACGATCCTGGCACACAACTGCCGCTTCAGCAACATTCATTGATCTCTTCATTTTGTGCTGTCACAACCCTTTCGCTTTGTCTCATTCACACACAGAATATCAATATTTCTCGCATCCATCATCTGACATACTTCATCTATTTTATCATTCATTCCTTCCCTTACATTTAACGTAGCAAAGCGGCTCTCCATAGCCCACTCTTCGCTCTCGCTGGGACCGAGACGTAGACGTGATGGGTTGCGAACCACATCGCCGCCATTTGTGTTCGCACGAGCAGCTAGGGATAAAATATTCGAACCCAGCAGAGCCCCACATACCAGGTAAGGGTTTAGCCTTATTCTGGAGTCACCAGTCCGAGGACAATTCGGCACGCTAACGACTAATATAACTGTACCATTATCTTAATACTTTATCAAAGACCGTAACAATCGTTGAAACCATTTAATGATACGAAATCAAAACCAAATATTTTCCAATTAAATCTCTATTCTATAAAACTAAAGCTTGGGTACTGCGAAAACTAAGGGATAAATCGGAAGTTTAATCGAAAATTCAAAGTATTTCATTAGCTTTAAGGCATTTATATCCCTCTACAGTTATCCTCCATATTCAAAAGTCAATTTCAATTAACTTCAACCGAAAACTATGAATACTGTAACGGACCAGTCAAAGGCAAATAGGCTTTTATTATACTCATTGCTCTCATTCAGTAGGACTTCAATAGATCTACCCACATCCTTAGCTTAGTATGCGACAGTTAGTTTACTAATTAACGCATTTATTTATTTATTTACCTTAAGAAGACCACAACACACACATACATGTGCCGCGCAGCGCTCTGTTATTAGTCCCAAAATTAAAAAAAAAGAAAGTTATTCTTTAAACAAGAGGGTTCTTCCATCAACACGCCTAACCCATGTTATCGGCTATGCTTGTATACGTAGTGCTTTGAAATCTTCGTCGTGAAAGAGTTAAAAAGAGAGGGTACAACTACGCGACATAGTGCCACTGACAAACGTCACAGCATAAAAATAAAAGCTGTATTTTCTCGCGCAGAGTATCACCGTGACTGGGCTGTTCTAAGATGTGATAACCTACTTTATTTCCGTTCCGCTAACACGCTTATATATCTGTCTGAATAACTAGCATGACCATAGGGGTGGGAATATTATTAACAGAAACGTATCACGAGAAACAACAGACGGTGGAGCCAGCCGCCCGGAAAGATGAGTCAACGAAATATTAATAGATAGGTTAGGTAACTCGATAAATCTTATTCAAAAGCTCCTCCCACGTAATCTTTAAGGTCAACCAAGTTGTTTTGTACCTCGTTGCCATGATTGCATCTGCTGATTTACTCTATAAACTAGCTTCTGCCCGCGACTTCGTCCGCCTTAAATTCGTTTATCGCGGATAAGGGTATTTTTCCGGGATAAAAAGTAGCCTATGTCATTTCCCGGGACTAAAACTATCTCTATACCAAATTTCATACAAATTGGTTCAGCGGTTTAAGCGTGAAGAGGTAACAGACAGACAGGCAGACTCACTATCGCATTTATAATATAAGTATGGATTAGAAAGAAGAAATAAAATAAATTTATCCAGTAGCGTAGCATATACAAGACAAAAAAAAAGCAAATAACATATAAAAAAAACTTAAACTGTGCGAATGAGATAATTACGAGTTTAAACGATATAAAAGTCAACAACAATATTGTTTAAGACAGTATAGGTCCATTTTTCAAGAGCCTGTATCTCTTCAGTATACATGAAACTTAGTACATTTATTAAAACTTTTAAGCCTAGATTATAAGCAGGTTTCTGAGTACCTCTGTCATTATTGTCTTTTGAGGTATCGGAGAAAAACAAAAAAAAAGTTGATCCACTCTTATATATTGACAAGAAATTCGCCCGCAACATCATTCGCGAGGGTGAAGAATCATTTCTTTGCTTAACCAATAAAATAGGGGCAAAAACTCTAACTACTAACTTTCTTATTACTTCTAAGTTTAAGAACTGCACAACGATATCCATGCTTTATATTTTATAAAAGTGTTACACCGGTGGCTTCAGTGCACAACTTTGATCGTATTTTTCCGTTCCTCGGAGGCGTTTTCATCAGGCTGAAATACCGTGTCAGGCCGTTTCAGAGGGTGCTCTATCGCATACCAGTTTATCCTAATTTCAGTAGGAGTGAAAGAGATAGTACGATTAGAAAGAAACAGCTATACTGAGAACATTCCAAAAGGATGTGACAGGGATAACACGATCAAGACAAAGATAGTAGTAAACCGAACATTCGCGAAAAGAGTGAGTGAAACGGCAATCGGAAGCTTCCCGAACTAGGTAGTAGGTAATATTCTCTTCTGTTTCCGCGATTATTACTCATCGAAATAAAACAATTTAACGGATTAGATCGCGTATATTATCTTATTTTAGTTCCCGACGTTTCGGAAGCTTTCCAGCTTTCCATGGTCACGGGTGGACTGAGCCGTGACCATGGAAAGCTGGAAAGCTTCCAAAACGTCGGGAACTAAAATGAGATAATATACGCGATATAATCCGTTAAATTGTTTTATTTCAATAGGTAGTAGGTACCTTTAGAACGACTTTCCACGAGTTTTTTATGTCACGATCGAATCTTCCAGAAGACCTCATGACCAATATATAAGCGCGATGCGCCGCACTGAGGAGCAGTTTACCCTTGGAACCGGAAGAGTTCACATCGAATAGAGCAATCTGCGCCTGGAGAGTTCAAGTCTGAAATACGTGAAGTCTTTCTGCTTTAATAGTGTTTTAAGTGATTTAACATTGTTTGTGTGGAAATAAATCCTACTTTTATTCATAGGTTTATAAAGTGCATTTTCAATCACGAAGCACCCCCCTAGTACGTAACAATAGTACATTGTAAGATATCGTATAGTACATATTATAATAAATACGAAAGTAACTGTATCTGTTACATTTTCACACTTTTTTAAACCTCTGAATTGATTTCGATGGTATACAGGTAGTTTCAGACTCTTCCAAGGACAAAATGATAGTTTGTAATGATCCCTTAACGGTGTGAAAAGTTTGTATGGCAGCCCAATTATTAAAACATACGCTACTCAACTCTCGGTAATGGAAGCGAATTTGCGGTAAATTATAGTTTGAAATAGTTGCTACTTAAAGAGTCCGAAGCCTGACTAAATACCTAACCTCATTATATCCTAGGTCTAGCCTTTAAAAGTCTGAGAAGCCTGAAGCAATTTTAATTATATTTTATTAAATAGAATTGCTTAAAGAGCTCTTTTCATTAACTTAAAATCTTTAATCTACTGAGCTTTTCATGCCAAGAATGTCTCGTAATAAAGTCTAGTCTGACAAAGTCTCATAATTTGTGCAAAAAGCAATTTCAACAATTGGGTTATTTTTGGTTTAAAAGCGATTTTATATCACGATAAATATGCTAATATTGCATAGACAGCTTTGAAAATTTTGCATCTTAAAAACTCCTTAATTATATTAAATGTTATTAGCTCAGTTAATGCATCACATTGTCGCGACGATAATTTCTCTATTGTTTTTTTTTATTTATATCTACGATAATTGGTTCTTTATTATCCGTTAAATATATAATATATCAATAAAAACAAATGAACATAAATTAAATAAAACAGAGACAAAATAAAATCTTAGAGCTAAACTTAAAACAAACTAAACTATACTAAATTAAACTTTACTAAAATATTCACAAAACTAATCAAAAAGCTCGCCCCGCGCCCTTCCAGATGCAAAGGTGCCCATCAACGATAATTTGCCTATTGTTTTTATTTATTTAATATGTCTATCTAATTGTGGCCATTTAAGTATTAACAAACAAACGCCTATCTCCTTCAAATCACCTGCCTATAGTCCATTGGCTTAATCGCAGATGCACGGGAAAAAAGAAAAAAGTATTCGGGTATTTTTGTTTTTAGCTGTAAGTTTATAGTAAATGTATGTATGTTTTTAATAGAGTTTCTTTTTTGTTTACTGGCAATAAATGTACTTATATAACATATAAACATTTATCTTATTTTACGTTTTTTGAAAAAAGTACTTTCCTTGAACGAAGTTGCGAACTTGTTCTATTGATATAAATAAATTTAGTTATATTCAAATATGCATATCGTCATGAGCGTTTCAATAGGTACTAAACTTTCCCTAACCAACTATCATAACTGACTTGCGATATTTAGACACGCGGCAGCGTGTCCAGCCAAGTTCAAAGAAAAAGGAACCGTCGACGCAACAGTCGTGTTACATTACACGAACCAATTGAAGCTAAAAAAAAACAGCTGTTTATTTCGGATTATTTGTTTATAATATTGTTATCTTACTTACTTTAAATTTTTACATATTTAAGATTATATTACATACGTTAATGATTATATAGGAGATCTTTCACAGTCCACTCGGTTAAATTATGGAACGCGTTGCCGGTGTCACAATCCGTGGCATCATTTAAAGATAACTTAAAAAAGTTATGGCTTTCAGACCCCTGACCTCGTCTTTTAATATTTATCCGTTTGTGTATATTTATTATGTATATAAATATATATTTACACACGTATATTTATTTATTTAGATGATATATATGCTATTATATTACTATTTATTATTTAGGGTTTATGTGTATGTGTATGCTACTTTAGCTTTTAAGTTTTAATGTCATTGTGCATATTAACTTGTTGGTTTGTCTATCTGCGTTGATGTTTCCTCTTCTCTTTCATTTGCTCTAAGGTTAACTGGAAGAGATCCCTTCAAGGGATAAGTTCGCCTTTGTACAAATATGTTACTTTAATTTCTTTGTTTTATTGTTTTTATGTACAATAAAGTGTTTACAATACAATACAATACAATCATATTTATTATGCATTATCGTATCTTTCATTAGGCTTGTTGTTGTTGTGCATATTATTTATGACATGAGTGCGAAATCCATTCAGTGTTTGATGTAAAAAATTGCTCCATATTTTTTGACCATATATGTTATTTCTTTTTGGAACAATAAACTGTTTACTATTTACGAGGCTTCGCAGTCTGCTATGTCTCTCATATGTAATTAGATACCCCACTCTCTTTATATGCTGATATTACAGCCAGCTTGAATTTGTCATAAACATTCATAATTCTACATTATTTAAATAAGTCATCATAGTTGTGTCTGTGTTCATGTTTAATTTTGAGTGGCTTTTAAGAGCTACTTTATGTTATGAGATGTTGCTTGAATGGAAGGCGATGCTTAAGTGTGGTATTGCATAATCTTTATTGCAAAATGGCCTACTTATAATAGTTACACCTAGTCGGTAGTTGAAAACCGAGTGTTTCTTAATTACCGCAATGCGTAGTTTCAGTGGTGGTTTCCCAGAACTCTATTCAACCTACATTCATCAAATAAAGTATTTTTATTAAAACTTCTTAGCTCGTCTCGAACCCAAAATTTCATAAATGAAGCTCATCTAGTTATTGATATATTAACGTTTAATTACCGGCATTTTTATAACTGACTAACTCACCGACCGATTTATAGATCAAAAAATCTGAACACTGAAACAATTAAAAGATTGGGCCAAGTTGTCTAGTAGCCTTATAAATATATTTTTTACAACAATATTTTAAGACTATGTTGGTATCGACTTCGACTACACACCAAAACATAAATGTTAAAAATAAGCCAAGTTCTTATGTTCCACCAAAAGCAGTCGTATCTCAAAAGGTGCCAATTATGGTACTAGATTGTTAGGACAATAAAACCAATTAATTGCCGCTTAATGAATCATTAAGCCTTAACTTGACAGTTTGCTGTTCAGTATGTTACAATATCAAGCTGTTCTATATTTAAGAAAACTGCCAAGTTAGGACTTCTAACTGGACTGTTTCTGAACCTCAATCATAAACTTAGGATTGTCAGCACTCTCCCAGTTCCGATGATAAATTAAAACTTGCCTGCGGTTGTCGATATTTTTTCCTATCAAACTTCTGTAGACCCAGATTTGTTCAATCGTTTCATCTAGAAACTCGGTTATAGTTTATAAGGCCATCTTAAGTGTAAATATCTCACCGAGTACGATATGATTCATAAAATCGATTTAAATTTTATACTTCAAAAGAAGCTTCGTTAGTTTCGCAACTTTTTCTGGCTTTACTATAATAAAGGTATGTAAATAAAAACTCTGTTAGTAGCGAGGTAATTGCCATATTCTTTAATATTCCAAAATTATAAAAATGTGTCTAAATGTTTGCTAAAGATAAAGTTTTAAACGTTAAATTACCATCATTAACCATATAAAGCGAATGCCTAATAAATGTCTCGATAGCGTCAGGTCGGGAGGCTATAAATGAGCCATCGCATATTCGATCATAATGAAACTTAGTTAATATCCCACCAATTTAAACCACAACCTCATTAAATTTTAATTAAGACCAGTCTAAGCTTAGGAATTCTATTCCGGTTGATCTTAATTAAAATGTCCAATATACAACTGCAATGACATACATAACAAAATAACATTATTAAATTAAAAAGTTAAGATGCTCATTTCATTGACAGGAAAGTTAGGTATATGTGGATTCTTCAATTTGATTGAATGTATGTTAAGAACTATAATAAAGCACAAGGCAGAAAATGTCTCAAAGAATTCATGGTAGACCTTCCTTAATTAAGCGTTTCTTTAATACTCGATAACCTAAATAAACTTATATTCATCTCTCGGACTATTCGTTCGTTTCATCTAGAGACTTGGTCATACTTTTCATTCCAGCCACCTGAAACGGCGGGGAACTTTTCTAATTTTCCAATGGCGATATACATAGCGATAGCGATGGCGTGAACGTGTCGATAATTAAACTCCACGAATACTTCAGGAGTTTTAAACGCCTTCAATATATTTTTTTCGGGATTTCTTCCTAATTATGTAATCAATCTTCTAAAGGAATGCAAAGAGTGTTTTTGGGAACGAGGTTATTAGCTATATCTTCAATAAATGTATTTAATATGGATGATGACAACTTTTTCTGTAGTATGTTATAAAACGAGCTAATTATAGTAATACTGGTAAAAACACTTCATCAATGTCATAAAAACTACACGAGATACAAAAACGTTAGAATCACATTTTTGGACTTTTCCAAAAACGCTTCATACTTAACCCTAGGAAGGCGTGACGTCACACCTTGCTACCTTATATTTGGAAATTAAGAACTTTGTTCTGCAGCTATGTTATAACTTGAATTTATCGAAACTCTTTCATAACAAAAGATACCATATATTTCATGGGTTATTCAATGGTATTGTTATTTATTATTATTTTCATACTTTAAAAATGGACTTTTCCACTTAGGGCTCATAAAACAAGATACACGTAAATGTGGGTCTACGCTAGGCGAACCGAGCACAAGCCGAACCCAATTCGTCTAGTGTGCACCGACTTACAAGCCTCGTACGAGCGCGCTGCGAGCATTTCATTCGTGCTCGGCTGCGTTCCGCCTGTTGTCGGTTTTTTGACGAACACAAAGGGATTTGCTTCGCGCTCGCAGTGCGTTCGAGGACAGTGATCAGTGTAGGTTCATTGTACGTCCACACTTGACGCCGCGAACGACGAAGCCGAGATCGGCTCCGCTTGTGCTTCGCTCGTGCTCGGTTCGTCTAGCGTAGACCTACCTTTAAGGTATCGAACTCAAAGTTTTTTTTTAGGTTTTCCGTCATAAAAACCACCAATTCGAATCAAAATTTTCTTATTATTTGAGTACAGTAAACATCCCTATTAATAAGTGCAAGCCGAATAGTTGTACTCGCAAGATTATGAACCTGCACCGGCGAAAATATCTGATAGTTCCTAACAGCCCTAGAAATAGAGTCGTGTCAGATATTTATGCGCGCTTTGTTGTGGAAGATATTAATGCTCGTGACTGTCCCCCCCCCCCTGTTGTTTCAAATTATCTACTTTTTGGGTTCATTTTGCTCAGATTCAAGAGTACTATCGATTCGAAAATTTAAATAAAAACCGGCCCAGAGCATGTCAGACTAGCTCAATGTAGGGTTCCGCAGTTGTTCATACACAAAAATGCACTACCGATGAAAAAAATACGATCTAAAAATGGCAGGGAAACGCATCTCCACGGCATCGGCACTTACGTCCTTCTGCTGAGCACAGTTTATCGAACAAATTAAACGGTATATCCAATCATGTTAAAATAATTTATTTTTAATAGCATTTATTAAGTTTTATCCTTGTAATTCTCTTTTTCATATTTTTGGGACATAAGGTTTCGGCAGACAGACAGTTTCGGTTACATGTATAGATCCCCCCCTTTATATCTTTTTGTTATTTAACTATCAAACTAAGTAGCGGCTTATACAAGACACCAGTACTCCAAATTTCATCTATTCAATATACAGCTTGTAGTTTTTGAGTACACTGACTGTGACATACGGACGGATTGACGGACGGACGTGACGAAATTATAAGGGTTCCGTTTTCGCCATTTTGGTTACGGAACCCTAAAAAGGTGTCCAAAAGAAGATTTACTTTTATGTATGATACATATCGTACGAGCGTCACAAACTGACGATCTGATTATTCATACATACATATAAGTTTGTAGGCATTTTGTTCGTAAAGATTGCTCTTGTTTCTGAGGCAAAGATGCTGAGGCCAAAAAATACAACTAAAGTACATATAGCATACTACATATATGAAAGGCTTTTCGTAAGCTGCTTGTAGATGCGTAGCTGATACCATGCATTTCCCCGCATGTAGAAGAAATTGCGCAGCGCTACGAAAAGCTTGGCATTGAAAGTGTTAACGCATACACTCGTGTTTCGGAAATCCTTTTATTTTTATTTGTTTATTTCGGTTGCTACATATATATATATATACTGGTAAAATAATTGACATTGTTTTATTCTCGGCGAAAAGAAACGACACTACGGCACCCAAACAGGCATTAAAACTACACTTGTGGGGTAATTTGGTATATTTTGTGATTACTTATTACGATAGTACTAATTTGTGATTATTGAGATCTCGTCTTCATATTGTCCGTTAAGTAACATGGGTGTCCATATGGAAACTGTCCCCGTAATTTAAGAATTATTTTTGTTGATTTTTAAATATTATAAAGCTTTAGTTAATAATTTAGTTGAAAATTACATTATATAACTGTTAATTGTACCATTTACTATAATTTACTGTCACAACATACCATAAGGAATGGTAAATATAGTAAATACGAATTTAATTAAAGGTATGGAACCTTATCGTTACCAAATGGCCTGGAATATTTTTTTATAATAAAAACTATGCTCAGAGTTAAAACCTTATAGTGTTTTTTCATTTTTTTTAATGTGATTCTATTTAATAAAAATTCAAACGATGACTTTGAGTACGCCTTTTATTTTCTACATGATAAACAAATCGTTTCAAATAAAACTACTTTTAGCATACTAAATATATTTTTCCTCTGGTTTTTACTTAAAATTCTGCAGATGTCTTCACATGTTAGCAAAAAAGAATATATTTACTACTAGAACTAGGTGTTACACTTGCTAAATTCATAAAATATTTTTACAATTTTGTAAATCATGAAGGGTACAACTTTAAATAGAAATGCCCAGACCGACATTTTCGCAGTGCTACGCGCGTAGCCGATTACATGGCAAAATGCGTATGCAGCGAAAAGTTCCTACGAGCAATGCGCCCGCCTATCGGCTTCCCGGTCGTGAATGTGTTAAGCTTATTAAAATTATCCTAACAATCATATTACTCACTGAACCAGTTCTAATTTGCGAAGGTAAACTTGGGGCCTGTCTGAGAATTGTTAAAGGCCGAGATTGAGTGGCTACTCTGAAGTTTGTATTGTGCTGTCCCACTTACGCTAATACAAATTAACTCGGGAAAGAGAGGGACGGGATGATACGAATTTTGAATTTCGAACATGGTGTAGCACTTGTGAAGTTTGAGGAAAATCGAAGGGCGGAAAGTGGTCGTAACGAATTTTTATGAAGTTAACTAAGGTAATGCGATTTCTGGTGAAGTCATTGATATGTATGAACTGGTTTGTTTCACAAGTCGAATTTTTATCAGTTGTAAAAAATACGGCTTAGTATTAAGAAAAACGTAAAGAACCACTAAAGGCAAAAAGGGCTGTTAAATTATTCTGAGAATCCATTATTCTGAAGCAAAATATTGTGGAGGTTAAAAATCACATTGATATCATTACATCCTCCATGGTACTATGCGAGACAGACAGGCATGTAAATCCCTTACAATATCAAGTATTCTGGACCTGAAATATTATTTTTTCGTTTAGATTCGAAAGGTCATGGTCATGGACGTTAATAAGATACCCAAAAAATAAAATCAATATGTTACTTGAGCGCCGTAACGCTCACTTCATTCGATTATTTAAGTTAAATCTCACAATTTTCATGACAGACTAGTATATTTGGACCTCTTATTTCAAACACTAAAGTCTTTTAGACAGGGTTACATGAGTTTTTTTTTATTAGTCCATTACATGGCAACCCTCACAAAAACAAGCCTAACGCATTGGGTATTTGAATCGCAAAAACGCGGAGTGCATCAGGCCTGCCAGCTACGAGTAAATCTCATACGAAGAACCAAAACCTTTTACAGCCGTCGTTCGCTTTATACACCTAAAGTTTGCCCATGAGGAAACGTAGTGTGGCCGGCGGTCATCAAACTTTTATTTCCCGCTATTCCCGGTTTTTGCTAGTCACTCGACAGGAGGCCTGTATGTTTTAGGGTTCCGTAGCTATGGAAATATGTCACTTTTTTTCCTGATCCCATGAGACCATCGACTTAAATGTGGATTGCCTCTAGTATCTTTTAAATCTTTGGGTAGTTATCGGCTTGGAAACCACCTCTTTTTGCAATCCTCAATCTTCCCACAGAGTCGCCATATAAATGGTAACTACCCCAGAAATTTGAACAATTTGGTAAAAAATCTAATATCGTAATGACTGAAGTGAAAAATATTTTTTGTTGGATTTTTTGTTTATTTGTATCTGTCGTTGTGGCTTCATCACGCAAAATCGGCTAAAAGGATTTCAACTATTTTTGGTACAAGGGTAGCTGGGTATCTCCAGATGGTTATAAGATACTTTTACCTGACTACCTACGCTAAAGAAAAAAAGAGGGGTAATCACTTTTTCTCCTCCGGTTAAAAGGTTGTTAAGTTATTATATTAAGGTTTAAAGTGCCAACAAATAGCAGTGTTGAGAGCTAAGATCCTTTAAGGTGCGTCCACACTTATATCATTTGCTCGTATCCGATCACCGTGCCGTGGCATGACTGCGTATCGCGCTGCTTGGACGCTCACTGTCGGCTCGCCGATCATGTAGCACTCTTCCGATATAAGTGTGTGATACGCGTAGCAAATTGATTTCGAGCGATCGGATCGGCGCAACGTTCAAACGCGTGATCGTGACATGCGATCATGCCACGCGAAGATGATCTGATACGAGCAAATGATACAAATGTGGACGCACCTTTAGGTGAAAACCTTAAGTAAGTCACCTGTTGTATGTAGTAGTAGCGTATCCGTATAGGCAATTTGACGTTCCATATTAGAAAAATGACATAAGTTCCGTATCAATTTTGTACACTACTACATACAACAGGTGACTTACTTAAGTTATTCACCTATACGGTAGGTATCTTTTAACGTATAAAAAAACAAATTGCAGAACCCAAGCGGTCCCTTCGTTTGTTCTTACCGATTTTTTTGTAGTGACTGTCATAAAGCCGAAATGGCCGGCGGACGTGTCATTGATATTTTCATTAGTATTAGTCTTTGCTTACTCATTGAATTGTCATTTGGAGAGAAAATGTTTACCTAAAGACGGGCTTAAGCTTGGGCCAGACGAATGTTTATCAAGGTTACTTGGGGTGACTGTACAATGGGTGTTGTTCTGAAAATCTGCGTTAAACTAAACTATTACTACTACCAAGAATATTTAAAACAAGGAAAAAACGATATTTACAACGCCATCTATGTATAACAATGATTATTTAGAATTATTCAACTTTGCTAGCGTGACACATTAAAATGTTACGATTAAGAAGGATCCTGCAACTTCGTTCAAGAAGTAGAAAAAGTCATAACCCCTCTTGTTTTCGTCAGCGTAGTTGGGTAAAAAGTATCCTATTACCATCTGTGGATACCCAGTGTGCACTGTGCCAAAAATAGCTGAAATCCGTTAAGCTGATTTGGTGTAATGATGCCACAACGGCACATAAAAGTTATCAATATCTTCAGTGTTCAACTGGAAATACTGCCGACGGCAAATTATTTCACAGTTTATCGCTAAACAATAAACATCAAAGAATGGTTGTAGGATACATTTTACCCGACTATGCTGAAGCTATAAAGAGGGTAATGACTTTTTTCTCCTCCGTGAGCTATGGTGTCACCTTCTAGTTTCTGATACGTTATAATTGGACACATGAAGTAATGTTACGTGCTCCTGATCCAAGTTAAAATATAATTCCTCAAACAGCTTGTCAAACCATGTCGTGAAACGGTATACGTAACGTCAAATGTACCCTTACTTTGATTAGAACAATTTAATCGCATATATTGTATAATTTTTACTTCTTTCGACTTTCTTTGGTTCGTCTTCTTCAATAGCGGAAACAGAGAAAAATATTACCTTTACTTTGGTTTGTAACATCGATGGTTTGGTTGTTGCACTTGCCTTAGGTATGTTGATTTACCTGTAACAATAATTAAACAATATTATTATGACCATGGAAAGCTGGAAAGCTTCCGAAACGTCGGGAACTAAAATGAGATAATATACGCGATATAATCCGTTAAATTGTTTTATTTCTATGAGTAATAATCGCGGAAACAGAAGAAAATATTAATAATATTATAATTTATCCATATCCATTATTTTTCTATGAAATAACTTAAATAAAAAGCGAGGAAGCGGTATAATTGACTGACAGATCTTTTTTATGAACTCTCAAACCGCTCAGATATTGAAATTTCAAAGCAAAAATATTTTATTAGGTCACAATGCTATATAATCATAATGCATCCTTATTTTAAGGCTTTGATCATTTTTAGTTCACCAAAAGCGTTAAATTAACTGGCTGCGTATTTTTTTTATAGACTGCAAGAAAATACCGTATTGTCTTATTATTTTAGAACTTGTCTTTGAACTCGGTAAGTCTGGCATGGCCTCCTTGTCTCAGACTTGTCAGTTAACGGATTCATTGAGGGAGCGTAAACACACAAACGGAAACGCCATCGGCGGGCACTTGGAGTTCGAGTGGGACGCAGTGCGCAAGGCGTAAGGACAATAGACAACAGCCAATATCAAATATATTGGTCGAAGTTGAGATCTGCCTTGATCTACATACACCTGTAATTGGTGAACGAGTAAAACACCTTAATACACCTAGAAAAAAGTTAATGGTTCAACATTCTTTCTTTTTTTATATTAGGGGTTCTCAAATAACGGATGCCTAGTAAGCAACTTGATATAATCTATGAACACAACTCTCCGTCAATTTATCAACTTATAACACCCCTCTTTTTCATTGGAGAGGGGGGGGGGGGGGGGGTACGACGTCGATTTTTTTGCCTGCCTTAAAAAAGGCCATAAAATTACTAGAAGTTATGGGACTGCTTATCAAAAGAACAGTTGTTGCTCCCTCGACCCGCCTGGGGTCATTAAGTCTACGTCACGTGACGCTCCCTGATAAATGCGACGCATCGGAGCAAGGAAACCAATGGAGATGCTTTTTGGTGATGCAAGTGTCTATGGGCGAAGGTGATCGCTTACCATCAGGCGACCCGTCTGCTCGTTCACCCCCTATGTAATAAAAAAAATAGCTTATATGAATTGCAAACCATTGTACTCTAGCAATAAAAAAAGATTTAACCCTAAACTTTGCATCGTACGTATATGAATATACTTTATGAATGTTTATGCTGTTTTATACTTTATTTACATTTTGTTTTGTTGGGTATGGGTACACTGTTTGTTTATAGTTAGTAAATTGTTTTCGCTATTTAAATACATTTGAATAAAACAATGAAGCGGGAATACTTGTATTCATCCATTATAATATTATAATATAATTGTTGTGCAGTGTTAATAGGGAACTAGGCGCATTGAATATCGACTAAGCATTTTACACAAAATACATAAATACTGGTTCCTATATTGTAACAAACGGCACAATAACGTTACACACAGTTTCCACTCCCACATAGTCTGTACAATGTTATGTTTAAAAACAAAACAAAACCTAATGCACAAAATTATAAATTACACCCATACAGCACTCTTTTAGCATCATAAAGGGCCTCGGGCTACCCGCAAAAACGACAACTTTGTCACCCACGTTTTGCCACTCCTCCGCTCGGCGCTACCCGTGCCTTTCCCTACTTTGTCACAATTTGATGGATGTTCACAAAGGGGGGACCCTGCCTTCGCACTGATATGGATGTGTCAAATCGCTTCTCAGTCCTGATATTTATTAGCTCAAGCCGTAATTCCTCTTTTCCTTCAATATCAATCATTTTATCTTACTAGACAACGAATTTATTACATTAAATGTCCGTTGCTAAAAAGACACGGTCGTTATCGGTCTTTTTCGAGAATATTTCGCGTTTCTTTACGATACCCAGAAGTGTCGTTCGTCTTTTCTTTATTGACGTTATTATGACTGCGACGCAATAATGTGGTCACAGAAATTCTGCGGGAAAAAGAGCTGCTGGGGACGCACAATGTTCTCTTTGTTAGTATGAAGGCTCACAACATAAGGTAGCATGATTGAAAAGTTAAGGAACCAGACCTTATCGTTGTGTGGTTTGTTATTGTTGGTTTTTTTTTCATGACATTGGAGGCAAACGAGCAGACGGGTCGCCTGATGGTAAACGATCACCGTCGCCCATAGACACTTGCATCACCGGAGGAGTCACAAGTGCGTTGCCGGAAAAAGTGCGGTGATTTCTACAAATAGAAGTCATCATCGTCATCAGTTCAGCCGTAAGACGTCCACTGCTGGACACAGGCCTCCTCAATAAATTTGCACATGTGCCGGATAAAGGCGACCCACATCTAGCGAGTCTCCGCAATCCTAACTAGGTCGTCCGACCACCTTGCGGGTGGCCTTTCCCACGCTTGCCGTTACGCGGTCTCCACTCGAGAACCTTTCTGCACCAACGGTCATCGGTCCTTCGAACTATGTTGCCCTGGCCATTGCCACTGAAGTTTGCTTACCCTCCCTGTTTGCTAAAGCGGTGACCATGGTTCGACTACGAATCTCCATTCTGATCTCGAAGAAAATTGTAATCAATCTCGTAGAGCCTGTGCCTAATTCTTATAGGATTATGTTGCAATGTACTTGCTAATGTCACTCTGGGCGAAAGTATATATACATATGCATTATGATACATTTTATGGAAGACAAACAGTCGTTTGTGTATTTTTTGTTAATGTACGTAAGACAAACAATCAGAATTTATAAGTGAGTGTTAGAGAAAGTTTCATTTTTACAATAAAAATATAGCACAAAACTTGAAACAGACGGACTTTAAATAGAAAAAATATTTTAAGAATGGGTAATAAAAGGCCTAAAATCATCTCTTAAAAACTCGAGAAAAAGACAGTTTTTATCAACCTCAAGACAAATGCTAGTTTGAGTGTTTTTCATCAAAATAATAACACTAGCACATCCTCTGACTCCTGAAACTGAAAATTTCACGAATAAAGTGCAAAAATGTTTTTAAAAGATAATGCTCCTTTGGCGAAACCATTTCTGAGAGTTCTTTTAAAGGCCTGAACTCATTTTCCGCGTAGCAAAATCCAAGATAGATAAATATTAGATTTCCCCTCAATTGCGACCTTCCCAGGGCTGTGAAAATGAAAATCAAAGTCTCCTTCCATTAGGAATAATGGTAGTTGAAAGAAAAAACACGCCCAAGCCAAGTGGTCCGTTAAGTACTTTGAAAGATTTTCTTTGTAGTAACTCGGGAGAGTTTAATAATTCTGTAAGCGATTTTTTTGCGAGTGCGAACTTCAAATTCAAATCATTATTCCTCAAATCCTTGATGGGGTATTGTTTACAAAAATAAGTCGAGTTTGGCATCAAACAAATGAAAAAATATTTTGTATTCTTAAACTGGTAAACGGATCTTGTAAAAATCCGCGCTTCGCAGTCAACGTTCAAGATTTTTCTGGCTCTTCACTCGTATTAAGTTTTGAAATAAAAATTAGATTAAAAACTCTGAAAACGTACTTTGATTCTAGTGGGTAGCGTCACAGCTCACACACACATAGATAACGTGCCTAGAGTAAAAGAAATCTTTATCGTATTCTTTTTTTCTGTTAGATAGGCAAATATTTGACTTCAAGCTCACCTGTTGGTAAGCGACGTTGAAGCCGACGATGCATGCTTACGTAGATAGTGCCTATTCACTCTCGCCTTGAAGAAATCGAAGTTATATTGTTCCGGGTAAAGGTAGGCTGGAAGAAAATTCCACTCTTTAGCCGTCCCAACGAGGAATGTAGAAGAAAATCGCTTTGTTCGAGTCGGTGTTATATTAACAACATAAGGGTGAACTCCAAATCCACGTCTAGTCCCATAGTGATGAAATGGAGAATCAATCAGACACAGCCGCAAGAGTCAGATTCAGCCGATCCAGTACAGTTTTCTCGACAAGACTGAATTTCGTCCCATTTTGACTTTGCACTGGACAATTTGGACATAATATATACTCGTCTACAACTGTACCCTCATCGGCACTTATACAAGATATAATATATATTTGTAAAAAAATATGAGTTTAAGTGGGCGTTAATTGCCTGTAGTACCTTAAAACATATCAGGTTCTTCTCGTGTGAGTACATTTATAAGGTATCGGAAAAAAGTCATGCGTTAGTTATTTCGTCTTCCGTTGCTGAAGTAGAAGTAAAATAAAATAATGAAAATAAATAAATAAAATAAATAAATAGTACGGGACAATTTTACACAAATCGAACTAGTCCCATGGTAAGCTCAATAAGGCTTGTGTTATGGGTACTAGACGACGATATATTTAATAGATATATTACTTATCTACATGGAAAACATCCAAGACTCAGGAACAAATATTTATGCTCATCACACAAATATTTACCCTTACCGGGATTTGAACGTCAAATGAATCGTGAATTTGAATGTCAAAAAAACCAATGACCTATGGGGGGTCTCAGTCCATGCTGTCAAATCCCTAATAGAAGTAATAGCGCCTGACTTGGCATATATATTCAATAACAGTGTTGACTGCGGTGAGTTTCCTGATCTGATGAAACATAGCAAAATAACTCCTTTATTTAAATCAGGTAGTACCTCTGACCCCACTAACTTTAGACCAATATCTGTACTACCTACATTTAGTAAAATTTTTGAAAAGCTAATTCTATATCAATTGTTAAAACATTTTAATTTGAATAATTTGATGCATAGTAAGTAATTCGGTTTTACGCGGGGTCGCTCGACATCCAACGCCGGAGTTGAGCTCGTAAAACACATTTTCGATGCCTGGGAGGAATCGCGAGATGCTTTAGGCATCTTCTGTGATTTATCTAAGGCCTTCGATTGCGTTAATCATGAGACACTGATCAGGAAGCTACACCACTACGGAGTTAAAGGATTAGCACTAAATTTATTAGAGTCTTATTAAAATGGTAGAATACAAAGGGTTGACGTGAATGGAAAGCGTTCACCGGGGTCATTAGTCTTTATGGGTGTGCCGCAGGGATGAATATTGGGACCTTTCCTGTTCCTTATCTATATAAACGACTTGCCACACCTCGTAAAGACCCACCATGAGATAGTTTTGTTTGCAGATGATACGTCTCTAATTTTCAAAGTCGTACGAAATCAAAAATCCTACAATGACGTAAACAATGCTATCTGTGAAGTAGTAAATTGTTTTAATGTAAATAATTTATTGTTGAATGAGAAAAAGATTAAATGTGTTAAGTTTGTCACGAGTAACGTAAAACACGAGCAAGCAAGCGTTATGGTTAAAGGTGAGGAACTGGAACTAGTTAATAGTACAGTCTTTCTCGGCATAAAATTAGATTCCAAGCTCCAATGGGGTCCCCATATTGCTAATCTCTCGAATAGACTAAGTTCTGCAGCTTTTGCAGTAAATAAGATTCGTCAATTAACAGACGTGATAACGGCTCGATTAGTGCAGTGCTTCCGACATTAATACTATATTTGTTCTGCAGAAGCGGGCTGTTCGTGCGATATATAAAATGAACTATAGAGACTCGCTTAGAGATAAGTTTAAGGACATTAATATAATGACAGTGCATGTCAATACATTTATGAGAATATTATGTATGTACATAAAAATATTACCCACTTTAAGAAGAACTGTGATATACATAATATTAATACTAGCAATAAGCATAAGCCCGCAGTGCCTGCTACTAGGCTCCATAAAATAAGGAGATCATTCATGGGTAACTGTGTGAGATTTTATAATAAACTTCCTAGCAGCATAACTGAGTTGTCTATTGGTAAATTCAAAAATATTGTGAAACGAAAATTATTTTCTAAAGCTTATTATAGCACACAAGACTACATGAATGATGATGCCGCGTGGGATTAATGTAAATTATAGCGTCATGTAGGTATATGAATAATTATTTTAACGAATACCTAAGGTATTATTATTATTTTAATCTTAATTGTTTTATATACTCTGACATTTAGAATTTTATTCTAGACACATTCTAGATGATTTATTTTTTATTGACAATCCTTTTAGGATTTATCTTATTGATTATTTTAATTTAAAAAATAATGATTTTATCAATAATATTACACTTAAGTTAAATGATCTGATTAGGTTTTTCTGGGTTTCCCTAATCCTTGCAGCAAATTTTGGATCATATTGTATTTCTCCCAGCAAACATTCACTCTCATGTAACTGACATTTCGAAAGTGCTTGTAACTAGGCCTACTTGAGTAAAGAATATTTTGATTTGATTTGATTTGAACCCAGGACCTCAGCTTCGCAGGCAACGTTACTCCCACTGAGCCAAACCGGTCGTCAAATGATATCTTTAAATAACTTTTTTCAACACGAGTATTCAAAATATGAACTCTGCTGACCTCCAACTTTGAAAAGTCCGCTTTTATAAATAACGCACGTGTAAAATAAAATGCAAACATGGAAAAACAAAGTAAACACAGTCGACCTTTAATATGGTGGTGCAAGTGAAGAACGAATTGCTAAATAACATAATGAAATCGATTTTCGTCAAAGAAAAAAAGAAATAATTTATTTGCATACACATACACAGTCATTACACATATACATAAAACAAAATAAAAGGTGTTAAATAATTCCTGCAGTGTGCAAGCAAAAAGGTGAACTAACTAAGTTTAAAAAGTGAGTAACGAATAAGCGTATTCATACACAACAGTGAAATTAAATATCTAAGCGTCCACGGGGGCTCGCATATTGTTTTTTTTTTAAATCTGAGCTAATATACTCGAGAATATTTAATAATAAAGTAATCGACTTTCAAGATACTTTCTAAATAAACGACGCCTGCTTGTGTACTTTTCAATTTCAGTTTCTTTGCTCTCATGTCAATGGTGGTTTTAGTGATTTCCTTTTGATGTCAGAAATAATATAAAATATGAATATATTTTTAAGACAGAGGATTATCAAATATTTTTCATATAACTTATCAGTTGGGTACTTGGACTATAGAGGCGGGTGCCTCTATAGTCAGAGTACACAACTGTGATCCAAATTATTTTAAGCCCTCCTATGTATGTGTACGTAACTATTTCAATTGGTCCTTTTTAAGTTTGTAAACCCGATATAATATACACAAAAATAAACCACAACTTATTATGTAACATACACAAGTAGATACAGCTATCATCACGTTTTGTGATTTCGGTCTATAATTTTTTGTATCTCTATATCAACCACTCTCTTGCACCAAAACGAACTCCGGTACCAAACATTTAACAAATTCGTCCAACCGCTTTGATAAACAGTGTTCGGAATAGGTAGGGCTAATATCCCTAAAGTTCGCTAAAGAACATAATATAGATTGGTTACAACTGGGTCAACTCCACTCCCTCCCTGAGTAAGTACTTGACCCTTTCTAGCACTATTTGCTCACACCATTTTTGCGTTTACAAGTCCCTTTGAGAAGCAACAAGTAGGTAAACACAAATTGTTTCTTTTATTTCTATTGACTTACAGTACTTATTTAGTTCATACTTTCGGGTTGAAAGCTAATATAAAATATCGCTTACGCGTACTGTGAGCAAAATCACGTACCATATTTAACATTACGAGTAGTGCCGGGATAATACCAGAAATCTGGTTTACCCGTTTGTAACCACTCTATAATTTAGGTTAATTATGTTCCTTGGCGAACAACAACAACAACAGCAATTCTTTATTGCACACCAACAACAGAAACAGTACAATAGAGCCTTAACATAAAATAGGTAAACAATAGGCGGTCTTATCGCTAAAGAGCGATCTCTTCCAGACAACCTTTGGGTAGCGGAAATGACATAAAATAGCTAGAAATGAGTAGGTGGTGAGATAAGATTACATATAATACAAAAATAAATAAAAACAAATATACACGAACTTTACGCGCAAACGCAAAGTTCGCTTTGCGAACTTTAGGTATATTAGCTGTACTATTCCAATCACTGGTGATAAGGGCGTCTGTCATCAAAGACCATTATATTTAAAGAAGCTCGTAGATCGCCCTGCGGTTGATATTTTTCTTAGAATCATGAATCCGGTTAAGCAATTGGATTTCATGATTTTATAATAGTAATGGACAGTGGGTATAAAAAATATATATAAAAAGGATGATGACTACATTTTAATAATTAGTCCGTCATAAATAAGAAATATTGGAAGCGTATTTTTTTCTTTTTAGTACGTAATTAAAAAAATAAGGTGATCGATACATTGAGTCAAAATGTCGCGTATCATCACTCCTAAACTTTAATGCGATTTGTCTCAGTATTATTTTACTATTAATAAAATAAATAAATAAATACAAAGGTTTTCAATATTTTTTTATGATCGATCTGACGGACTTATTAGAATTTTAAATTTCATACCCCGTCACCATGCCTATTACAGTAGTACCACGAATATAAGTTACATCGACAATCTTCGGCCACGCCGACGAGTGCTAACAAGTACCGAATGAAACCGAAGGTGTGACCATTTCAGTAAAGACTTTGTAGCGCTATACGTACGATATATATCATGTATATGCAATGATTGGTGAACTTGTGCTCTCGCACATGCCGACAGACGCGGCGCCAGACAAAATCGCGCAAAATTTTGGCCAATGGGCGTTGAAGATTTTACCCCCGCAAACGCGCTGCCTTATAATTGATAAATCTGTTTTCAAAAAATGCTTTCTGCACAGGTACGTCGTTGTAACTTATATTTGTGGTACTACTGTATTTTATATTACTTATTTCTTTTAACACGTCTCTTATCGCTTGCACCATAACGAACTCCCGTCCATGACACCTCTAGGTACAGAATGATAAATGAGAGCGTTTCCTTTACAAAAAGGTGATTGATACCTGGTTTACACTGGATCTATCCAATGTATCGGATGTGTGAGTTTATCGCGGGCCCCGTGCTCGTATTCGATGCGCCGGTCAGTTAGAATCGTGTCATGGGGTGACCCATTAAAAGTAACGAATGTATTTTTACAAACACATTTACTTATACCTTTATTTGGCTCTCAAGGCACAGGGAAACCTATTTTGAGAGTCAGGGTATTGTTAAAATGTATGTACCCTGAAGTTACAATAAATATTAATAATAATTATTATTATTTCATAACTAACTGTTGTTTGCGAAATCGTCCGCGAAGAGATGCAATTTTTACCCTATGTGTTATTCTGATGTCTAAACAAACTGATGGAAATTTTCCTTAAGATCCGCTGACTAGTTTTTAAAATTAAGAGTAATGTACATACATATCGACACAAACTGACAGGTTTATATATATTTTTTATGTTATAGGAGCCGACTGATCACCTGATGGTAAGCGATCACCGTCCCACAACACCTGCAACACAACAGGAATCACAAGTGCGTTGCCGGCCTTTCAGGTGAAGTACGCTCTATTCTATGACGACACGTTTGGCTCAGTGGGTTGCACAACGGCCTGCGAAGCTGGCGAAGCCGAGTTCGAATGACGACCAGGGCAAGTATTTGTGTGATGAATGTTCGTTCCTGGGTCTTGGATGTTTTCTATGTATTTAATTATTATAATTTATCTATATCCATACTAATATTATAAATGCGAAAGTGTGTCTGTCTGTCTGTCTATCCGTTACCTCGCCACGCTTAAACCGCTGAACCGATTAGGATGATATTTGGTATGGAGATAGTTTGAGTCCCGGGAAAGGGCAAAGGCTACTTTTTATCCCGGAAAAATACCCTTATCCGCGATAAACGAATTTAAGGCGGATGAAGTCGCGGGCAGAATCTAGCTATTATATATATCGTCGCCTAGTACCCATAGTACAAACTTGCTTAGTTTGGGACTAGGTCGATTTGTGTAAGATTGTCCCTGATATTTATTGTTATATTTATTTTTGAAGGTTTGAATGTCGCATTCATTCAGATTATGAGCAGAAGATTCCCGCAACTTAGTCTGCGGAGGATAAAGGCATAGGTGGAACTTTTTGCATTGTAGGTATTAGAACTTACAGGGCAAGGTTACTAGTTAGGTTACCTAGAAATACTTAGGTGCCCTAACTAGTATCATGATTAAATAAATTGACAATCGAAGTGTAAGGCTTTATATTCGATTTAGTTTTCACTTTGCTTGCTTCTATTTTGTTTTCAGTATTTTGACATTTGTTTACTTTAACAATAACTATTATTAATGTTAATGTTGTATTAACACTGTTAATTTTCGCAAGTAAATTCTAAATGCTTGGAATAGAACCATAAGAAAAATTATGATTTTCGGTTTCGGTATAAATTGTTAGTATATCTAGTTGTAAAATTTACTCTCTCACGTCAAATTGACGTTCAAATATGCGTCGGATATAAAGGTTGTTTGTTAATATGCCTTATTTGAAAACTTGATTACCAACAGCTCTTACGCCTCGACAAGTGGATATCTCGAAAATATAAGAAACCATTCGTGCACTATCTCTTTCCTTCTCAAAAAATACATTCGTCTATGATTTTTATCGTAAAAGTACTCATACTGATGTTTCTGTAAATAATACGCCTAATTTTACATTTTCATAGTATAAAATTATACTTCGATGCTGAAATCAAACGCTTTGACCTTAATATTATTACAGCTTTCGTTCACTATTACTCGTATTCCGACATCCAATCGAATCAATCAGAGCGATCAAAATCGTTAATTTGAATATTTGCACAGGTGATACTTAATCATAAATAATCAATGCGAACGTCTTTGGATATAATCAATTCAGTCTAAATATTCTAAGTAAATATT
This sequence comes from Hedya salicella, assembly GCA_905404275.2. NCBI lineage: Eukaryota > Metazoa > Arthropoda > Insecta > Lepidoptera > Tortricidae > Hedya > Hedya salicella. The sequence continues at coordinate 11,099,556 of FR990114.1, read as the reverse complement.
ATTTAAGTGGGGGTTTAGATAAGACTTAAGTAACTCTGATGATTAATTTGGATTTATGGCGTTTTTTAAACGCGCCCTTTACGTCGATACAAACACGATACGCACGCAAGTCAGACGCAGCTTGTTGACCTTAGCACCAGGGCTCGTAAACCGATATTTTCTTGATACGAAATAAACGGTTTTTGTTTTCGTTCAACTACAAGATTTCCTTATATTTTATTAAAATTCTAAAGTTTGCGTCAGGTGTTTCCAAAGATATTAACCCCCGACAAAAAAGAGGGGTGTTATAAGTTTAATGTGTCTGTGACTCTGTGACTCTGTGTATCTGTGTATCTGTCTGAGGCATCGTAGTGGCCATACGGATGGACCGATTTGAGTGCGGTTTTTTTTTTGTGTCATATATAATTTTATAATAAGTGTTCTTAGCTTTGTTTGATGAAAATCGGAACACTCGTCTCCAACATATTCAGCTTTTAGTGGAATAAGTCGGGGTTTTTTTTTTTTTTTTTCGATAGTTATTCTTTTACTAAATACAGTTCAGAAAAAGCGTTTATTTTAGAAGATTTGTCAATACCGGTCCGAGCTCTACACCTGCATTTCTTGCAGTCTCGCGTTTTTGTTGCTTACAGACACGATGTAGTAGCGTTTAAAAAACGCTGTTACATAGGCCCTTAATGTCGAGTCTACTATATTCTAGAAGTTGCCTGGAACTTTGTTTGCGGAAGAGGAAGAAGTCATAACCCTCTTTTTTGCTTCATCGTAGTTGATTGAAAACTATCCTATAATCATCTGAGGTCACTCGCTACCCGTGTATCTAAAATAGTTTAAATCTTTTTGAAAGTTTTCGCGTGATGAAGGGGGGCTATCTTTACACAACTTCAAATCACTGTTGATGTTGACTTTTATTGAATTTATTGCATATAACTACATGTAAATTAATCAATCGGTTCAACACTCAGGTTTTAAAGTCGATTGAAGATATGGACGCAATTCAAATTTTACTAGGTGGAACAATGGGGATGATGACAAAATTTTAATAATTAGTCCGTCATGTAAATTTATAAAAAATATTGGAGACGTATATTTCTTTTTTTACGTGTATAAAAAATTAAGGCGATACATTGAGTCAAATGTCGCGTAACGGTGACGTCAGGCAGGAGTGATCCTCGGTACAAATTTTACTTTTTTTTAGGAGTGACGTCACAAGCCCCTGTTCTAAACACACAAACCGAAAGTATTTTTTAATATTTTGAAAAAGCAAAAAAAACGTGGCCAATATTTTTTTATTATATAACACACAGTCTTATTACAATTTTCATACCCGTCATCATGCCTATTGATAACGGTTTAATCTGTTTTAACTTAACACCTAAAATGTTCGCTAAAATAACAATTTGTATCTCTATAACAACTTTAAATTGTGAAACAAATTTGATACTTGTCTGTTAACTAATAATTTCGAACCAATCAAACTAATTTATAAACTTGATTTCTAAATTACAATCTGGGAATTAAGTGATCCAATTTTCATTTAACGACTAAAGCGATTATAAATTTTATGTAGGGTTTTATAAGACTCAGTTCACAATAATGGGGTGTTTTTATTCCGGAGTCATGACTAACAGAGACACCTTCAGAGTGATTGGTGATTTTTATATTAATTTATAATCATAATCAATCAATCAAAATATTCTTTATTCGAGTAGGCCTAGTTACAAGCATTTTCGAAATGTCAGTTACATGACAGTGAAGTGTTTGCTGGGAGATATACAATATGATCCATCATTAGTTGCAAGGATTAGGGAAAACCCAGAAAAACCTAATTAGATCATTTAAATTAAGTATAATATTATTTATAAAAACATCATTTTAAAGATTTAAAAAAATTATACGATAAATCCCAAAAGGATTGTCAATAATAAAGAAAATAATAATAATCTAGAATGTATCTAGAATAAGATTCAAAATGCCAGAGTATATAAAACAATTAAGATTAAAATAATAATAATACCTTAGGTATTCGTTAAAATAATTATACATATACCTACATGACGCTATAATTTACAATAATCCCACGCGGCTTTATCATTCATGTAGTCTTGTGTGCTATATTAAGCTTTAGAAAATAATTTTCGTTTCACAATTTTTTTGAATTTACCAATAAACAACTCACTTATGCTACTAGGAAGTTTATTATAAAACCTCACACAGTTACCCATGAATGATCTCCTTATTTTATGAAGCCTAGTAGCAGGGACTGCGAGCTTATGCTTATTTCTAATAATAATATTATGTATATCACAGTTTTGCTTAGAGTGGGTAATATTTTTATGAACAATACATAATATTTTCAGACATGTATTGACAATGCACTGTCATTATATTAATCTCCTTAAACTTATCTCTAAGCGAGTCTCTATGGTTCATTTTATATATCGCACAAACAGCCCGTTTCTGCAGAACAAATAAAGTATTAATGCCGGGAGCACTGCCCCATAGTAAGATGCCATACGACATAATACCGTGAAAATAACTGAAATACACTAATCGAGCCGTTATCACGTCTGTCAATTGACGAATCTTACTTACTGCAAAAGCTGCAGAACTCAGTCTATTCGAGAGATTACCCCATTGGAGCTTAGAATCTAATTTTACGCCGAGAAAGACTGTACTATTAACTAGTTCCAGTTCCTCACCTTAAACAATAACGCTTGCTTTGTCGTCTTTCACGTTACTCGTGACAAACTTGACACATTTAGTATTTTTTCATTCAACAATAATTTATTTACATTAAACCAATTTACTACTTCACGAATAGCATTGTTTACGTCATTGTAGGATTGTTGATTTCGTATGACTTTGAAAACTAGAGGCGTATCATCTGCAAACAAAACTATATCATGGTGGGTCTTTACGAGGTGTGGCAAGTCGTTTATATGGATAAGGAACAGGAAAGGTCCCAATATTGATCCCTGCGGCACACCCATAGAGACCAATGACCCCGGTTAACGCTTTCCATTCACGTCAATCCTTTGTATTCTACCATTTAAATAAGACTCTAATAAATTTAGTGCTGATCCTTTAACTCCGTAGTCGTGTAGCTTGTTGATCAGTGTCTCATGATTAACGCAATCGAAGGCCTTAGATAAATCACAGAAGATACCTAAATCATCTCGCGATTCCTCCCAGGCATCGAGAATATGTTTTACGAGCTCAACTCCGCCGTTGGATGTCGAGTGACCCCGCGTAAAACCGAATTGCTTACAATGCATCAAATTGTTCAAATTAAAATGTTTTAACAATTGATATAAAATAAGCTTTTCAAAAATTTTACTAAATAAAGTAGTACAGATATTGATCTAAAGTTAGTGGGGTCAGAGGTACTTACCGCATTTAAATAAAGGAGTTAATAAGAATTTTCGTCGAAGAAATTTCTTCTACTCTCTAATTTCAGTTTCACGATTCATCGGAAAGTAAAATAGCCTACCTACACCTAAATGGCCAAATATTTCTTGATACAGGTTTATGTCTATAGGAATTTAAAGAAGACTAAGGGCAAAGCCACGACAACGCGCGACCAGCGACATTGCGTGTGATGCCAACTAATGCTATGCACGAGCGCCTAGACCGCGCAATGAAGTGAGAATTCGCTTGCCGTGCCGATAGCCGCACATTGGTCTGGCCAGGCCGTAAAAGGTGCAACTTTGTTATTTTTACGACACAAAACCAGTTTTAGCCACTTTTCTTAAAAACATACACGCTTTTTAAAGTAAATGCTTGCGTAGCAAGTTAGGTGTTTTCATAATGAAAAATTAGGCAGAAGTTTTGAGTCTATCACAAGTTTATTGAGAGACTAGATACGCAATCTTTATTTTTATAGACCTTTCTGTAAAAATCCTATTTTAATTACATAGAAATATATATAAATTTTCGAATGCAAGAAAGTGTTAAATAGAAACTGAACTATCATATAAACCATATTTCGAAAGTTAGTTTGGCCATTCCAGGGACTAGATACAGAACAAAAACCATGAAAAATCGTACATTTACGAATGGAGCCACTTAAAAGTATGCTATAACCGGTCTCGGTTGTTTAGCTATCGTTCTACTAAAAATTGGCTAAGATTCGTTCAACCGTATTGACGTGATGAGACTGCAAAGATGCTCCGGTCGCGAGATGGCGCTGTTATCATGTTCATACTATTTGACTCATTCGTAGATCGCCCTATTGAGTTTTTCAGGGTCCCGTACCCAAAGGGTAAAACGGGACCCTATTACTAAGACTCCGCTGTCCGTCTGTATGTATGTCCGTCTGTTACCAGGCCTTATCTCATGAACCGTAATAATTCGACAGTTGAAATTTTCACAGATGATACTTCTGTTGCCGCTTTAACAAGAAATACTAAAAACAGAGTAATGATATGTCTGTCTGTCTGTGTCATAACGAATATAAAATGACGAACACCGCGGACATTTTGCTCAGGAGTAGGGCTCTGCTAACACTGGATTTTCATCGATACGGCCGTTTGTAGGGTATATTTTTTACGGAAGCCAATGGACTCTAACTATATGGGCTTCTTAAGGAAGCTCTGAGTCACTCAGCGAGCTATGGAAAGGGCTATACTACACTCGATGGCCGTTGGGGCAGAAAGGTTCTCGAGTGGACACGAAGTACCGGCAAGCGCAGCGAGGAAGGGCTAATTATAGCTATGAAAGTATTGAAGAATTCTCTCTTTATTGGCACATACGATGACACTTATCGAAATTCACTTTTCATTGCGACAATTCAGAAATACCAAGTTTTTTTCAAGCGTTTTTTAGGTTACATTTCTGTTTTAAATAAAACAACCTTCCGACACGTCGGTAAGTCAAATGCGATAATATAAGCGATATAATCCGTTTAAATTGTTTCATTTAAATGAGTGATAATCGCGGAAACAAAAGAGAATATTAGATTTTTGTTTTGTTTACAGTGTGATTGTGGCGCCATCTATGCCTCGTTGTGAGTTTTGTCCTATGACATTTTACATGTTTACCCTGTGACATTTTACGTGAACAGGAAAATGCCACAAAGTTCAATGTGCCAAACAGACCCATAGGCACAGCGTAACATTCCGAATGCGATTCGAATTCCCTTGGCACGGAGCGCAGCGAGGCCTGTTAAATGTTTATTCTCGTAAAATATGAACGCTCCCTAAATTCTGGTGCCAACTAACCGACCGGCCTATTCTGTAAGCTGCAACGAAACTATTTATCGAAAGTGTTCAGTTTATTTCAATTGAGAACAATAATCTTGTCATGCTACCTACCGAGCCGAATTTGTAATATCAAGTTTCCTAGATATCTACATTTTATATACTTTTTATGTCTCTTGTTTATTTTTATGTCATATTGTTTGTAGCCTCGTAAATCCCAGACTGACTTTTAGATTTATCAATTTCAAACTTTCTTTCATTTTATTTTTTTCAATCGAATAGTATTCTATTTAGTTTACCTTGTAAGGGTCGCGGTGAGTCGGTGGATGCGGTCTGCGCAAGATCGCACCCTGTGGCGAACTATAGGGGAGGCCTATGTTCAGCAGTGGACGTCCGTGGCTGATAGATAGGATTCTATTTTTAAAAGTACCTAAGTACCTTAAATTATATTTTTTCAAACTGTATACATTTCTTACTTTGGTCTAACGAAATTTAAAAACAAACTAATTTAATTTTTTAGTAGTTAATTTTTATACCTACGTCAATATTAATTTAGCGAAAATATCTTTTTTTTTAAACTTCATATCTGGAATTAAAGACTACAGTTTATATTGGACATTATGTATGTTCCTCGGTGCACAAAAAAAGTAACTCGTGATCTATAGACTTCGACAGCAACTTAACTTTACCCAATATTTAATACATGGAGTCGTTTATTTCCTAGATTTTCCATGCAAAAGGGGTTTTATTCCATTTTGTTATTTAAACTAAACTTCACTCATCGCAATCAAAGTAATCAAACAATGCGGTTTTGCGGCAAGCACCAAACATTTGCGTGTTTCATTTTCAGAATGGCGCCGACTTCAAACTAGCAGACTTGTATTGCTAGCTCCCTCTTTCCTGCACATTATGCTAAGTGTAAGAGTAAGATAACGTTATTTCATAAAGTAGATGTTTTAAAAGAATATGACCGAAACGAATAGGCAGGTTTTTGATTTATCAAAGCTTGATTTCGCTACACGTTCAAATGGTTGAACGGATATAATAATATTAATAATACTTTTCTTTACTATCTTTTTTATAAGTAAGGATAGCTAGAAAGTCAATGGAGGTTAACCTTGTCAGGGTATGAGTAGGTATAAGTAGTTGATAAGATCTGTATTACTTTTATGATTTACCGATGAAACTTCAATAGAGCAAGATTAGCCTGTAATGGAATTTGCCCATTAGAGATCTCGTTGAATATTCTGGTGAGATCTCGATGAATCTTGAGTAGGTACTCATATCGAAATCTCGTGTTAATAAAACTGGGCGTTATGTTATCCATAATGCTTAAACTTAATGTAACGACTTGTTTAGGGTGTTTCTGTTATTTTCACTTGGTTAGTATGACACAACAATGATTAAATAACATTTGAATCGAAACTGTTATTATATTATTAGATTATTTGTCGTTTTTAAACACTGTAGCTGTCCAAAAGATATAATCATCGCGTGTGCTGATTTCTGGCCGAAAGGTGTCGTGTTTCGTCGGTTCCGGGGCAACCTACCGAATCCAACACCCGAGATGTCGACACAACGGGGCCACGCCGTTTTGCCGTCTAAATAAACATTGTTCGGTTCATGACGCATTGGTGTATACACTGTAATGTTATGTAACTTGTTTTTAATAAATAAAATAAAATAAATAGTTATTCAAAATATTACCTAAAAAACGCCTGAAATACACCTCCTTTTATTAAAAACTTGAAGTCGCCCGCAACTTCGTCAGCAGAAGACAAAAAAAACATAACCCTCTTTATCTCTTCAGCGTAGACGAGTCAAAAGTAACTTATAACCATAATTATGTGGATGGCCCGCTGGTTCCCCCTGTTTTGGCATAATTTTTTTAGTCATAATCTTGCATGGCATAATCAATGTAGGCATAATTGACTTTTCGCATAAATTGTTTTGGCATAATCAAGGTTCGCATAGTTTGATACCGCAGATATTCATTTGTCATAATTTGTTTGCGCATATTTTTGTTTGTCCGAATCATGTCTACGCATAAAATTAATAGGCATATTTTTATCAGACCGAACATTATCCATACTAATATTATAAATGCGAAAGTGTGTCTGTCTTTCTGTCTGTCTGTCTGCCTGTCTGTTACCTCTTCACGCTTAAACCGCTTAACCGATTTGGATGAAATTTGGTATGGAGATAGTTTGAGTCCCGGGGAAGGACATAGGCTACTTTTAATTCCGGAAAAATACCCTTATCCGCGATAAACGACTTTAAGGCGGACGAAGTCGTGGGCAGAAGCTAGTTTGGTCATAATTTTGTAACTTATGTTTTTCTTAAATATACTTAATGTTAAAAATAAAACCATGTTATTTATATTTTCATATGTTTCATTTTCTAGTGAAATAGGTAATGTTAGCTTTCTTCCACTTCGCCCGCTCCGCTATACGTGGTCATAATACAAACCTAACCTAACCTACTGTTTTCGGTTTTTACCCATTTTGACGCTTCGCTTTTCTGCTAGCAGATCGTTTTTGCGAAGGACGCAATTTTAACCTAACCTAACCTACTTTTCTGCTAGCAGTTCCTCTTTGCAAGGGATGCAGTTCTAACCTAACTTGACCCGTTTTTATTGTAGCAATTTAAGTATGCCAAGATAGATTCGGACAATAGATAATATGCCAAGTACCATTATGCTAAACCTAATTATTCGTAAATATAATCGGCCTAAACAATAGTATGCGAATACAATTTCGGACAAATACATTTTCGGTAAGTTAGAATTTATGCCAAATAAGGTTTCTGCCACATTACCATTCGTCGAAAACTGAATATGCCAAGTCTGTTATGCTAAACCAGTTTCGGACAAACAAAAGTATGCGACATAGAGGGAACCCTGCCCCGCTACTTAGGTACCAAAACTAGTTGAAATGCGTATAGCCTTTTTGGCCTGAAGAGGCCAACACAACGACACAAACAAACCCAAAAGATTCAAAAAATATTTTTCGAATAGTCCGTATCACTTATTTTTGAAATAATTTTCAATGTACAGGCATTCAATTTTTACAACTTAATAATCATTTATATTTATAACGAGACGAGGATTTTTATTTCCATAACTATACTTCGTTCTTTTAGAATTAGAAAAAGGGTAAACAATCCTGACATGATTTTTTATTGAAAAACACTCGAAAAATAAGTCACAGCAAATATGTAACAGCTATATAGCAAGGATGGTAATTTACAGTATTGTGGTTGCATAAGTAATAGTGACTATTATTTAAAGCGTTTTTCAATAAAAAAACACATCAAGATTGTTTACCCTTTTTCTAATGCTAAAATAAACGAAATATAACTTGCTAACTAGCTTCACACGGGTACAGTCTGCACCATTAGTTTATCGCATGGGTACAGTCTGCACCATTAGTTTATCGCATGGGTACAGTCTGCACCATTAGTTTATCGCATGGGTACAGTCTGCACCATTAGTTTATTAGCTTCAACCCTAAAATGTTTGTCACCTTTATTGCTACTATAGCAATAAAGGTAACAAACATTGGATTATTGGAATGAAGCTGTCAAGCATTCGGACGTTTACCTTAAATAACGTTAAAGTAATAAAGTTTAAACAAATATAGTTAGAAGGAATACGGCTTTTACAGACCAATTAAAACCCGGCGAAAAGGTCAAACGATAGAGCCTAGAATTTATTATGAAAGGCTAATTGTCTTATTTTAAAAAGGAAACGGGCGGTACTCTATCAACACTACCCAGACGATAAACATATTAACAATACATGAGTTTCATGTGTACTTGTCACTTTTTTACACTAGATAGTGAGTTGTATGTAACGAGCCAAGTTACTCAAAAGGGTCAGCTTATATTTCATTTTGCGTGTGTCCCAAAATAATATTGAAAAAGTAATTATTTTAAGGTGCTATGCAGAATATGGGATGTTTCTTGTTTGGCAGAGTGAAATAAAAATAGCCAGATAAGTACAATCTAGACATATCTAAGCGTATAAAGATTATATTTTGTTGAGAAATAGATACGAGGGTCACACTGACAGTTTTTAGAATATCAATAATAAACCAACTGAGGTAAAAATTTTATTTTAATATTACTCTTTAAAATAGTTTCCGTCGCACTATACACATTTTTCTATGCGTTGGAACCAATTAGAAAAGCACAAGGCCCATTCTTCCTTGGGCACCTCCGCCACGGCATTTTCGTACGCTGACACCGCCTCTTTAGCGTCCGGGAACGACGCGTTGTCATGGTGGAGGAGGATCCTACTGCGAGGTCGCTGTTCTCGTACTTTTCCAATGACAATTGGCAAACATGTGGTACTGTACCACTCTGCAGTAACTGTTCTATTATTTTCGAAAACAATTGTAGCGTGATGTCCTGTCCGACCGAAGAACGAGGCAACCATTTTCTTTCCCACGCTTCGACCCTTCTTTATTTTTGTAGGAACTCTTCAAACGGGAACTCCCACTGAGCGGACTGTATTTTTGTTTCAGGATCGTAACTGTAAATCCAGCTTTTGCACCAGTAATAATGTCGAATACAGCATATGAGTCTCCGCCGTCGAATCTTTTTATCATTTTTTTGCACCAGTCGACACGAAGGCGTTTTTGGGCCTTGGTCAAATCTTGGGGTATCCATCGAGCACAAATTTTTCTTACGCATAAATATTCATGCAAATTTGTTTGCACTTGACTCATACCAATCCCTAAGACTGTCCGAATCTGCTGGTACGTAACTCTTTTCTCAGCGTCTATCATAAGCCGCACAGTCTCTATGTTCTCTTCAGAAGTCGCCGTTGAAGGACGGCCTCCGCGACAATCCTCCGTGAGAGTAGTACGACCACGTTTAAATTCGTTAAACCAGTTGTAAATGGTGGCACGAGACGGGGCTTTATCATTAAATGCCAATCGAAGCCTATCGTAACTTTGTTGCTGACTTAGAGCGTAGCGAAAGTCGTAGAAAATCATGACTCGATAATTGTCACGGGTTAAATTCATATCGACGTTGTGAACACAATTTTCAAATAGCCGCCAATTTTTAAAAACAAGTGACTATTGAATAAAAAGTACCACAATGACAAAGATTTCCATTTTTAAAAACCAAATATATAATTTTTTAATGCACAATCTCTAAATGGTTAGTTCTAGATACTTTCAGTGTGACCCTCATAATTCTTGATTCAACAAGCTAAATTATATAAATTTAAATTATCCCCGATAATTTGATGGACAGATTTTTCTCTTCATAGCTAAGAACTACCACAGTGAAACCGGCCTGCCAATGAATAATATTTCATACAATAAAAAAAATTTTTACTTTCGTAATTTTATTTCTCAACTTTTTTATTTGACATAAATATCTTTAATTTGAATAGGTAATATTAATGATTTTTTTTATGCTTTATTAGGAGCTCATTCATGTAAGAAACAGTAGAAAAAAATATTTTTCTAATAACTTTTTTTTTGGCAGAATGGTATGTTGCCGGAGCCTTGCAGATGTACCGGCGGTCTTGACTTGCGTGAGCGGGGTTGCTCTAATGAGAACCACCTGTTCAGCCTCGGAGAGAGAAGGAAATGCTGTGGCACAGGGCGCCCATTCAAAATAACCAAGATTATATATCTTCATCCAGCCATCAAACATTTCATTCTATCTCTTTCTAGCCAAACAGAATTCAATATGGAGTTTATATAGCCGTAGTGTACTATGCCGTTAAAGTACATGTCGGGCCTCTCTGTCAAACCGCTGTATAATTAGTAGTTTAAAATGCCTATATAATGGGTATTCCTTGGCCCATTTAAATTTAAATTTCAATCGTTGATATTTTGTAATGAAAAGCGATAAAAAATTCATGCATTTACCCTATTGGAAAAACCCTAAAGATGGTGGCCAGCCACCATCTTTAGGGGCCCTTTATAGTAGGTACTGCGCTTAGGGCCAATGCTCACTGCGTTTTTAAACGCGCCGTCGACGTGCGTTTGTAGCGATACAAACGTGCTACGCACGCGATGTGAACTGGAAAACGCGCTGTCGATGCGCATTCCTAAACCGTGGTGTTCATAGGCTCTTAGTCGACTAAACATTGTTGTAAAAACTAAACGTACCTATTAGGCAGCGAATATTTAACTCAATCGGTTAGGGGCAGTGGCGTGCGTGGTTTTTGGCCAAGGTAGCAGTGGCGTGGCGTCCATATAAGTAGATTCTCACCGGTCCAAGGAAAGGCCACCTATTCCTTTAAATATGAGTAAATGAATTCGCTTCGGCTTCCCTTTGAATTTTCCTGCCTCCACGCCGCTACATTGATATTATTATACTGAAGAGAATCTAACGAAGTGGCTAAATCCCCCTCTCGCTCTGTGCTCGTTAATAGCTGCAACATCGCTTTCGCTATTTCAGGGTATTTATTCCAGTGGCGTTGCGTCCATATGAGTCGATTCCCACCGGGTTGCCCAAGGAAATAATTATAACCACCTTTTTATTTAAATATTTATAAATGAATACGCTTCGGCTTCCCTTGTAATTTTCCTTACGCCACGCCTCTGGTGTTTACAGTCCTGTAAAGCGATTGTAATTTTAAAGCACAAACACAAATAAATAATTTTAAAGCAGTAACATACTTAAGTGACCTCTGCAGGCTTTATCTCAAAGTCAATAAGGTCTACCAATGGTCAGTTAATTGTGTGACAGATGGTACATATACACATTTACATATAATATGTCTGTATATTGAAATATTATTTAAAAAAAGTGAAACAGACTATTAGAAGGTCATTGATCTTTTTTTAGATTTCATACCCACTCACTTGCTTCAGATTTAGGATTGAACTCTATTTATAGAGTGGTAAGTATATATGTGTTAATTCAGCTTCATCGCGCCAAAATGGCAAGATGGATTATAACTATTTGTTTGGTACACGAGTTACACTGATGGTTGTTCTTCTTCCTCCTTGAACGAAGTTGCGGCCATCTTCTAATTTCCCCCTTTCTCTTCTTCTCTATATTAACTAACTATCTGAGCACAGCGACCCAAAGTGGACCTTGGCTTCCGACACCAGTTTACGCCACGCTTGGCGATCCTGACCCAGCTCGCGCCAGTTACGGTTATCTAAGTCCCTAAGATCTTTATGGAACTTACGACAGTGTGGAAAGAGAGACACTGTATGCAGTACTTCTCTAAATGAATATAGGTACATTGATTATCTCGATACTTTTGGGACACAGAGAGATTCTATTTATTAATTGGAAATTATTGGATTATAGATGAAAATCGATTCTGTTTTTCAACAGTACATCTGAACACGTACTACGTTCACGTACTCTATGAGACTATACACAAATAGAGTACTCTAAAAGTAAGAAATGATGGTTAAAATTCAGTACTCGGACTGACGCTGAAAATGCTGCGTAACATAGCACTCTAAGGCAAGCTATAAAGAGGTCCATGTTCAGCAGTGGACGCCTAGATAAATAGATAGATAGACATGATTGCTAAAAATTATGTAATTTTTCATCCAATTATGTAATTTTACATGCAAAAACAACATCATAAACCTGTAAAATACCAGGAAACGCAAGGAGATTTACGAAAAGTCATGCAAATTTACATAATTTTCATTAATTTAAGAAAAAAAATAAAAATTATGAAGAAATTTCATACATTTTCCTATATTTCCTTACTTTTTACAGGTTTATGTGTTTCTTTTTTTGTATGCAAAATTACTTAGTTTTTAAGTGTACAAGTACAAAGACGTGACTTAAATCATGTAACAGTATGTTGTAAACTTGAAATTAATCATCACCTTATTTGCAATCTCTACTTTCTTTATTATGTTTGTTGGTACGTATAATAATTACCTAGATATGTACAGGATTCCTTTTAGTATCGTGATTTGAATGAATTAATGAAGGATTTATGGAGGGGTGGCTCTGAATCCAATCTAAATTCACCAATAAGCGATTGCGTTCGCTCGAGAGAGGACACGAATTGTGTGCTTGTTAACAGCGGCTTCATCGCTTATACATTATGTACTGTAATCGCTCGTTGCTAATACCGCATTCCCAAAATACCAGATTTTGCAAATTATCGGATTATCAATTATCAGATTAATACACTCTTAGCTTACCAATTCCCGTTACACCAGGTTGACAAGGTTATGAAATTGAAAGGTACTCATGGAACTACATCGTATTGAGAATGTCCTTTACTGAAAATTAGGTATATTGTTAAAATTATAGGCACGCCATTAGTGATCTAGAATTAAAAATTGATAGCAAAATTATAGATTCTAGTTTAGATGTAGCAACAGAATTTGAAAATTTCTTTACCAATATACCAGTATCCACAACAAAGTGTTTAAATTCATCACCTTCGTCTGCCGTTTTGTTGTTAAAAGAAAACGTCCCAGAATGTAGTAAGGACTTTTATTTTGAACATGTCAGTCCTTCAGATATAGTATAGGCATTTAAATCAATTAATGTCAAAAAACCAATGACCTATGGGGGGTCTCAGTCCATGCTGTCAAATCCCTAATAGAAGTCATAGCTCCTGACTTGGCAGATATATTTAATAACAGTGTTGACTGCGGTGAGTTTCCTGATCTGATGAAACATAGCAAAATAACTCCTTTATTTCAATCAGGTAGTATCTCTGACCCCACTAACTTTAGACCAATATCTGTACTACCTATATTTAGTAAAATTTTTGAAAAGCTAATTCTATATCAATTGTTAAAACATTTTAATTTGAATAATATGATGCATAGTAAGCAATTCGGTTTTACGCGGGGTCGCTCGACATCCAACGCCGGAGTTGAGCTCGTAAAACACATTTTCGATGCCTGGGAGGAATCGCGAAATGCTTTAGGTATCTTCTGTGATTTACATAAGGCCTTTGATTGCGTTAATCATGAGACACTGATCAGGAAGCTACACCACTACGGAGTTAAAGGATCAGCACTAAATTTATTAGAGTCTTATTTAAATGGTAGAATACAAAGGGTTGACATGAATGGAAAGCGTTCACTGGGGTCATTAGTCTCTATGGGTGTGCCGCAGGGATCAATATTGGGACCTCTCCTGTTTCTTATCTATATAAACGACTTGCCACACCTCGTAAAGACCCACCATGAGATAGTTTTGTTTGCAGATGATAAGTCTCTAGTTTTCAAAGTCGTATGAAATCAACGGTCCTACAATGACGTAAACAATGCTATTTGTGAAGTAGTAAATTGGTTTAATGTAAATAATTTATTGTTGAATGAGAAAAAGACTAAATGTGTTAAGTTTGTCACGAGTAATGTAAAACACGAGCAAGCAAGCGTTATGGTTAAAGGTGAGGAACTGGAACTAGTTAATAGTACAGTCTTTCTCGGTATAACATTACATTCTAAGCTCCAATTGGGTCTCCATATTGCTAATCTCTCGAATTGACTGAGTTCTGCAGCTTTTGCAGTAAGTAAGATTCGTCAATTAACAGACGTGATAACGGCTCGATTAGTGTATTTTAGTTATTTCCACAGTAATATGTCGTATGGCATCTTACTACGGGGCAGTGCTTCCGTCATTAATACTATATTTGATCTGCAGATGCGGGCTGTTCGTGCGATATATAAAATGAACCATAGAGACTCGCTTAGAGATAAGTTTAAGGAGATTAATATAATGACAGTGCCATGTCAATACATTTATGAAAATATTATGTATTGTTCATAAAAATATCACCCACTCGCTTCATAAAATAAGGAGATCATTCATGGGTAACTGTGTGAGGTTTTATAATAAACTTCCTAGCAGCATAAGTGAGTTATCTATTGGTAAATTCAAAAATATTGTGAAACGAAAATTATTTTCTAAAGCATTAAACCAATAGCACACAAGACTACTTGAATGATGAAACCGCGTGGGATTAATGTAAATTATAGCGTCATGTAGGTATATGAATAATTATTTTAACGAATACCTAAGGTATTATTATTATTTTAATCTTAATTGTTTTATATACTCTGACATTTAGAATTTTATTCTAGACACATTCTAGATTATTTATTTTTTATTGACAATCCTTTTGGAATTTATCTTATTGATTATTTTAATTTTTAAAATGATGATTTTATTAATAATATTATACTTAAGTTAAATGATCTGATTAGGTTTTTCTGGGTTTCCCTAATCCTTGCAGCAAATGTTGGATCATATTTATTGTATTTCTCCCAGCAAACATTCAATCTCATGTAACTGACATTTCGAAAGTGCTTGTAACCAGGCCTACTTGAATAAAGAATATTTTGATTTGATTTGATTCGATTATTGTGATAAATCAACTGGTATTTTCTCAAATTAAATATTTCGGGAATGACGTATATTAGCAACGAGTGCTATAAATAGTCTCATGAAGCACTGTTGGACTTAGTGGTAGTAAAAAGATAACGGTTAAACGTTACGGTTACGTTCCTTACTAATATTATAAATGCCAAATGTATTTGTTGGTTTGCTTTTTTAACCGACTTCCAAAATAAGGAGGAGGTTCTCAATTCGACGGAATGTTTTTTTTTTTTTTTTTATGGATGTTCACCGATTACTTGAAGACTCTTCGACCGATTTCAATTTTTTTTTTGGTTTCATAGAAGTTACTTTCTAGTTAGTCCCATTTAATTTTGGTAAAGATCTGATGATGGAATCCATGAGGAATTGAAGGAACTCCTCAAATATTGTAGGCATACATATAGCGATTTTGGTATTATAAGAAACATAATAAGCATTTGCATTCAAAAAATGTAAATTGGTGAAGTGGAACTGATGCAGAAGACCACAGAATGCCATCGGAACTCCTCAATGATAAATGATTTACGGGTGGCTACAAAATATCTTGATTAATTGAGCTAAGCAACTTCATAGTCACGAATTTAAATGTTCCTGATGAGAATGGTACCATCGAATTGATTTGATAATGGAGCCGGAAGGTAGGCACCAGATCTATGTAATAAACTAATGTATCCTAGCCGTGTTTGGGCTTGTTCGAATCGTCACGAGATACATTTTTAAGTAACAATTCACTAAAAAGTGTAAAATAAATAAACTTTTAAACGAAAAAGTAAAACCGGCTCCAAAAAAATTAAAAAGTAAAAAAATAACGCCATAATTCAGTTTCTTCAAATTACTTACAAGTAACCGTTTGAATACTCAATATATACAGTATATAAAATTAATGTTATTTTGGACTCGGTGCCATCGTGTCACAACTTACTAAAACCGTCCATTTTCAATACTTTACACATTGTTTATATGGCACCGACGCCAAAATAAGATTAATTGTATATACTGTATAGATTGAGTATTCAAACGGTTACTTGTAAGTAATTTGAAGAAACTGAATTATGGCGTTATTTTTTTACTTTTTAGTTTTTTTGGAGTCGGTTTTACTTTTTCGTTTAATTATGCGATAACGAGGCACTTAATTGACGTGATTTTTGCGTATAAGTAGAATAGAGAATGAAGGAGTGACGTAGACTATTTTTAATTTTGAAATAATGTACGGTTTCGAGGATTAATAATATAGTAGGCCGTGTTTTCAGAAATCACGCAAATTTCAGTTTAAAATGATCTGTTTTAACAATTATGTCACTTATGCTTGAATAACAGTCGAATTCGTACTCGATTGCATTCGATGGAAGACTAAATAAATGTTGTACACCGAAAATATTAAAAATTTGAATCGTTTTTTTTGTATACGAGACTTCAATTATTACGTCTAAACGGCTGCACAGATTTCAACTATTTATTAGTACACGGGTAGCAAGCCATCCACACACACACATATTTTTTACCCGACTACGCTTAAATAATGAAGGCTGTATGATTTTTTTCTCCTTCAGGATCGAAGTTTCAGCAGCACCTTCTAGATTACATTATTTTACGTTTGAAGCGAATTTAACGAAGTGTTTAATACTCCCTGTAAACAATCGATGGGTTAGAGTAGACATGTTCCGTCCCTGTTAGTGGCTGCTACATCGCTTACACTGTGTGAAAGTGTTTACAGTTTGCAATTTAAAGACTTGTTTGTGATTCAGTAACAATCGACTTTACACTCAAGTTTATTCGAAGGAAACTATATGAGCACACTATTTTTATATTGAATCTAACAAAGTGGCTAATTCTCTTTGTATTCGATCGTGATGGGAATGTTGCGTTCTTGTTAAATGGCTCCTACATCGCTTACACTGTGTGAAGGTGTTTATAGTCTCATGATGCAATTTCACAATTTGTCGTAGTAAAGAGATTACGGTTAAACATATTGGTTACAATCATCCTGTATGTTTGGTATTCATTACAACGTCATGCAATTTTAGTTTAAAATTATCCGATGAAACTTGTATTTAACTCGTTTATGCTTTAATAACTATAAATTTTATGGGTACTCAAGTTCGTTCAAAGTAAAACTGTATACATTATTTTCATGTTGAATCTAAAGAAGAGGCAAATTCTCTCTGTAGGCGATCGTGGTGGGCTAGTGCGGACATGTTCCGTTCTTGTTAATGGCTGCTACAACGCTTACACTATAATATGAGTATTTAGTGCCACTTTCGGCCGTTGTCGTAGCAACGAGCGACGCAAACAGAATAAGACGAATGAAGAATTTGACAAAAACATCAGTTTCGGTTACATGTATGGAGTGCTCCATCCAGAAATATTTTTGTTTTTTAACTACCAAAACAAAGTAGCCAATTATACAAAACACCTATTTACTACTTCAAATTCAATCATTATCGGTCTTATATTATTTGAGTAAAATGCCCGCAACATACGGACGGACAGGACAAAACTGTATGGTTCCGTTTTTACAATTTTGGCTACGGAACCCTTAAAAAGTAGCAAATGAGAGAGATGTATACCTTCGTCAGATTACACATATTTTTATAAAGGAGGCAATACAAATATTGTACTAATTTAAGTGAATTATTTAAAACGTATTTAAGTATCGCACTCATACGTAAAATTAAATAATACAATAGTCCATGTAACAGCATAAAAGCTGACTAAAATCTGTCATCAAAAAAAAATTAATGTATCAAAAAATATTAGAAGATTTTTTTTGTATTTATTAGTCGATGGTGCAGTTTACTGTTGAATTTGCTATCGGTACGAAAAATAACACTTAATTTCAAAATACCGCTGTCAATACACAATATGAAGTAGTGTGCGCGACCACATCTCTGGTGCTTGCACATGCTCAAAAAAGCATAATATTTTTTATCAAGTGAATAACATCAAAAATATTCATACTATAAACGCCGAACCATTTTTGTACCAAAATAAGATTGCTTATTCAAGTATTGGCTCAATGCTGAATACATTTTCTAGACCACTGGTTAAGAAAATATTCGCAATTAAACACAGTTCGTTAGCCTTAATACTGGCAATAAGGATCTGAAGAAATCACGCGGAACCAGTGATTTGTTTTACGATTGAGACTTTAATTTAGTCATTAACATTAAATAAACAACGTTTCATTTCAAGTACAATACGTCTTTTATTCTTATATTAACCAAGTCAGAAATGCTTAAAGATGATAAAGATATGTAACCAATACTGTCAACAGCAAAAGTTGCTGCGAAGAAAAACACACTCGAAGTTTCACAAGCCTAATTATTTCGATAAAAGAATCGTACTATGTCATTTTGGGCATTTATTTCGCTACATTACAGGCAGTCTGGAAGTCGTATACTTATCACCAATTCACTACCAGACTATCGACTGTATGAGCTACTAAGACTCAGCTTAGGAAAGTTTTTATGTCCACTACACCAACAAACGTAAAACTACGCCAACAGTATCATATGTTGTAAATTCAGGATACGTATTATAATCACTTTAATAACATTAACGCTCATCATTATTGAAATATGCACAAGTCTATCTTACGAGACTAGAAAACTCGATCTATGAGATGCTACCTATTCTGGCATACGTCTAGCTACGTCACTTGTTTAATAGTTAATCTAAAACCAAACAATAAATCGTTACTATGAAAATATAATGCTTATCACCAATTTATAACTTCGTAGTATATATAGTGATGTTTGGCCTCCTCCTCCTTTCCATAAATACCACTTCTTCTTCTTCTTCAATTTAGGACCTACGCTCTTGTCGGTGTAGTCATCGCCATGCGTTTCTTTCTTGGGTTTCCTCCTTCACTTCTTGGTAAGACATGACTTTAACTTTTTCTTTTATTTGCTTAAAGTAATTTCGCTAATACTCGTACCACTTACGTTTCGCAAATTCACCAAGACCTGAACTGCTCTTACCAACATATGGCCGTCAGAATGCTCTGAATATGCGCATCCCTATTTTACGAGTCTAGGAAA
Source organism: Hedya salicella (assembly GCA_905404275.2). NCBI lineage: Eukaryota > Metazoa > Arthropoda > Insecta > Lepidoptera > Tortricidae > Hedya > Hedya salicella. The sequence goes on along the minus strand of FR990114.1, from coordinate 11,079,971 downwards.
CTCGACCTACGTTATGTCCACAATTCCAGTATATGGTTGACTATCGATTACATTTGGGTCAGTAAATTCAAAACTAAACAATATCATCACTGGACAACAGTAACGTTTATTTACATAACATACTTGGCAACGTTATGGCATCAATTTCATAAATATCCATAGTCAGCAAGAACAAAACTGCTCTCACAACGAATCCCCTCATAATGCACTGAATACTGTACATCTCTATCTCATGAATTTAGGAACACTCAACCTACGTTATGCTCACAATTCTGAAGTAATGTAGCTAAGTCACTGGTTCAATAAATTAAAAACTAAACAATCTCATCAATATGTTCATTCCGCTTGGTTAGTATTTTGCTCCGTAGACACTATCAAAATATTTAACCTCACTGCGGTGTCTCTTCCATAAACACCACTCACGCTTCGCAGCCTCGGTCAGACCCAAACTGCTCCTACCAACGTATGACCATCATAATGCACTGAGCATGCACATCCCTACCCTACGAGCCTTGGAAACTCGACCTACGTTATGCCCACAATTCCGGCATACGTATAGCTACGTCACTGGTTTAATTTACACGAAGCGGCAGGTTAGCTCTCTCCACAGACGACAACAGCTAAGCCACTTCAGATTTTATCGAATACCAATTTCACGACCAGTTCTGTTTTAGTAACTGAACAAAGCGCGGTTGGGTTAAAGATAATTTTGAGAGCAGAATAACAATGATGTTCGATGCAGGTTTCTGCGGGATAGTCAAAATTCTGCAATGCAGTTGCGCACTAAACGCGTATAATTTCGTATATATTATTCTGATGCTACGGTAAACTCGAAAGAGTACTGTGCACGTAAAGCTAGGTGCAAAGCAAAATAATCATCCAGAAGTACAGTACAAGCACCAATATCTTCCGTAACAAAGCGGGCGAAAATATCTGACACATCCTATTAACGGGCCTAGAAATAGAGTTGTGACATTAATGCTGGTGACTATACTTACAATATACTCGTAGATAATAACATTTTACCACATATAATGTTAATGTGAAATTTCTATTCATTCATAGAAATATTGTAAGGTAGGTTTATGATCTTACCATATTTTTAACATTTGTATTTAACACATACAACCAACAACTATTTAATATTTTCTTCTGTTTCCGCGATTATTACTCATTGAAATAAAACAATTTAACGGATTATATCGCGTATATTATCTCATTTTAGTTCCCGACGTTTCGGAACTAAAATGAGATAATATACGCGATATGATCCGTTAAATTGTTCAACAACTATTTGTTATTCCGATTCATTCGCTCTCTCTTCCATGCCTTAACTCGGATTGAACCGCCTCAAAATCCACCTAAGAATGTAGTCCTTGTGCCTTGCGCACCGTGTCAAGACTGTGCCTAATATATATTTATATTTTTTTATTTTATTTATCGCATAAACTGAAAAGAGTTCGTGTAACAGATAAAAGTATTCTTGTCATACGAAGATCCAAACAATGAAAATTATTTCAAGACTGACCGGATTTGACCCAGTGCCTTTTCCTTGCCGGGGCGCACGCTCTGCAAATTGAGCTACAGAGCCCAGTCAGATTGTCTTCATGTAACTACTTGTTACAAGATCTTTGTATTTTTACATTTGAACCGGCTTTTCGTCAGCGCACCTGTTGAGCATCTACGAAACTAAATGTTCTCCCTAACCGAGCGAACTTTACAGTTGCCACATGTTAGCTAAAGATGTCGCTGAAGTGTGATAATTGTTTTTTTACGAAAATCTTGATGTTTTACCATCACGATCGTCGTGATTTTTAAAGTGAAGTTCTTCAGTAACAATCTATTCGTGAAATACAAAGATCTAAAGATAAAAGTAGTCTCTCTGTGATATGAACAGTGGTCTCTCTACGCTGCTCTGTGCACGAGTAACCATTCCTTCTAATTATGCCTCTCACCTTTAATTAAATCGGTGTAGGCAGATAAATTCCCGTCTAACTTTGTACGTTTCAGCGGAGCGCCATGACGGCTCGTACTGCGGCGTGTATTGCATGTGAGCATGTGTTTCTGTATGTTTAAATTAAATTTGCATTGTAGTAATGTGTGGGTATACAGTATATATTGTTACTAGATTTTCAGAGCTTCAAATCAGCGGGTCTATGGTGGCAGTATCATTAAAAATTAAACCTAGTTAAACCAAGGCCGCTTTTTTAGAAAAACTACACGTAAACATAATATGAGGTGAAACATTAGTACCCAGTTACGAGTAATGCCATTCTGTAGGTATTCTTGCTATGCGGTTTAATTAATTATTAGATGTGAAATACTATCATTGAATTGTACTGACATAAGTACACGAGGACTTACTAGGTCACTAACTAGGTTAGGCTTTCAGCACACCAATATATTGTTATGTCAGAAAATCCTCATCCTTCTTTTTAAATGCATACAAAATAAGGGAATATTTCACTGTTTTTTTCTAGTAAATATTTTCTAATCTCCCTCGAGAGTTATGAACTCTACACATATCATACATAGTCATTGCAACAACCCAAAAGGACGAAATCTGCAAAATCATGACTCAAAAACGCGTCCTCCAAAAGCGGAGAACATAAGTTTGCCAAGATAAACAAAAACTGGAACACAAAGCCGGCAATGGCTTCATAATACGTGCTTTGCGGATACTGAATTAACATGCACCCTTCGCAACATGTCCACATCAACCCTGGCGCGGAGCTGTGCAAAAAACAGCAGTTCTACTTCATATACCTACATTTAGAACAGTGGTTTTCCATTCTAGAGGACTTTCTACATCAACCCTGACATGGAGGTGTGAAGAAATCATCAGTTCTACTCATTATTCATTTACTCGATTCTAGAGGACTTTTTAACCGAAAGACATACATGGGTTTCTTAAAAACAAAACTGGAAGCAATACAGGTGCCTGAAAGATTTCAACCACGCACTTCAAACACGTCACACAAAATTATATGACCAAAGTGAAATTCAGCAAAAAAAAATAGTTTTGTCGATTTTTGTATATAAAACTTGAATAACTTTCGCTTGTCTATGAAAATTATGCCTTTTAATAGAATGGTGACTGGATGGAGGATGACTATAGTGAGCTGTCTTTTCTATCTGTCAATAGCGACGAGAACTTGGCAACATGCGCATCTTCAAAACTAAGCCGGATTTGACCTGGGGTTCATATAAAATTTTTTGCTTCTAATGACCTAAGGAATGCGTGGTTAAAATTTTGCGGGTTTCTCGCGGCCGCCTTGTATAAATATTACTTACTACACGTAGATTTCGCCTTCACTTTAATACAAGTGAAATCTAAAACCATTCAGTCCTAATCTCTTTAATAAAAAGTAAGGATTTTTTACTTTTTCTTAGACGAATCTTCTTCCCGGGTGCCACTTCCAAATCCTCGCCTGCCATCTCCAACTTTATTTTCTTCCTGATCCAGCTTAATTAAAGAAATTTGGAATTTTCTGATGTATCAATAAAGGTTTAAACTTAAAACGGCGCACTTGAAAAACGCGTTACAATTTCGTAGCCGGCTAGAAAACTTCTCGCTACAAAATATGGTCTGATCCTGCAAAATATTTAAACATTTTCGACATAATTCCTACACCGGCCTACTGGTACTTTCTCTCGCATCACCGCATCCTCCCTAAACTAATTAAGTTGAGGGCAGACCCTTTTAAAGCTCATTAAAATGAAATGCTTGTAGCCAACAGCGCGCATTATTTCAAACATGTAAGTTTCCATGGGGCATGCAAAGAGACCGCTGAGAAAACAGGACGTTATTCAGAATTTCTTGAATTATTTATACATTTTCAACTTTAGTCCTTGAATAATGTTCCAAAGTTTTCTCTCGAAGTTTTTCAAAGAGCCATAGAAGACAGTATCGCATTTTACACTGACTGAGTGAAAAAATAGCGCGACCCTTAATTTAAAGTTCTAGCTGATACGTGCCTGGCTTGGACCAATCTTTAGTGTTGTCGTTCGGCATTTATTTTTCGTCGTTGTCCTTTCCGCAAATATCGTCACAATAAATGAAATCTAGGTTTTTTTTTATCTAAATTGCCACGACTTGGCCTTCCATGGTGATAATTTTGAGACAGCAATGACGTTTAAACCGAGAAAACAAAAGCCCATTCGTCATTTCACAATGCTCTGTTAGCGTTACTAGTTGATTAATGTCTGATTACACTTTGAAAATGGTCGACATCGACAGGCGTATGCAACCATTAACCATATTATCAGATAATGACGAAATTAGACCTTGCTCGTAGTCTTCGGATCAGATACTGTTTTATTTTACTAGGTACGGTAATATTTCTATTGTTTCCAAGAAGACTGGTGACATTTTTGAGAGTCACCTGTATCATAACTGTAAGCCTACCATGAGTTCGGCACGAGCGAGTATCGAGTTTTCGATGACGGTCTATCTCTTTCGCACTATTAGCGCGTGCGAGAGAGGAGCACTGACTCTCGATACGAGATACTCGCTAGCGCCGATTGTAAACTCAGCTCATGGTAGGCAGATTGCTTCTGAAACTGGAAACTCGACAATCTGTAAAATTTGCATTCCATTCCATGTCGCCATGAAAATTATAGGATAGCAAACCGTGAACAGTTTCGAGTTCAATAAATTACTTATTTTGTGGTGTTTGCTTTGAAATTGATAATATAGGAGGAGAGCGAATTCAATACCTTTGCAGTGACATAAAACAGACTAATACAATAATTTCAAGTACAGAAGTCACACACCAACCATAAGTTAACTTGCAAAGGATCATTATACTACCAACGTAAACTAGTCTATAACTTGAGGGTACTTAAATATTATGAAAAAAAAAACAATCACTTTACACTAAGAGCATTCAAAAAAAATGTCCAGAATAAAATTAGCCGGTCAAACGTTTTTTTAAATTATAGGCACTTTAGCTGTTATAAATAAGTTTCTTTGTACTCAAAATTTCAAAGAAATTTCCACCGCAAATGTTCATAAATCGTGGCTTTCAAAGAACTACAAGTCGAATAAAAGTCAGTGAATAGTTTCCAAGCAATATCTTTTTCATTGTATAATTTTATAGCTATTTAGCATATTAATTAAACGTCTGTAATTAATACCTAGTTTTCTATGGTACCCCAGATAAGTTTCAAATTTGATGACTTCAGTACTTATTTAAGTATAAAGCCATTGCTGTTACAATTTCCAAGCTTTAGGCACTATGCTCGGGTTGGGCCCCCTCCTCTACGTTTTTTTATCTTTCTTTCTTTGTTGTTACTTCAAATAAAGCCAAACTAACAAACCAACTAACCGGGTTCTCTAGTTACTTAATCGTCAAACAACCTGGATGACCGAGCTGTGCCCGGTGGGTGCACAATTTTTAGTTTTTCAAGGATAATAACTATCTATTTAGATAAACTTGAAAATAAAAACTAGGCCCACGCACCAAATTTCATTCAAATCGTTAGCGCCGTTTTTGTGGAAAGAATCACACATATATACAAACAATTCTCGTTTAATATAAGAGGATACTTATAATAAGTTTTCTAATGTTACGAGTAAATGTATGAACTATCTTGAAGATCCTTTTATTTATACAAGGTGTCTTGTGAGGAGTCCGCAAGATTTTAACCACACATTCCTGAGATCATTTAGAGTAACAAACGAACCAAACGGAATTCGACAAAAAAAATGAAATACTGTTTTGTTGATTTTTGTACATATTAACATTCGCTTCTCGCTGAACATTATCCCTTTTAATGAAAAGTTAACGATTATTTTTCCAAAAAAAGATGACTTTAGTGGGTGGTAGCTGATACTTTGATGTCTTTCAATAGCCACACCATCACACGACACTTGGATTACATACATGAAAATAGATAATATCTTCCAAACTAAGCTTTATTAGCCTGGGATTGAGATAACATTAATTGGTCCTAATGACTTCAGGTATACCCTGGTAAAATAATGCGGGTTCCTCACAAGCACGTTGTATGCCCCAGAGCTTTATAAAAATACTTGCTTTCTATTTTTACGCGTGTTGATTTTCTTTCTTCCACAGGCAATGAGAACAATGAATAAACGAAGCAGGTAAGCGGGAACAAACGCGAGAAGACTCGAGCAAAGCGATCCCAATGAGTAAATTTGTATTTTAATCTTGGAAGCGAGATACTTACTGGCAAGGGCGGGGTGTGATTCAGAGCGATCTACCTCCTTGAACAAAAGATAGTATGAGCGAATTTCCTTATTTTGCCGGTGTAAAACAGGTTAATAATTGACTTTTATACGATTTTTTCAAATTCATATTCAAGCCTTTGTTCTTCAAGTAGGCCTCAAGGGCACTTTTGAATATCTGATTTTACAATAAACAGAAAGATCCACAATCTAGATTATGACATAGTTTGTAGCAATATTATTGCACCAGACAAATACCTGGGAACACTTTATAGGGAGATATATTTACTGTCTCCGGCTCCATGAGATCAGGAGTATATTCTTTATATATCTTTAAAAAGGATATAAGGCAATTTCCACGCACCAAGGGGTATATTGTTGTAAAAACTTATACAACTGCCCACAAACGATTTTTTCACTTTTTGTAGACAAAACTTGGGAACATGTATTTTAAATGTGTATGTATATCACCTTGGAGAAGAAAATAAGCTTAAAGAAGAATGTACGTTTTTTTTAAACCTGACTGGCTAGGCCACCTTACCAGTAATTGAATTCAGAGGGCGGAACGCAAAGCCCACAAACGGAATGCCATCCGCGGCCACTTGGAGAAGGGTGGGGATAAGGTGCACAAAGCTCAAGGACTACGTACCATGAACTGTTTTATGGCGTGGGAGCGAGAGCAAAACAATGACTGATGGGTTTTGATAAAAAAAACACAGGATTGAATTATAACAATAGGATTTATTGTAGGAACAAACGACAGCAGTTTTAAAAAGGTGATCAAGATTAACCGACTAAGAAGTGACGTAGGCAGGGGCGCCATCAGATACTTAAATTGAGAGGTACTTAAATTGTTTGGTTTATACAACCGACTCAAACAGAGACTAAGATACAAGAGGAAACCGGTTCAGGTTGCCTCACTGGTTCGTTTTCACAGCCATGAACGAGCGAATGAGATAATCGACCGGTGTTGAAAGATCACGAAAGCTCTCCCGTAACTGTGACAAACAACCCGTAAGACAAACCTTCAAGTCTTCGTTATGATGGACAGGTTGTCCTCGCTGGCGGGATTGACACTAAGGCAGATACTTTACGCTTAGTAGCCATTATCGTAGGAAGTACAAACAAAAAATAAGTATTTTAAAGCAGTTATTTGTAACAAGCATATTTTTTCTGTTGTATTACAAAACATAATTTGAATTTATATGTGGATTCATCTACTCACCTAGATACAATTATACCCATTAACACTATCAATTTCGTAGCGAATTCCCGCAAATGACTCCACCCAGTTATCACAAGGGAACGGCCCAAAGTATGGCGATCAATCACAACTATCAGCCATCTTTAGCCCTGAACTCACCTTTACTGAAGCCAAGTCATCTGTCAAATCACCCATCGTTTGAACTAATAAGGCGTTAACCTCGCTATTGTGTATTTATTAGTAGAAACAAAGGGCCTGTGGATAAATACCGCTCTTTCACAAAACAAGGAAATTGTGAAAAGGTATTTGAGTCGCTCTTGTGATTTACCGACTTTGGATCCATACTTAAAATATGTGACGAGGGTGTAGACGACGTTTCTCTCGCGCTAATTATGAGAACACAAATAAAATATAAATGCAAAGCAAAGGCCACTATCATACTAAATATTAAAACAACACTATGAAACTAAATATTGCAATGATAAACTAAGAAATGGGTAATGTGTATTTGTGGGGGGCCCAGATTAAATGTCAGTAATAAAGAATAAATAAATACGGGACAATTTTTACACAAATCGTACTAGTCCCATGGTAAGCTCAACAAGGCTTGTATTATGAGTTCTAAACGTCGATATATTTACTAATATACATAGTAAACATCCAAGAGTCAGGAACAAATAAATATGCTCATCACACAAATATTGCCCTTACCGAGATTTGATTTTGAGCCCAGGGCCTTCATCTTTGCAGGCAACGTTACTCCGACTGAGCTAAACTGGTCGGCAAACAACACATTTACAGCTACGTGCATGTGCGCTCTAAATAATTATATAAGTGAAAAATGTGTGCTTACAGTTTACAAATTGTTCCGTCTGTAGGTAAGTTATTTTAACTTATTTTAGTGTCTGTTGTCACTGTTGAAAATCGGAAAAATATACATATCTAAGTAAACGGTACATGTATACTTGGGAAAAATGCACACTAGGGTTTTACGTAGCTTTGACATTGCATCAGAATTTGTATGGAATTTTAGGAAACGTGCCACGTTCTAAAATAATTCCGGGAAAAAGAATACCCTACGTCTCTATTTGACTCACATTTTAACACTCGTGTTTGTGTAAAAGAAAGACTGTAAGATTTTTTTAGTCCTAACATTAATATCTACGACGGTAAATCCGCGTAAATATTTGACACAACTCAATTTCTAGGGCCTTTAAGAGCTGCCAGATTTGGTAAGGCAGATATAGAAGCAGGTGACTGGACAAGCGAGACATGCATTGAAAAGATAAACCACGACGTTCTAAATCTAAGGTAACTACATAAATTGTATATTTATATAAGTTGGGGATTTTACCCAAACATACGAGTATTTTTTAGGGTAACGTACCCAAATGGTGCTAACATCCGTCCGTCTGCGCTATGCCTATAACTTTAGAACCGTTCTAAAAAAGTTGATACTTGATTTTTTACAGAATACCTATGACCGCTATTACTACTAATAAAAAAATAGCTAAGAGTATACATACTCAAATAATCGAAGTAGCTCGGAAGGCGGCCAGGTTAAAGTGGAACTGGGCTGGTCATGTTTGCCGCATGCCGAGTGAGCTGTGGGCCAAGATCGTCACAGAGTGGAGACCCGATAGCTCTATACAGAGACGCGGCAGACCTCATCGGCGATGGCGGGATGAACTAAACTCCTTTCTCAAGCAATGGCCAGAAACCGCCCAGGACAGAGAACTTTGTACAAAAAAGGGGGAGCCCGTTGTGTCCCAATGCTCGGGCTCAGAATAATAATTGTAATAAAAAGAGCACAGGGAAAGTAAGAGAAGGGAGATCATGCTAGAAACGCGTTTTTATGCGATCGATGGCAAGGATTCATTAGTGTTTAATTCAAGCTTGAATCGCACTTAGCCGGTTTTGTTTTTCACTTCTTAAAGACTATGAGGCAAAGGCTAGCAAAGACCTGAAACGTAGGTCAGAAAATAAAAGTTATATATTGTACGCGTTTAACTTCATACACGGCAGCTAAAAACTTTATTGAACTCGTATTACACTTAATATTTTCTTCTGTTTCCGCGATTATTACTCATTGAAATAAAACAATTTAACTAAAATGAGATAATATACGCGATATAATCCGTTAAATTGTTTTATTTCAATCGTATTACACTTGTTTACGGCATGTATAATATAAGTGGTTTCTGAATCAGGTCCCAAAATTTGGCTTTGATTCAATGTTTTTTATGATATAGAAAGCTGGTCCAAATGTACGTTTATAAAAATAAAGCTTACACTAATTCCATGTATCTGCCAACTTTAAGTTGGATTTATTATCCACGAGGTAGTAAATTCTAATTACATAAGACTGAACTACGACATGTAAAGGTACATTTTTATGAGTTCTTGTAACTTTTACTTGGCTTTATCTTTATCTGATTCTCGTAAAAGGTATGACAGAATGTACCCTGTGTTCGTAGAATTATAATAATATACATTCGGCTTCATAACAAACCTCCAGAATTGTTTACATTACAAATTATGTCTTATTGGACAGTTTTTGGCTGTCCTACTGATATCATATAATTTGGAAAACCCATTTCTTATAACACGCAGGCAAATTCCTTTTGTACAGGGGCTCACAGTACAGAAAAAAAAAATGACATTACTACAAGTCCTCGGTACTGCCAGGTTTCGTATGTATATGATAGACAAACATACAGGTTTGTGTTTCAAAAATCTTCGGCAACCTTAAATATTAACATTTTAGTGCGGTTATCTACTGCATAAAAAAATAGCTTTCATATTTATATATACAGCTATTAACAAATAACGTCATAGCTTATGTCCATTTCGAATGGGGTGTTTTGACGCTCGACAGATATTGCCTGACTTTGACTGTAATTTCTGACGTTCGAATTAGACATATTCTTCTTATGAGAAACTCAATTCATTGACATTATAACAAAAATTGACGCAAGTTCCCTATTAAGTATTTTCTACGTTCCTGTAAAATAATATTATTATTATTTTACTGGATTAAGTGTATCTATAGTACAATACTAAACTTATAAAATTGTAAAATTGAAATCTCTGTATGTGTCGTTGTGGCTTCATCACGCTAAATCGGCAAACGGATTTCAACTGTTTTTGGTACACGGGTAGCTGGGTATCTCCAGATGGTTACAGGGTACTTTGTGTCCGACTATACTAAAGAAAAAAAGAGGGGATATGACTTTTTCTCCTCCGCGAACGTAGTTGCGGGCACTTTCTAGTTTTTCGTATAAATGGATTGTTTGTACAGCCACACCTTTACATATCTTCGTACAGAGCGCGATTTGTCTCTTCTCCACAACTAATGCGTCGGTCGCGACTAGCCGCATTAGCGACTGTTGACATTGTGGAATGACACTTAGGTGTGTTCACCTCCTGGTTATCTATTACAATCATTAAGGTTTAATTTTGTATCATTATCTCAAGAATAGTATTTAAAGGGAGATTAAAATATGAAGAATTGTGCTTTTAATCAGTTAGTTCATTTCTTTTCAAGTTATTTTATTTCAATGTTTTTTAGGGTTGGAAATTCCCTTATGCAGACGGCTAGCATTAATTCTTGTATTCGAGTTATTTTCTATATGTATCACTTGATGTATGACTTGATTTCTTGATGATCTCGCAAGCACCTTGCTGCAATAATGTCATTAAAATGCACGAATACTAATTTACAATTAGCTGTTCGAAATAGTAGTTATCCTTTAGTAGACCTAGTTGTAGGGTTAATATCATCTGTTTACTTTTGTTTTTTTTTTACTTTGTATCATGTCCTGTTATTTAAAACAATAAAGTTTTTAATAGTACATGTTTTCAATACTTGTACGTTACATACGTCTACGAAATAAAATTACATCAATGAATTTCCCGCTACATAAAATGCCGTGAAAAATCGATTTGTCTAACCCCACTTCTTAAACTTTTTATTCATATATTTTAACTTTTGAATTGATGACAACTCAACGCATAACTTTCATATTTCGTTCTTTTGATAATGTTTTATTATATAACTCCCGCTTTCTACAAGTATCGTGGTAAACTTAAATATTAAGTAAAAATCGTATTTGATTATAGTTATTCAGTTAGTAGTATTGTACATGTGAAAAATTTAAAATAAAGGTTTTATTACAATAAGTATTAAATGTTTTAAGTACATTTTCAAATAGTGTTAATTCCTAAGGGATATAAAAAAAAAATCCGTTCGTACAAAAACACAGAACCTTTTTTAATGGAATGTAAGTTAATTCCTAACCTAATTTTACATCAAATCCTCCTGGGTTGGTTAACGTTTTTTATAACATTACTTATTTCATTTGTCAACGTTATTTCATTAAATCCCCGTTTTATACAAGTCATTTTGATACAAAACCCTTATTTAATGGATTCTAAGTTAATTCCTAGCTGGTTTGCAAGTTTTATCTTGCAGTAAGATTAATTGTTTGTTAAGAAGGAAGCTTTCGAAAAAGTCAAAGAAAGATCCAGGGCACGATACAGACATGGATTTTCTTATTCTTTTAAGAGATTCTTATTTGTGTTCAGACGGGGAATAAAAAAAAAACAATATTTATTTGTTATAAACAAAGATCAGAAACAAATGAAAAAATTTTTCGACGATACTGGACTCGAACCAGTGCCTTGAGCCTGACCGGGGCAGCACGCTCTACCATCTGAGCTAATCGTCCACACCAGCAGTCGACGAATTCTGTCATCTGTTCTTGCTTATGGATCTCTGTATGGTGCATCCGACTCTTTAGCCGTAAAAAAAAAAAAAAATATTTATTTGGTTTAAAACATTAGGTTTGCAAGTTTCGAAGTTTGGGTCCTCCTAATAAGTAAAAAGAATACCTGTGCCAGGAGGGCCCGCTCCTCCAGTAACAATAAGTTTTTGTTTGTAATGTTTAACAAAAATATGTTTAAAAAAACTACCCTTAACTTTACATATAATTTATTTCACAGATACAAAATGAGTTAGATTTTAGATTAGATAATATATTTATGATGTTTGTAAGTAAATTATGGTATGAATGTGTGTGTGCTTACGAGCACACAGCGGGAATGGACACAGAGAACGGATGTTTAAAAAGAAGTTTAGTATGAAAGTGATATCTACGTTTTTTCTCACGTACCTACCGTATATTTTTCGATATAAGTAAAAATAAGTCTCTCACTTATATGGTGTTCAAATTGTAAAAAAAAATACCGCTTCGTTGTCATCTACAAATTTCTTGATGAGTTTTCATTTTTGCCGTACGAATATGTATGCTGTGCACAGAGATTACGAAATATGATGACACTACAGAAACGCTTATAAAACATAGATCTGACCATCAAAATGCTACTTCAGGCGTTCCTCAAGGGAGCGTCCTTGGGCCATTGCTTTTTCTCGTCTTCATCAACGACTTGCCATCTCTGACCCAACATAAAATGACGCTTTTTGCAGACGACTGCTCTATAGTGATAAAGGGGAAAGACACACTTAACTATGATAATACCATCAACCAAGTCTTTGCGGACGTAAATTTATGGCTGAATCATAATTTAAAAGTGAACTTCCTCAAGTCAAAATTTATTGAGTTCTATGCGCCGCAGGGAAAGCCGAAAGATATAAAACTGAACTATGATGGCTATTCAATTGAAAGTGTGTCATCGATTTGCTTCCTGGGTGTTGTTGTCGATTGCCACACTAACTGGAAAGAGCACACTGAGATGTTAATTGACAAATTGAGTAGGTTTGTATTTGCTCTACGACGGCTCTCTCAACTCTCATCTCAAAAAACTGCACTCCTGGCATTCAACGGGCATGTAATGTCTAATTTGCGTTATGGCTTAATACACTGGGGTAACTGTAGCAACGTTTAGAAAGTTTTTATGTTACAAAAAAGTGTATAAGAGCTATATGCGGTGCATATCAAACGGACTCATGTCGGCCTCTTTTCAAGACGCTAAAGGTGATGACATTGCCATCACTATACATTTATGAAATTTGTTTATTTGTCAAGAGCAACATGCAAATGATTAAGAATAAGGCATCTGTTGCGAAATATCACTCAAGGCAAGGTACTGATCTTTGCTACCCTGTGCACCCCATTACGCCTTACTTTAAGAAGAATATACTCTATACGATAGAAATCTTTAACAATTTGCCTATAGAAATAAGGAACTCTGACATGCCTGAATTTAAACATAAACTACATAAATTTTGCTTTGATAAATGTTAATATACTATTAAGGATTATTTAGAACCTTCAAATAACTAATAAGTATGAATATCTTACTCTATTAAATATTACCGGTTCTTATAAGGTGGCATATCAAACGTATATAATTTGTTTTAAATAAAAAATCATTATTTTGCTTTTTATATTCTATATTTTTTTTACTTTCATAAGTGTTGATATGTTTTCTTGAAGAACTACGCATTGAGTTTATACTCAAAACATATATTTAGGATAGGCTAAGTACAAATATTAAAATAGATATAAGAGTTATTTCGAAAAAATGACTGACTGTTGAGTTTGTTTCGGCTTTCTTCTCCTCAGTGGTCTCCTCTTGGGAAACGCCGTAGAGTCAGACTTGTAAAAGTGCCCTTGCGGCCTACTTACAGAATAAAGATCATTATTGTACCTAATGAAATAAATATGACATTTTTATAATTGATTGATAATGTTTAGCTCCTAAGTAGTCCATAAGTAACTTTGCATGCTTCTTTAAGCAAAATGTACGCGCTCAATACACCATTTCAACTCCACATACCTCTACATTTCTGCAAATAAAAAAATCTTTCTTTCTTTAGTCTCCATTCGACCATTCGACAGTTACCAACTTTTTTTTTTTATTTCACTTATAAAACAAAACATTTTACAAAGTAATTATTACTCGACAAACTGTGACGTTTAATGGCAAGAAGCGCTCAGCTTTCAAACACTTAATATAACTTATATATATACTACATAATATACAAATGAGCCGGTTTGAAAAATCTGCATAGATACGCATCATATTTATTATGTACGTATGTACTTCGTCCTCGACGACAGCGCGTCAGTGTGTTTACGATCAGAGATGGGCAATTTTCTTCGAATGACGAATAACGAATAAAAATAACAAATTCATTCGCGAATAATGAATAAAATCTTCGAATGATTATTCGTCTTAAAATTATTGGCGAATAATTTATTCGCGAATAATTTATTTGACGAATAAATCATTCGCGAATAAAATGATCCACGAATAAATTATTCACGAATAAAACATTCGAATGATAACTATTTACCTGTTATTTACCTCGCCGTGTTTTCTTTTCAAGTGACTAATGTAATTCGATGTTGAATTTGGAAGTCTTTTTATTTTAACAATTTTAGGTGAACACTTTACACAGGTCATGATAACACTTTTTCGGTTTCGGAATCAATTTTGAAAAAAAAAAACACCATCTAGTATAATCAAGATTGATTTTGTTTGATCTGCTGGTAAAGCATCACTGTTTTCACTTAAGTCCCAAAAATTATCGTAGTCTGCATTAAATTTATTCATTTTCATAAAAGTTGTAAACAGCGGTAAGTAACGTGGTATATACAGGATGTCCCAAGAAGTAGTGATATACTGAAGCTGAGACGTAGAAGACCTAGAGGGCTATCTAAATCACCCCCATGTATGTTCAGCGATTTTTCGTATTTTCGGAGTTATGACTTTTTTTTAATTCTTCACCTATCGCCGAGTACGATGAGATTTTTATTTATGGTGACGTAAATTATTGCGGTAGATGCTTGATTTTTTTTGTGTGCTAAGCTGATAGATAGGCCAATTCAGTATGGTAACATTTACTATCGTTAGATCTTTGAATGGAATAAAAAAAAATTAAATGCCAAGAATGATCAAATTACCCAATATGTTCACAATTTCAAGGGGCTTTAAAAAGATAAAATCACATAAAAAAAATACCGTTTGGCTTTTAAAAACTTGCTCTATATATGAGGTAGCTACCCTGAAAATTTCATTTTACTATTCATAAAACTTCAATCAAAAAATTGAAATCTATATGTGGTAAGTGCGAAATTTTAATTTACATGATGATTAATACATTTAAAGTAAAACCAATTACAAGGTGTTTAATTACAAGAAATTTTCAAAATGGCCCCCCTGTTGCTCAATGCAAGTGCGACATCGCAGAAAAAAGTTGTCTTTTAATCGTCTGAATGCACTTCTATTATTTTTAATGGTTTCTTCTGCTACTCTCAATTTCCGGGTTAACTCGTCCAAATTGCGGCATTCTCTTGAGTAGATAAGGTCTTTGTAGTATCCCCATACAAAAAAAAACAATGGGGTTTAGGTCGGGAGACCGTGGAGGCCAGGCAATAAGGCAGGCGTCACCCCGGCCGCAACGACCAATCCATCTTTCAGGGTATCTTTGATTGAAATAGTTTCTTACGTCCAAGGCAAAATAGCATGGTGCACCATTACACTGCAGTACTATGCTTCTGCGTCTCTCCAAGTCCACATCTTCTAACAGCAGGGGCAGATCAAGGCGTAGAAAATGCTACCTGATAGATAGAGCAAGTTTTTAAAAGACAAACGGTATTTTTTTTTATGTGATTTTATCTTTTTAAAGCCCCTTGAAGTTCTGAACATATTGGGTAATTTTATCATTCTTGGCATTTTTTTTTTATTCCATTCAAAGATCTAACTATAATAAATGTTACCATACTGAATTGGACTATCTATCAGCTTAGCACACAAAAAAAATCAAGCATCTATCGCAATAATTCACGTCACCATAAATAAAAATCTCATCGTACTCGGCGATAGGTGAAAAATTAAAAAAAAGTCATAACTCCGAAAATACGAAAAATCGCGGAACGTACATGGGGGTGATTTAGATAGCCCTCTAGGTCCTCTACCTCCCGGCTTCAGTATATCACTACTTCTTGGGACACCCTGTATATATAGCGACTGGCTTAGACGAAAGTATATGAAATACTAATTGCTAAGAAATAATAAACAATAAGAGTTAACTACTGATAAGAAACTTAAGTTACTTGATTTTCTCGCTCTTTTATATAACCATCTCTTATTAATTAGCTACCTGCGATAAAATCACCATCCTTCGACCCCTAACACGCACGAGTTGCTTATAAGTAGTTAATTTGTTTCTTCTAAATTATAATTTGTGATTTATTTGTTATTTTATAATAACACAAATTATTGGCATCACGCCGCATAGTCAAGAGAAGATGAAACAGTCTTAAAAAATGTTACAGTGTTCGTTATCGGAAGGATGGAGACGAACCTGGAAACCCGAAAACCATTTTTTTATTTCGGATCGTATTCGGAGAGCTAGATTAGCATACGTGTACTAGAAGTACAACAAAGGATTACTCTTAGAACAAGAACTGAAGTCATGATGACTCAGTTCTTTGCTGAAACTGATTGCAGTATGTAGACCGCGATGAAGAAATGAAAGCTATCATCAATAAGTTCAATACACCATTACCTTCTCAAGCGTCTCTAGCTAGAGCGTGTAATCAAATATACCAAATCTCCTTAAATCAAATAGACCAGAATGTTTAACTTTCTTCCAACATGTTTCTTCCAGAATGTTTAACTTTCTTTTGAAAATGAATTTTAAATCAATTTATGTATTTATTTGTCTTTGTTTTCGTTGCTATATTATCAGCACTGACAAAAAAACGATTCTCTCTAAGCATAAATGAGTCTCTCACTCAAGTCTATTTTTTAAGCAATTAGCTTTAATGTGTTCTTGTGGTACCTATAAAGAATGTGGAAATCCCACACAAATAAAAGATGACGTCATGAGACCCTCCTGCACAAAGAATCAAGGTTCACCCCGCTGAAGGAACACTCCCGATCATCAAATGATGGTAACGAGAAATTGCCGTCGTTTTCTATTACTGCAATACAATTACCATCCATTGACCCTTAACACGCTCGAGTTGCTTATAAATATAAAATCATACGGTTTTCCATAATATTATTCGTAATTTATTCGTAGTTTTATTCGAATAAAATAACGAATAAATTATTCGTTATTCGAACGTGCAGGCGAATAATTTATTCGCGAATAAATTATTCGCGACTAAAATTACGACTACAAATAAAATTACGAATTATCATTTCAATAAAAAAATATTCGAATAATGCCCAACTCTGTTTACGATGACACTGGCTTATCTTCGAGGAGGAAGTCCTTCAGTTGGAATTTTAAAACAGTAAATAGTATAGTAGGTTTAAAAAGCAAACCACATTTTATATAAATAACATAAAATATATTATAGCAGAGTATGCAGTGACACAAGGGCATAAAAAGAATATTCTATCAAAAGTACAAATCTGACGATGTCAGTTCGGTTGTCGGCCAGGATTAGGTACAACCTATAACACGCCCTCTTAATCCTGAGCGACTTCCAGCATGTCCTGCACAAATGACCTATGCTTACAATTCGGCAATGCCTTTGTCAATACATCAGCAGTCATTTGTTCAGTAGGAATGTACTTAAGCTCTACAATTTTATTGTCAACGGCTTCACGAATATAATGGAATCTGATGTCCACATGTTTGCTAGGCTTGTGGAAAACCGGGTTCGTGGCAAGCTTCGCCGCTGACTGGTTGTTACTGCACAGGGTTACCGAGTCAGTCTGTCCCGTCAGTTCACCCAAAACCGCACGTACGTACACCGCTTCTTTCGCAGCTTCAGACAAAGCAATATACTCCGCCTCGGTGGACGAAAGTGCGATACAAGATTGCTTTTAACAACCCCAGGAAATGACATTCCTACCTAGTTTAAAATCATATCCCGTATATAGTTTACGGTCCGCTCCGTTAGCCCAATCAGCGTCAGTAAAACCACATGTACGGAATTTGTTGTGCTCAAAACTTATTCTGTACACAAGACCTAAATTCATTGTGCCTTTTAAGTAGCGCAATACACGCTTGGCCGTAGCAAAATGTTCCGCTGTGTAGCGGGTATTATACTGACTAAGAAAACTTGTAGCAAATGAAATGTCAGGTCTAGTGGTCACAGACAAATACATCAGGCATCCTATCAGCTTCTGGTATGGTAGCCTACTATCGCAAGTAGCATAATCAGAAAACTTAAGACCTACGTCTAAGGGCGTCCTAGCGATCTTGCAGTCGTTCATACCGAAACGTTCTAGTAGTTTTTCGATATAGTTTTTCTGACTCAATTTCAACTCGCTACCCGTACGATCTACCTTAATACCTAACATTTGTTTCACCTCACCTAAGTCCTTAATTGTAAAGTTAGATTTCAACGACGTTTTCAGCTTCTTAGTAAGCTCGTCGCAGTCGTAAAAAACGAAAAAATCATCTACATAGAGAGCGATAATAATGGTTTTCTTACCCACTCGGCGACTGAAGATGCAGCTCTCATAATTGCTCTGCGTGAACTTCTCTGCGATTAAAACTTTCTTTACCTTGTCGTACCAGGCATGAGACGCCTGCTTTAACCCATACACGGCTTTCTTGAGCTTGTACACTTTATGTTCATCGCCTTGCTTGATAAATCCTTCCAGCTGTGACATGAAGATTTCCTCACTCAAGTTCCCGTTCAAGAAGGCAGTTTTTACATCTAGATGATAAATTTTTAGATCTAGTTCCACCACAAGAGACAGTAACATCCTCAAGGAGCCATGCCGAACGACAGGAGATATGTTTCCATATAATCGACTCCAAATTTTTGGGTAAATCCTTTAGCGACTAACCGCGCTCTATAACAAGCTACTTTTCCGTTCGCATCGCGTTTGATCTTGAATAACCATCGATTTTTCACAATGTTTTTGTCTGCCGGTCTGTCAACTAACTCCCATGCCTCATGTTTGTTGAATGAATCAATCTCATCTTGCATAGCTTGCCTCCACAGCTTGCTATCGCTCGATCGCAAAGCCTCCTTGACAGTTGTCGGCTCATTCAACTCTACTTCGAGTGCAGACATTGTCTTCGGTATTCTCGATCGTAAATTATAGGCTGGTCCATCATTTAGTGGCTCCCGAGATGCATTACCTGTATCGGTAGACGTACTTGGTATCTGGCCATCTGCCTCAAACCAAACATCAGTCGCCGCCGGTACATCCGCCTCAACCTCAATTTGTATTTCCGGTAAAGATGGTACCTCCTCCTCATCCTGAATATCTACTTCCGGCAACGGTGGCATCTCCGCCTCAATCTCAATCTCAGGCTGGCCTCCCGTATAATCCTCTTCTGCAGTAGCTCCAACATCACTTGCAGGAAAGAAAATCTCCACGGACCTCTTTTTGCTAACACCTGGAAAGATTGATTCATTAAAGACGACATCCCGACTACGAAAAACTTCCTTTTTAGTCAAATCGTAAAGCCTATATCCATTACTTTCGTAGCCAAGAAATATGCAACGCTTTCTTTGCGGTTCAAGTTTATTCCTTTTGACTTTGTCAACATGAGCAAAAACCTCGCAGCCAAATACACGCAAGTGCTTTAAACTCACTTACTTACCAGTCCAGGCCTCCTCAGGCGTTTTACCTGGTAGTCTTTTCGACGGCGAAACGTTAATTAGATGCACGGCTGTGTTGGCAGCCTCTGCCCAAAATCTGTGGTCTAGATTTGACGTGTACAATAGACACCTTACTCTCTCTAGGAGGGTTCGATTGAGCCGTTCCGCAGAACCATTCTGTTGCGGACTATACGGCACGGTTACCTGATGAACAATCCCTTTTTCCTTTCAAGAAGTGTTGAAGGTTTCTATTCACGTACTCTGTGCCGTTGTCTGACCTCAAAGCCTTGACTTTATCCCCAGTTTGAGTTTTGACTAGATTGATAAAGTTTTGCGTATATTCACTCACCTCGTTTTTCCGCTTCAAAAAATACACGAACACCTTCCTCGTATGATCATCCAAGAATGTCAGGATGTACTTCTTGTCACCAAGCGAATTTACCGGTAAAGGCCCGCATAAATCGGTGTGAATCAGATCCAACCTCTTAGCCGCCACAGACTTCTCAGGATTGCTGGCAAAAGGAAATCGCGCTTCCTTTCCTTTCAAACAAACTTCACAAGCGACGTCTTTACAAGGGTCGTCCTGAAACTAATATCATTAGCAAGTCCCTGTCTCAAGAGCTTCATATTATTACCACTTAAATGGCCAAGCCTCTCATGCCAAGTTCTAGTACTAATCGTTAAGTTCGCCCTTAGACTGCAGATCTGAAGTTTGTATGCACCTCCTACGTGAATAGCCTTTATCAAATCATCGCTCAGATTAGAAATAGTACATCCATTCGTATCAAAATTAACAATACAACCATTCTTAATCAATTGAGAAACAGATATCAAATTTACAGATAATTTAGGTATATACAACACGTTAGTCAATAAATTATTATCAAACAACTTAACGTTACCTATTCCTGTACATTGCATTTTTTCTCCACTAGCAATAGTTACAGAACCATCACGTGATTTAAAGTCTGTAAACAAATCACGTATGCCACTCATGTGGTTGGTGGCGCCTGAGTCAATGTACCACGAAGAGTTTGTCGGACTTCCACTGCTATACGCAGACAGAACACAGTGGCCTGAAGATTCTATGTTACTGCGACAGTCCTTCTTCAAATGTCCCTTATGTCTGCATTTCCAGCACCACGGTTCTCTTTTACGTCCAGTGCTCTTCGTTGTTGACTCGCCCTTATTATATTGCACTTTCTTCGTTACGGAGTCACTCGTGGTGGCGCTTTTCTTCGAGGAATACAAGCACTCACTTGAATCTCCACGATTAGTCCAACGTTGATCCTGTAGCAGCTTGGTTTTGACAAAATCAGCAGTTATAGCAGCCCCCGAATGCTCTAACGCCATGATCATGGGCTCATACTCCGTCGGTAAGCCTTTGAGCATCAATGCACCCAGAAACTCGTCATCAATGGGTTTTTTCATGTTAGCCAATTGCTGAGCTAGTGACAAAATCTCATTGACGTAAGCTTCCATGCTAGCGAAGTTTTCCAGTTTTACGGCGCACAAGTTCTGAAGTGTTCGCACTCGCGAACCAAGACCCTTATCATCATAAGCACGTTCCAGTGCATTCCAAGCATCTTTTGCTGTTTCCGCCGACATCAAGTGTGAAAAACATGACTTTTCAACGCTCAAGCAAATTTTCGATTTCGCTTTTTCGCTAAGTCGAACTCTCACCTCGGCCGTCGTTGTGTCATCCTTACTGTAACCAATTATGCAGTTCCATAAATTATCGTGAATCAACGCATTCTTCATCGCAAATTTCCACTCGACGTAATTTTCACGTCCGCGTAACTTATCATGTGAAAAATTATTGTGCGTATATTCCGACATGTTTATATCACAACTTTTCAACTATTTACGCTGGTCACATAACCTATAGTAGGTTTAAAAAGCAAACCACATTTTATATAAATAACAAAATATATTATAGCAGAGTATGCAGTGACACAAGGGCATAAAAAGAATATTCTATCAAAAGTACAAATCTGACGATGTCAGTTTGGTTGTCCGCCAGGATTAGGTACAACCTCTAACAAAAACAGTAATGAATAATTATTCCGTCAATAGTTGTAAAACTAATTATTATGAAGCAAAATGGATGGAATATATTTTTCTTTACGTTTTTCGTTTCGTTTAATTGATTAACAAATACTGTGTGAAAACGTCGTATTTTTATATTTGAATAATTTAATTCGTTCCTACAATTTTGACAACCAAGGTTTAGGAGTATTTATAAGTTCTTTTAGTATGAAGTAATTACATTGATGCTGATCGTTGATGAGAAATACGTTATTAGCGTCTATTTGAATGCGCCTAGCAATGTCAAATCAGACCATTTTTGTTGGCAGTTTTGTTCAGGTATGTGTGTCCTGTATAATTATAATATCAATATACAGCCCCATAGAGCTATTATTACTACGTATAGAGAAGACGGCGCGAACAAAATCTGTGCAATAAGCGCGGCAATGCGGGGCGCGCGCCGTCATACTGTCATGGGCGCGACACTGAGTAAACTGGGGCCGGCCGACTGCAGTTGAACGGAACGCTAAGTGATTGGGCGGCGTCTTCTCTATACGTAGTAATAATAGCTCAATGATACAGCCCACTGTATAGTATCGTACTCCAAAGTCACTCAAAGGGCAATGGAGCGAGCTATGCTCTGAGTCTCCTTGCGTGATCTAATCAGAAACGGGGAGATCCGCAGAAGAACCAAAGTGGTCGACATAGCTCAAAGAGTTGCTAAACTTAAGCTGTAGTGGGCGGGGCACAACGATCGTAGAACCGATGGCCACTCGGACAGAATGATGCTCAAGTAGTGACTTTGTACAGAAAAACGCAGTGTGGGAAGACCCCGATGAACCGATGATCTCGTGAAGATCGCAAAAAACCATTGAATGAGGCCCTTGTCCAACATTGGACGTCCTTGAGCTGCTATAATGATGGTAACGTAAGATATGCTCCTTTTCTAATGAGCGCAAAATCGATACACAACGTACCAAATTATCCGTTCAATCGGTGGCAAGGCATCATTAAGCATCTCGATATACAGTTACGTTTGAAAATATGTATACACTTCAGAACTTACGTATGAGGGGTAAGGTTCAAAATCGTATACATATACGTGACCGTAGAACAGACATTATTCATTCAAAGTATGTAGTTGCAAATTCATCCACCTGCAAATATATGTTGGTGGCGATATACCTGAACCGTAAGACGAGTCAAGTGTCATGTATGAAATTGATATTTGCATATTATAAGCGAATCCCGTTTGATTGGATATGTTTAAATGTAAATGGCGTCGGAAATTCAATTTTAATGCTTAATGAATATCAATAAGATTGGAATTGCTTTTAATGTAATTAATATGGAACTGTTGGATTACAGATACAATAAGGAATGTCGTTACTGATTACTATGTGGTAACGACCGTGCCTACGAAGCTTATGGTTCTACGTTCAAATCCCGGTAAGGGCATGATTTTTACGGATTAGCATAAATATTTGTTCCTGAGTCTTGTAAGTTTACGATGTACAAAAGTAATATATTCATTAAATATACATGAGTCTTATTGAGCTCTCCGTGGGTCAACTTCGATTTGTGTATAATTTTACTCATAATACACTACAATACATATACTCTTATTTACTTCTTACAAGTGTACCTACAGGGATTTATAAAAAAAATGTCGTAAAATATCATCTGAGATCAGCGGTTTATATTTGCGCTCTATTATACAATGTTAATGTGTATTTTCATAACAAAAATTAGAACAGGTTTTTTATTATAATAACGTAACTAATTCAAGTTTTTTACATCTTATTCGTAAGTAGATTTTCAAACACAATACTCGGGCACTGTCAACGTGTATCGTGTTACGACGCGCAATTCATTAATATTTGCAATCATTTTCGTGCGACGTATCCCGCCCTGGGGACTCATTACGGTATCGCACGTTATGCTTACAAAGTTTCATCTGGATTAAATGTATGTATGGTTATTTAAAAACTTTTAAACAAAAAAATAAAACCGACTCCAAAAAAAACTAGAAAGTAAAAAATAACGCCACAATTCAGTTTCTTCAAATTACTTACAAGTAACCGTTTGTATACTCAATCTGTACAGTATATACAATTAATCTTATTTTGGCGTCGGTGCCATATAAAGAATGTGTAAAATATTGAAAATTGACGATTTTAGTAAGTTGGCACGATGGCACCGACTCCAAAATAACATTAATTGTATATATTGTATAGATTGAGTATACAAACGGTTACTTGTAAGTAATTTGAAGAAACTGAATTGTGACAATATTTTTTACTTTTTAGTTTTTTTGGAGTCGGTTTTATTTTTTTGTTTAAAAGTTTTTAAATAACCATACATACATTTAATTCAGATGAAACTTTGTAAGCATAACGCGCGATACCGTAATGAGTCCCCAGGGCGGGATACGTCGCACGAAAATGATTGCAAATATTAATGAATTGCGCGTGGTAACACGATACACGTTGACAGTGCCCGAGTATTGTGTTTGAAAGTCAAATAGTCTCTGAGTAATCGGTGAACATCCATATTTTTTTGGAAGTCGGTTAATAATAAAACAAAAAAATAAAACCGACTTCCAAAAAAACTAAAAAGTAAAAAATAACGCCATAATTCAGTTTCTTCAAATTACTTACAAGTATGCCATCGTGTCACAACTTACTAAAATCGTCAATTTTCAATATTTTACACATTCTTTATATGGCACCGACGCCAAAATAAGATTGATTGTATATACTGTATAGATTGAGTATACAAACGGTTACTTGTAAGTAATTTGAAGAAACTGAATTATGACGTTATTTTTAACTTTTTAGCTTTTTTTGGAGTAGGTTTTATTTTTTTGTTTAAAATTTTATTTATATTTGCGCTATTGTATAATGTGAATATTGCGCTATTGTATAGTTCACGGATTACTCATACGAAGTTGCCTTTCCGGCATTTTTGTTATGGTATACGGGTATGCGACCCCGGCTCCCGGAGCTGCTACTGGCTCATAAATAGTCTTCCGGGACAGTAGTATCCTTTAACCCTTTCTCCTGTCTAAATTCGTACAATTCCTTTCTTTAGCCTGTTTTAGCCTTCCTCCTATTCCGCCAATCCAAGGTATGCCGTGCCGATGGATGCGTGGCTAGAGGCGAGTCTAGTCGTTAGCGTGCCGAATTGCCCTGGGACTGATGCTAAACCCTTACCTGGTATGCGGGGCTCTGCTGGGTTCGACTATTTTATCCCTAGCTGCTCGTGGGAACGCAAATGGCGGCGATGTTGTTCGCAACCCATCACATCTCGGTCCCAGTGAGAGCGAAGAGTGGGCTATGGAGAACCGCTATGCTACATTAAATGTAAGGGGAGGAATTAACGATAAAATAGATGAAGTATGTCAGATGATGGATGCGAGAAATATTGATATTCTGTGTGTGAATGAGACAAAGCGAAAGAATTGTGACAGCACAAAATGAAGAGATTAATGAATTTTGATGAAGCGGCAGTTGTATGCCAGGACCGTAGCAAGTGGAAGGAGGTAGTCTCTGCCTACCCCGTAATGGGAAAAAGGTGTGATTGTATGTATGTATGTATAATGTGAATGTGTATTTGCTAAAAAGATGCAAGTTTTAATTATAACAACTTAATGATGTTAAAATAATTCTGGTTTTAAATACCCAACTTGGATCTTCAAAGACCGTACCGACCGGCGCTCATTGCCAGCATTTGTTGTGTACCTACCTGAAGTGCGCAATTCATTCATGTTTGCAATCATTTTCTCGCGACGTATCCAGCCCTGGGGACTCACTAAACTCTGATTCTTAATTCAAGACCAAAATCTGACAGTCCTCATCTTGATGATTTAAACAAATAAACATTATTTCATAAAAACATGAATGAGAACTTGTGCAACAAGTAATATTAGGGTAAGTTTTATTGATAAAAATACTGACACTTAAACCAATATGCAGTGATTACAGCGAAACTGTGCCCGTTGACGTTAAATTTTGGTTTTGAATTAAAAATCAGAGTATAGGTATCGCGCATTACGCTTACAAAGTTTCATTTGTCCTAAAAATCATAAAAAAATTGATAAATGATTCCTTTATTGAAGACAATTCAACGCACAACTTTAATATTCCGTTCTTTTGATAATGTTTTATTATGTAACTCCCGCTTTCTACAAGTATCTTGGTAAACTTAAATATTAAGTAAAAACCGTATTTCAATATTGTTATTCACTTTGTATTATTTATTGTACATGTGAAAAGTTTAAAAATAAAGGTTTTTATTACATTAACTAATTTTGAGTCAATTTTCAAATGTTGTACTCGTCCTCTCACGGCCAGCGTGTTTCGTGTAACTGGAGCGCGCAATTAATTCATATTTTCAATCATTTTCGCACGACGTAACCCGCCCCGGGGACTCATTACGGTATCGCGCACCTCGTTTATGAAGTTTCATTTGAAATAAAACAATTTAACGGATTATATCGCGTATATTATCTCATTTTAGTTCCCGACGTTTCGGAAGCTTTCCAGCTTTCCATGGTCACGGGTGGACTGAGAAAAGATGTATTTTCCCTCTGTCAAAGTTACAATTTGTGCAAACTACCCATTTTTTGAAAAAAAAAACACAAATAAAGGTGTACATACATGCCAGATGGGCCTAAGCTGTAAAGACAGTTACACATGTGCCAGAAGGGCTTAATTATTTTATTCTAATAATTTACCAATTTCACAAACGCATTTCACAAATGAGGCGTACTGAGGAGAAAAGAAACGCTGCAAAGAAAAACTCCCAGGCTACCTCATTACTAATTATAATATTTAAAAACAGAGACTATTACTACTTTTAAACAGATAAGATATTTTACACCATTCGGAAATTAAGGTTTTGCAGTCCTGTGCCTCGCTTGTTCCTTGATGAGATGTATTACAGGATCCCAAGCTGGTATTGAAATTAGGATGCTTTTTAATCTCAATAGCCTCGCGTAGCATCCTGGGAAAATATTTTTTTTCTTTGGCAAGGATAGAAGGTTTATCAAACTTAATTGAGTGGTTTGGTTTGTCAATGACAAACCAAACCACTCAATAAACCAAACCACTTAATACATCTTTTCTCAGTCCACCCGTGACCATGGAAAGCTGGAAAGCTTCCGAAACGTCGGGAACTAAAATGAGATAATATACGCGATATAATCCGTTAAATTGTTTTATTTCAATGAGTAATAATCGCGGAAACAGAAGAAAATATTAAGAGTTATTTGAGTTATATTTGCGTATGGTTAAAAAAGAAGACAACATGTTCATTAAAGATACCTTTAATAATAAAAATATAAATAATCAGTTGTTTTGATAGTCGTATTCTCTTGCTTTTGAAAAGTTCTAAACAAACCAAAACTTTAAATAAGTACTTTATAATTTATAACATTAGCGCTGTTGAATAAGTGAATGAGTTTGTGCTAAACTAAAAACATCTAGTTTTAATTAAAGTCAAATCTTATTTTCTCTACTTACTCTAGCTTCGCGTATTTATAAAGTAAACATATATTATATTCATAGGTTAGGCTACCCGTTTTTCAAACACCGTACTCCAGCGCTCACTGCCATAGTGTATCGTGTAACTGAAGCGCGCAATTGATTAATATTTGCAATCATTACCGCCCTGGGGTCTCATTACTGTATCGCGTCGAAATTAGTCAACTTTCCTCTGGATTTTATAATTTTAGCAAAAATGTAATGGGTTTATATTTCACACAATCTTTCTAAGCTCTTGTATAACATACTTAGATGAAATTACATTATTAAAAAAGACAAGATATATTTTTACCCGATTGTTAATGTTTTTAGAGCGTATGTTTGGGTGTGCGTATGTTTCTTTAGCCGGTCTTGATGGATTTTACACATACGACGTTGTAAGATGTATATTGCTGATGGGAGTGACATGGGCTGTAAGTAATATATGCAGTCGGTATTTTCGGAGTATTGGCGATATACTTGTTACAACGTGTCTAAAACTAGTATTGTACTTTAAAATATTAATTTACAGGGAGCTTAGAGCATTCAAAGACTGAAGATAGAAGCTGTGTCATTACCGAAGAAACATTTCATGCATTTTTAGCGGGCAGCGAGGTAAACACGTACATCACACTACGGCAACATTCATATTTCTATAAACGCACACAATAACAAAAAATCACCTACAAACAAAAAATACCCACACACTAACAATTTATTGTAACCCGACTCGAGATTTCGCGTATACTTTGCTCTGAAACAGGGGGAAATCGAAGATTTAATTTAAAAAAAACTCAGTCTCTGTATTGATAGTAATTTCCAAACAACAATACTTAAACGAAACAAAAAGAAGTTTTTAGGATTCCTTACGATTGAGAAAAAACAGAACCCTTATAGGATCACATTGTTGTCCATCTGTCCGTCCGTCTGTCTGTCAAGACTCTTTATCTCGAGAACGCTTGGAGGCATCGAGTTTTGCACTCAGGTCTACGGTCCCTGGAAGCTGTGAAAAATTAAACTTCTACGTTAACGTTAAAAAAAGATACGGCCATTTATGCCGCAAAAAACGTATATTTCGTCACTCTCAAGAAAATCAAAATAATACGGGTACTATAATAATGTTAGGGTAAGTGAAAGTTTCTATGGAACCCTTGGTTCGCGAGTCGGACTCGCACTTGGCCGGGTTTTCATTAATTCCGTGAATCATGGTTACCCTATCTTCAGAATATTGACCTAGAGGCTAGAAAGAGCTTTCGTTTAATATTCAGACTAAATACTAATACTATACGTAACGTACGTACACATCATTGTACTACTAGTACATACACTTATATAATGATAACATAAATCAGTCACTGTCATATTTATTGTTTCGTAAATGTGTCATAAAATGACGTATTCAGAATATGAAACACAAGAGCTCGACGTTCTAAGGATAGGGTAACTATGATTCACGGAATTAGTACATAATTTTTTTATAGCGAACATGAACAAAAAAGGTTTTTGTTTCTTTTAAGTAGGTACGAGTAATGTAATGTTGTTTGGAAATTACTATCAATTATTGAAACGGAAAAAATGTTTTCTGATTACCAGTGACCGTAAATTTGGTAGCATGTTTGATGCAGCGATCGATTATTGATATTTATTCGATATTGCGTGATAGATAGATGTAGAAAATACCAACTTTAACGATTAAACATAGTTAATACTGTCGACAGTAATCTTAATCCATCATACCGGTTGTGTCACACCTTTGCAACTCTACCATGATCGCTGTACTTAGAAAATGCGACCAAATTTACGATTACTGCTGATTACCTTCCAATAATCAATAATATAATAGTGGTTTAACCCTTTGACCGCCAACGACGGCTGTGGCCGAAAACTAAAAGTCGTGCCACTGACGCCACGTCGGCCACAGCCGTCCAAATTTAAATTATCAAAAACAATTAATTACAAATATTTATCAATCCCTGCTGATTTTGGAGCTCTTCTTATTTTTTTGCTTTGGCGTCAGGGGCACGGTAAATTGCTCCACGGCTTGGCGTTCAACAGGTAAGTGTGAAAAGAGAGACAGAGTTGCTTTGGCATTTATAATATCTTAATAGTAGTATAGATTGTATGGATGTAATCATAAGTTTACCCATAAACTATTCCCGGTCTCAATTTATTAACGGTCCCCCCCCCCCCCCCTTCTGGTTTGGTTTTCGCCGGTAATAGGTAGTATGAAGACTGCACACTACATTTGGTATTTACTTAGGTTAAGTTATGTGTATTGTTTGTGTTTATGGACCCACTGAAAATCAGCGTCGATGCACTACATGCACCAACACATTCTGAGTGGGCTCCTTTTTTGAAATACCACCAACACTCACTCTTGTTATTTTTCTTTAGTGATAAGCAATATGATTATGTTTTGTACCTGTGTGTTTCAAAATAAATCATTCATTCTTTCTTTCAATATTATTTAAATGTAAAGACTAGTAAACAATAATGATTCCATTGAAACATTTAATAATACTTTTTCGAGAGAACTCAGCCAAATTATGAGAATCCATTAACATTGTGAATAATTTTATTATAAAAAAGGTACGGGGCACTGGTAAATAATCGAATTTGCCTTAGCATTGGGAAGGGATTTAAATATCCATTTGCACACCTTAATTTGTATGTATCCGTTTATACCATTCAGAGAACCGTTTTAATCTTGCCTTCGAAATCCTTTATCGATAAATCTCTGAGCGGAGGTCTTTTCAAACCAATAAAAGTGGGTTTTCTTTCATCTCGGATGGAGAGTGTTTGAGGGATAGGGTATCAACATGTCTTTTAAGCAAAGCTTAGAGAACTGTGTATCTCAGAAAAGGTGTACCTCGATATCCACATGTGTTTGCTGACTTCAAAAAGAATACGTATAAGTTTGAACTCCATTAAATTGCGTTTGATAATCAAATCGTTTATTTGTAGTTACAAGTAGAGAGTAAAATGTAGCAAATAAAGTATGTTCTTTAAGGTTTGTTAACATTGATTTCGTCATCTATGAGTAATATTTATCTAATATTTTGGACGCAAGACGAAAGTAAAATACCAAGTCTACGACACAACTGAGTTTATTCAGATACAGATATATACAAATCTACCCACTATATTGCATATACAACACTATGCAAACGTTGGTAATAATCAAAAGTTTAGACGAAAGAATTAATTTACATTTTCGAATAAAATAATTTGGGAACAGTCTTACACAAATCGCATTATTCCTTTGGTAAGATCAATAAAGCAAATGTTTCTCCTCATAATACACATCTATCTTACCCAGCATATCGTCAGCTTTGAAGACACTGCCGCAAACCTAAACCGATCATCACGGTTAAAAAACAAAGGCTTGTATGGGGTAACCTTCTACAAAATTATGAAAGTTTACTTCAGAGCAAAAAAACAATGGAGTTATATATATTTCATCGTCATAATAATTCCAGCCATAGGACGCCCACTGCTGAACACAGACAGGCCTCCTCAATAGATTTACACATGGGCCTGATAGGGGCGACCCGCATCCTGAGAGTCCCCGCAACCCTAACCAGGTCGTACGACCATCTTGCGTCCTTGCTGCGCTTGCCGGTACACCATATCCACTCTTGAACCTTTCTGCCCCAACGGCCATCGGTTCCTCGAACTTCAGTTTGCTTACCCTGTTTGCTATGTCGTTGACCTTAGTTCATCTATGAATTGCCTCATTTCTGACTCGTAGAGATCCTCAACATAGTCCTTTCCATAGCTCGCTGAGTGACTCTGAGCTTCCTTAAGAGGCACATAGTTACACACCACGTCTCCGTTCCGAATTAAGTATATTTCATTCCTATAAAATGTTCGATGCAGATCTTTAATACAAGTAATATGAGTGAATACTTTATCTATATACCATAGGCGTGGTGTCAGGAAAATTACAAGGGAAGCCGAACCGTATTAATTTACTCATATGTAAAGAAAAAAGCGGCCTAATGCGAGTCGGACTCTCCCA
The DNA here is from genome assembly GCA_905404275.2 of Hedya salicella. NCBI lineage: Eukaryota > Metazoa > Arthropoda > Insecta > Lepidoptera > Tortricidae > Hedya > Hedya salicella. Next base: position 11,048,449 of record FR990114.1, on the reverse strand, counting down.
TGAAGGGGCAGCCGTTTATACAAAAAAATGCACTACAGATGAAAAAAAATAAGATATAAAATAAAACAATAACAAAAGAGCGTATCTCCCCGGCACTTACGTCCTTTTGCTGAGAAGCGCAGTTTTTTGGCAATAACTTAAACACGGTATGTCCGATCATGTTAAAAACAATTTTCGTTGGAAGTGTTTATTAAGTTTTACATTTGTAATTTTTTTCATATTTTTTGAACATATCGGAGACACAATTTTTGCTAATTTCGGAGCGAATATTTCGGAAAATATTCAATAAATCAATTTTTTTCTTAGAAACCTTAAAGTGTTTTTAAAAGAACTGTCAAAATATGTGCCACTCAGATATTTGCGGAAAAAAAAACTGCTTCGGTTACATGTATGGAGTGCCCCCACATGAAATATATATATTTTTTATTTAATTATCAAACTAATTAGCGGTTGCTACAAGACACTTATGCTCCAAATTTCATCAATATACATTTATAGTTTTTGAGTAAAATGCCTGTGACATACGGACGGACAGACAGACAGACAGACAGACAGACAGACATGACGAATCTATAAGGGTTCCGTTTTTGCCATTTTGGCTACGGAACCCTAAAAATGAGGCTGTAAACCTTTCCTTGGGCAACCCAGTGGGAATCGGCTTATATGGACGCCACGCCACTGCTATATACTTTTATTTTTGAACCAATAGCTGAGCATTCAACACTGTTGTCGACCAGGAACCCGCTAAGTGGGCGCTTCACTGAACGTGTGTGCCGCCGCGTCTAGGCACCCACGCCGCCACACCGCCGCCGCCGCGAGGTTTAGAATTTACGAATAGAGATTCAATATCCTCGCAATATATAGTGTAGGTTGGCAAAAAGCATTGAATTGACCACCAAATTTTCAACTCATCAAGAAAGTAAAGATTGCTTAACGTTTCCAATTTTTAAGGGTTCCGTACGAAAAAGGTTAATAAGGAACCCTTATAGTGTTTTAAATTAAAACGAACCAAACATTCTACTTACTTTGCATTATGGAAAACCAGCAACACGACCAGCGGGATATGCTGGTTGCGTTTGTCACGCGATAAATAAGTGACATAGCTGCCGTCCCCTTCTGACACGTGAGTGAGTGCGAGAGTGACATGCGCGTTATCATATCATTTATCGCGTGATAAACGCGACCATCATAGGCCCGCTGAGGCCCGTTTCATAAACGCTTGTAACTTGTATTACAAGCGGAAATCTCTTTCCAACAATATGTGTTAATGGAGACTTCCGCTTATAATACTTAATTTACAAGCTTTTATGAAACTGGCCCCTGTACTTCGGACTTAATATTTGAAGCGCGCCACTCCTGGTAGTAAGTTTTCGCAACATACGCATTTTCCCATATTATCAGTTACACGCGTAGCGCTAATGTAATCATGGACATGGAAGTGTTAAGCTGGTATTTTCAATTTACTGCACAAAAGAAAATTCGTGAAAGCATTTACGATTTATTCGTTCCTTTAAAGAGGTGACTAGGGATCCAAATTCCTTATAATTACGTTTAAATGTCAAGAATTCCACATTGTTTGAGGATCTCCTGAACAAAGAAGCCGGATTGAAAACCGAATTAATTTCCATTCTGTAGGCAAATTAGATTTTAAATTAAACGTCGTTAAAAATTGTGACGATATTGAAAGGTTATTTACGTTTCAACGTCTTTTAAATCATTCTGTGATTTAAATTATGGTCGTGTAAAATAGAACCGCCTTTTATTACTTTAAAAAGATGAATTATAATCTGCAACTAAGTTAAATTTATTTTTTATTTAACAGAATCAATGTATTTGTTGGTTGTGATTTTTAAAATGTGGAAATGACACATTTTTTATGAATAATATAACAAAGTTCAATCATGAAGGAAATATAACCGGCCAAAAGCATGTTGGACCATGCTCAGTTTGAAATTTATTTTTGTTGTATAACTACCAAACTAGCTAGCGGCTTACCCAAGCAGGTGTCTTGACACCAAATTTCATCAATATACATCTGTAGTTCTTGAGTGAAATGCCTGTGACATACGGATTGACGGACATGACCAAACTCAATATAATTATTCAGTTTCTGCCATTTTGGGAACGAAACCCTTGCTTCGCAATACAACGAAATCGAGACTCGAAACCACGACCAGTTTTTTATTTTTACAGAGGGTAAAACTTGTTTATTATTTTCGTTTTAAATTGATATTTTTTTTATCCAAATTTTTATTGTCAAATTGTGAGTTAGTTATAAAGGACTTAATTTTAAGTACATCACAATCAACGGGTATGCGGCGTAAAATTTTATATCAAAATTACATTATTAAAGTATTTTATTGACACTGAAATGTAACAAATGAAATTTAAGGAAAACATTGATATATATGAGTCACGAGTCCAATAAAGTTAACACTGACGAAAATGAGGTATTTGGTATTATATAACAGTAGACCACTGGGAACCGCCGTCGAGTCGGACCTGCTAAAGTGCCCTTGCACTACCCACATAACAAAGCGATTTAATTATAAATTATAAGTAACTAGCTTCTGCCCGCGACTTCGTCCGCCTTTAATTCGTTTTTTCGCGGACAAGGGTATTTTTCCGGGATAAGAAGTAGCCTATGTCCTTCCCCGGGACTCAAACTATCTTCATACCAAATGTCATCCAAATCGGTTCTGCGGTTTAAGCCTGAAGAAGTAGCAGACAGACAGACAGACAGACAGACACACTATCGCATTTATAATATTAGTATGGATTTGGCGTTCGGTCAAATGTTCGTGTACGCCTGTATGTATAGTACGCCTTCTCCATGCACCATTTATTATAATTTCTGCTTGTACTCAGGAAATTCCAAGATCTTGATACAATTTGACCCATAATTAAATATGCAGACTGATATATAAAATATGCTTTTCCGGAAGTATAGTAAATTTACGAAAATATGCCGATTTCATATAAAAGAGCATAGACGACAAATAGAGCATAGGTGACAGTCCTAGCGTAGAAAATCATACAGAAGCACTATTACTAAGACGAACTTACAACATTAAATAAATAGATAAATAAATAAATAATAAGAATAAGATGTCCGCCTGTTTATGCGCTGTGATTGTCACAATTTTGATAATGACGTCATATAGATGAAAGCGTGTGACAATGCAATATTATGATACCATTGTGCTGTAACGATGAAGCGGAAAGGTGGTCAGAGAAACTCTGTAGTAAATTAACCCAATCATACCGAATTTGCGCTCTTTAGGATCTATGAGTAGTTGGATAGTGTTTAAAGAAAATGTTGTATTAAATAATCACAAATAAATACATTACTCTTTGCCTATATAGATTGTAAGTTGTAACTGACTAAAATTGTTTTAATGGTTATAAATAACAGTATTTTCATTAATACAGTGCACTGAGCAAGATAGTCATAATAACACAATGTTGAATTCAACAAAAATCTTTCGTCTTAAAACTCTTATTAAAACGATAGTGCATACGTATTTACATACATAAGTCAATTGAAAATTTAAACGCGTTTTCTGATAATAGAAAAAACAGCAAATTTCACTCATCATCGCTCACTTTTTATCATTTACTCATGCATTGATCAAACAGATGACTATCACGAGTTAATTGAACAAAACTCCGCAAAAGATAACGATTGCGCCACGGAGTGAGTGAACGATTGAACTGAATGTCTTCCATTCACTCAATCGCCTCTCGATCCGCATTTCTTTGCAGCATATCTCTTCCCAGTATTGCCTGAGCTGGGAATTCTTTTTAACCACGCTCAGTGCTACTATAGAGTTAATTTTGAAGTTACTTCATTAAGCTTAAATCGATTTTAATAAAAGTAATAAGGGATTGATTGAATTTCAGTGTGACAGTGTAATACAAATACCAGTAAAGTTACTTTTAAAATCTGTAAAAATGGAGTAGTGGTTGTGTATTTATTAACCGGCTTCCAAGAAAGGAGGAGGTTATATGTTCGATACTTTGTTTTTTTTTAAGTATGTTCACCGATTAGTCCGCCAATTGTAGACCAATTTTAAAAAATCTTTTTTTATTTGAAAGGATATATATACTCATGAGGTCATCCCATTGCCACCAAGTTGAGATCTGATGATTGGATCCCAGGGAAATCGAGGGCAATCCTCAAATTTTATTGGCACTTATAACGTTTTTCATATATTTTCTTAAGCTATTTAAGTATTTGCATAATATGCAAATACTTAAATAGCTTAAGAAAATACCATATTATGGTAGTCATCATCCCATCATGCTGAGCTGATGACGGAAGGTACAACTCCTTAATAGTTAAGAGTTAGAGGATAATTCTTAAAAAAAAAACATCTATTATAGGTAGATACGTTAAGACTGTTAGTCATATTCTTTAGAGTGTGTTCCTGAAGTAGTCTCCTTATCACCAAGTCAGGATCAGATGATGGAGTACCAGGGAAATCGAGAGAAACCCTCAAATATAATAGGCACTAACTATGTTTTGTATCTATTTTTCTAAAGTTATCAGTTGTTTTCCTCTGGTTTTCATCATTTCATGCTGAGCTGATGATGGAAGGTACAATGAATTAACCAACTTTTACATTTCTTACTTCCAAAGACTCGAGATGCGTGCAAAGTGCCTCCTCAATCTTCCCATTCTAAGCTCTAAAAAATACTTTATATCACTACTAAAATCCATCACTAAAAAGCACAAAATAAAAATTTATAAATAAAAAAAAACTGCTGTCACCAGCAGTGGACGTCCTACGGTTGAAATGATGATGATGATGATAATGATGATGATGATGTAATAAAAAATAACCGACTTCAAAATAAACTAAAAAGCCAAAAATAATCTTTTATGTACGATACGGATCACATTTGAATCACCTTTTGAAGTCGGTGCTAAAGTTCTTTTTTCAACAAAAATACGAATTACTATGACTTAACATATATGTAGGTAGATAATAAGTAAAGGCTCGCCGCGGCAGTTCTTAATAGTAATAAATGAATGGTTTGGCACCGACTTCAAAAGGTGATTCGAATGTGATCCGTATCGTACATAAAAGATTATTTTTGACTTTTTAGTCTATTTTGAAGTCGGTTCTTTTTTATTTATAAATTTTTATATTATAAACACAACAACAGTCAACAGAATTAGTTTGTGACACTTTACGTAAACCGGAACAGAGCAAATTGTGGAACAACAAATCGAGAATACTGTTGCCAGCAGAAGCCACATTTTTAATGCTTGCAAATTAATGACAACACAAACATTTTATTTGCTAAATGGCAACCATACCTGCACTAATTATACTTTTGTCGTTCTGGTTCTCAGTTTTTCTCACCCAGGGAAACCTTCTGAATGCAGCCCCTACAAATAAAGACCTATATTTGTATTTGTCTTTAGTGTACCTTACCATGAGTAAACCTATTTTTATCGAGTTATTTTTTATTTCTTTAAAATGTAACTTGCTCGAGAGTGATCAGCTCCAGTTCTGGTTCAAATCTGCTCAACTGTTAGAAGAACATTCATTTCATATGCCTTTTTTTATTTTAGTTACTTAAATTTTATTTTTTTCAGTGAACCATCTGTCTTTTACGCTGCGTCCTTCTGGCTTCCGAGGGGGATTCAATTAAAGACCGCTCTTAGTCAATGTAGGTCGTAAACTACTTGGTGAGCCAAAGAAATGGCGTCGCGCAGGAAAAAGATGCGCTGCCGTTGCTTTGCATGCTTATTCCATTAGCACTGCACTCTTATATGAGACCTGTTTATGTAACACATATACTACAAAAATATACGTAGTAGGTAAGTTTTATTTTAGTAAGTAAGTCTCTTTTTAGTACTTCTCTCAGATATGGTAAACAGTGAGTATTTTAAGTATAGCGGAGGACCGGTTTAGCTCAGCGGGAGTACCGTTGCCGACAAAGCTGATGATACTGGGTTCAAATCCCGGTAAGGGCAAATATTTGTTCCTGAGTCTTGGATGTTTTCTATGGATATAAGTGTTGAAGAGGCGGATGATCCTGAGGTAACCACTGTCGTAGAGAATCCGACAAACACTACTGATTATGATAGTGAGAATGATACTAGACGATACTATAAACGTCACGACCAGACACACCTCTTGAGTCACCTGAGTCTAAACGAGTAGCCATAGTTAAGAGTCCCCGGTAAGCTCGGTTCTCGTTACAAACGTAGTTACGCTCTCATTTTAAAACGACTTGCTAGTTTGCTCTGAAACTTTGTTTCTATAATAAGTTAAGGTATATGCAGGCCTGTAATTAGTTTATGTAGCTTCAGATACCATAGTAAAAAAAATACAGTGAATTGAAGTTTTTCATACAAAACATGTTTTTACTGTATTTCGTTTTTTTTATAAACTGTACATCTCATTTCATTGTATATGCAAACTTTCGTTACAATCCAACACGTAGTTTTAAAATGAGAACGAAACTCCGTTTGTATGGGGAGGTGAAATTCGGCCGAGCTTGCTGGGGACTCTTAAGAGTGGCAGTGAATTGGATTCATCCGGACGTGAATGTGAATTAGATGCAGAGCACATATAGTTAAAATTATAAATGTTAGGTTAGATACATTATAGATGTTAGGTTTAATAGTGTTAGTGAACTTTATGAATTAATGAACTCTCTTAGTGGCGGAGGGATGTTATATCTGGATAAAGAGGCTAGTGATTATGATTGTATAATAAAGTGAGGTAGATGTGAAAACCTGTCTATGTGTTCTAGAACCACTAAACCGTGAGTTATAATAATAAGTAAATAGTACTCATAATACAAGCGTTATTGAGCTTACCATGGGACTAGTTCAATTTGTGTAAAGATTGTCCCGTAATATTTTTTTTTATTTTTATTTGTGAGTATATCTCTACTATAGAAAAAATAAAGATATATAAAACAATGTACCAGTCTCGAGACACTTTCTTTAACTCCTGATAAAAAAGAGAGGCGATACAAGTCAAACTTGTGTATTGTGTGTCTGTGTCGGTCATCTATATAATCTGACCATCTATCTGTAAATGTGTGTCATTATCAAATCTCATCAACGAATGATCCTATTTTACTTTAGCTTGTCTTGTGTGAGACTTGATTGAGTATTCTAACCTATAAATAAAAAAAAAAGATGCCAGCCATTTGAAGACCATAAGCTTTTTTCCAAGTATATCTTGCGTTAAACAAAATGCTTTTTAAAACTAAATAAAATACATCACGAACCCTTAAACTCGTTAAACTTACACAAAAGGGATAAAAAGTTCACTAATAAGTTCTACATCACAAACGTATTTTGCTTTTTCAAATGAAGCTCGTCTCCTGAATATTTATAACACCTTTTCAGTTAACATTATTGGATGTGCGACACGTATTATGTCTCGTTAGCGGAATAATGAGATTTTCATGAAAAATACAATTTGCGCTACGAACGTTGGTACACTTAATGCTATCACGCTAAGCTTTGAAAATTTCAAATTATTGTAAACGTAAATAAATAATCAAGATAAATAAATTGCTGACGATTTTATGCGACAACGCTTAAAATGTTAGAAAATTGGGATGTTGGGAAAATTAAATTTTGATGCGAAATGGTAGGTTCTATGATAGAAATCCTATAAACAATATATGAGTTGGATACCTTACGTGTATACCTTATGAGCCTTTAAAGTTGGGTCCATTTTACAAGCATGATAATATTAATCCATACTAATATTATAAATGCGAAAGTGTGTCTGTCTGTCTGTCTGTCTGTTACCTCTTCACGCTTAATGCTGAACCGATTTGGATGAAATTTGGTATGGATATAGTTTGAGTCCCGGGGAAGGACATAGGCTACTTTTTATCCTGAAAAAATACCCTTGTCCGCGATAAACGAATTTAAGGCGGACGAAGTCGCGGGCAGAAGCTAGTAACAAATAAATACCATTGAATAACCTATGAAATGCATAGTACCTTTGTTATGAAACCGTTTCGATAAACGCAAGTTTTAATATAGCTACCGAACAAAGTCCTTTATTTCCCCATACAAGGTAGGAACGTGTGACGTCACACGTTCCGTTAAGGTTTCTAATGAACTTTCCGACTGAGTGTGATAATCGCTCCGAAAGTAGCGTAAACATAAATTGTGCCCCCCCGTCCTCTATTTTCTAAACGGTATGTCCAAAAATATAGAAAAATTAATAAATACTTTCAACGAGTTATTTTCAACATGATCGGATGTGTTGTTTTTGAGTTATTCCCAAAATACTGCGCTTCTCAGCAAAAGGACGTAAGTGCCGTGGAGATATGCTCTTTTGCTAATGCACTTTTTCATATCGTATTTTTTTCATATGCAGTGCATTTTTTTCTATGAACTGTTGCGGAACCCTACACTGAGCATGGTCCGACATGCTCTTTGCGGGTTTTTCCTCTTTTTATGTAACAACTAATAGATAACTTGCGTTAGACGCTCACGAATAGTCACAACTTGTTACCTTGTATGTATTAACTCATGAAGTGAAATGTATTAATATTTCTTTTGAGTGAATAAATGTCTTTACCCAGAAAGTGGTCGTTAATAGTACATTACTGCAGTGGCCGGGACGAAGACATACAGACGAATAGGTCTGAGGCGGGCAACCCCATATTTCCCGCCGAGGTATGTATAGTGCTTTTTTCAAACATGCAAAGAATTAAACAACAAAAAAAATCAAAGTTTTATTTTTTAATACGCATGGTGGCAGATACCTGTGCCACAAATTTATGTGGAATGGAAATTAAAAAAGAGGACTTTACCGGCCTAGGCCTGCATGATTTGTATGAAATTCCATTAACGACCTCTTGTCTAGCACCTGAAACGTCATACTTCGCATCCTACTATAAGCAACATAACATCGAAATTTCATTGCATGTTTGAGAAAAATATATATATTCAAAAAGTAATCCCTCGATAATATGTAACCGTAAATTATTCATTGGACTGTAGCCAGGTACACTACGAGAAGTTTTAGTACCACGAATAAAATGGTTCCAGGGAATACTTGCCAATGCTAATTTATCGAGAATCAGTACGTAAAACTGGAATTTTGTGGTAAAAAATTAGATCTCGTATATTAAGATTAATTTGTGTATTTATTTTTCTTTCGACTATATATTTCTTAAACATTGGCAGAAGTAGTTTCCTTTTACATACAGGTAAAGATAAAAGTACGGACCCTCAATGTGTAAATGTCCATAGTGTATTAAATTTTATAACCAGTATACAGCTACATGTTACCTTTAAAAAAAATGTCCTTAAAAATATATTAGGTACTCCAAAGTTATTTGACAATGGATTTTTACTACTTTATATGTTTCCGTCTAGACAATTTTATGACCGCAGAGCTTTAACAAGTTATAAAATTTCATTTTCTTTTTTTCTGAATCTAGGTTTTTTTCCATTTCAAGCTAACTAACTAATTTGGCTCAGGGACCCTAAGAGGGTATTGGACTCCGAAACGAGAGAAGGCCATCTGCCTCGATCGTGCGCAACTTCTTGCCAGTTACTGACTTGAAGATGTCGCAGGCCCACCTGCAGACTGTCCTCCCAGCTGTAACTGGGACTCCCAACCGGGCGGCGACCAGTTGGTCGTCCTACGTACGCTCTCTTGGCAGCACGATCTTCTCCCATTCAGAGTAGGTGACCGAACCAGTGAAGTCTGTGTGATTTTGTTACGCCGATTACTAAAAATGTAAGTAAACACAATAGACTATATTAATTCCTAGTAATTCTAAGTAGGTAATAGGTAATTTCTAGTAACTACTAGAAGACACCCCCCCCCCCCCCCCCCTAACCCTTTTAATTTGGTGCCGGAGTTTTGCACGTTTTTAATGTTTCAGTGTTTTAATGTTTATTTGGGCACAAACGATACATTGTTCTAAAATCCAATCCAATTATATAGCACATTAACCAACTAACTCATTAAACAATGAAGTTGCCACAGTTTTATTTACGAGTATGTATATTTTAGCTACTGATTTTGATATTATATTGTATTGTAACAGCCTAGCTTGGTTCGGGACTAAGTGTGTGTAAGATTATCCCATTCCTTGATTAACCACAGAATAAGTAATAGTACAAGTACAGAAATTTCACTTCCTCGGAAAAAACGCTGTTTGGGCATGAGAAACGTGCCTACTCTATGCCTCTCTGACTATCGTATAACTTGTATTCATTCGCACACGGCACGTGTAGTGCTAGGGTTGTCACGCCAAGAATATATCAATGAGGGCAAAAAAGCTGTCGCCAAAACACCATAATGCGTGATTAAAAATGTTTAATTTTATTCTGTATTCATATCAATACGTATTTAATTTAGGTACTACCTAAATCTAGGTATTTGTCCCCAAGAATCATACTCGTACCTACCTTTTTCTATTTATTGCCGCAAAGTTATTTGAGATTTGCATATTTCTAAAAAAACATATGTATTATTATTTTATACATGACGCGAAAAGTTCACCTCCGCATACCTACCTACTCTAAATTGTTTTAAAGGCGTTGGTAAGAATCCGTTTGTAAACAGTTTTGTTATAAATACCTAATAACCGCGGTAGTTTAAAACAATGTACCTAAGTTTATACAGGTATAGTGTTTTATCTTTTGCACACAATACCTACTGTGTACTTTTTTAAATGCGTAAATCTTATAAATTAACTGTTTAAGTAACGTAAAGCACAATTTTATAATAAACACGTAATTAAATAATAAACTTAATGTTTGCAATTTTGTCCTTATAATATGTATTCAAACACAGAACAATTCACGTAACTTCTTTTCGTAGTTCATGGCGCTTTTATAAACATAATTCAACTGTTAAGGTAAGTATATCAATACGACACGCTCCGAGAACGATCGATCCCAACGGCAGATTGCTCGGCGCCGGCCCCGGACTGACGGCATAACCCGGTCAATGCGGCGAGTAGGTAAATATCTCGGTTCGCCCCGCCCACTGCATGCCCTCTGGTTATACTCCTACATCTGCAAAAGCGTAATTTAATTTGTCTTCAATTTACTTACAATTGAATCGAACCCCGGCCAAGGAAAGTGTTTGTGTGATGAGCATGAATGTTTGTTCCTGGGTCTTGGGTGTTTTCTATGTATTAAAGTATTATAATTCTTCTATAGTATTATGTATATCTTTGCCTAGTACCCATAGCATAAGCTTTACTTTATTTCGGACTACGTCGATTTGTATAAGATTGTCCCCGATTTATTTATTTATTAATATTACATTTATTCAACTCAATCTGTATGATACACACTTTTGTGTGGTCTTTGATTCGGTGTCTCAGGAAACTGTTAAATGTTCAAAGATTGCAAAAGTTAAAAACATATCGCTTTTCTATTGTTTAAACAACTGAATGGTTTAACTCCAACCTAGAACCGCTTTGTTAAAAGGTTGAGAACCTCAGCGCGCCAGTTGTACAGCGGTTCTCACGTCTACCCATTGTTCTAGCTTTGAACGACTGACTGAATGGTTGAACGGCTGAATGAATGGATGAATGAATTGTCCTTTGCAGTCGTCTGTGCGATACGCGAACTAAGCCGGTTTAGGTGTGTATCTGAACATTCTGCGCCGGTCTGACGATTGTGAATGCATTTTGAATATTAAACGTAAATAAAATTGCTATCTTGTGAATTTGTTTACTTCACCAGAGCTACTTAACACCAATGAAACATCGGGAACTATCAATTAATTTGTGGCAAACTAGGTAGATATTTTATTATATTAGTAGTTGGACACCTCTAGAGTTTTCTTGTGTGGTATTGGGGATCATGGTAAATTATACGGTTTTATGATATCAACCTTATTTTGCCGTGAATAAGGATGATGACTAAATTTTAGTTATTAGTCAGTCAAGTAGATTATAAAAAATAGTAAAGACGATTTTATTCTTTTCTTACGAAATCAAAATTAATGGCGATACGTCAAAATGACGCGTAACGTCACGCCTGCGTACAGTTTATACCTGGTTATGACATCACGAGCCGCCATTTCTAAACTTTAATGCGATTTAGGTAATTTTAATTTAGTTTTTACAAGTCTGACACCGATATCCTGCACCGATAATTTCTCTGTTTAGCCTAATGGTTGACTGGTAGAGAATGCCTTTATGGCATTAACTCCGCCATATGTACTTTCTTGTTTTGTGCAATAAAGTTTAAATAAATAAATAATTTCATCTTAAATGGGATAAGGACAACCAAATGATCTGAATATTTTTTTATTACTTAAAAAACACATTTTTTTATTATATAACTGACAGATCAAATATAATTTAGATTTTCTTACCCTGGCATTAAACTCAATTCACTTTCAACTCAAAACTCATGGACACTAAAAATAACTTTTTCTATTCTACCCTGCCAATGTATTTATGTTGTATAGGAATAGAAACATTAAATTGAAAAACGATGTGATTTTATTTTTATTTTTACACGTATTTATTACATTAAGTTTTTGCTTGTTTATTACACATACCATACTGTATTTTATATACACGTGCTACAATATTATTATACTTTACATTAAGAGCTATTTATTTTGTGTGACAACACTCACGACATTTATCTTTCGGCGCCAGACCCAACGACAGACATTCCGGATTAAGTCTCTCCATAAAAGCTCACAACAGCAACAATCAAGTTGAGATATTATGTGGCATAAAGACTATCTTTTTTCATTTAAACTGACACATGTGCATCGTGGAAACGAACTGTGGGAATTCAACAGATTTTAATAATGTATTTTTGATGGTGCAGAGGGGTAATTTCGATAGATTTATGATGCGCTATAATGAAATAATGATTTTTATTCTATAAGTAAGCCGGAAGGGCACTTTTACAAGTCTGACCCTACGGTGTTTCCCAAGAGGAGACCACCGTTGAGAATAAAGCCGAAACAAACTCAATAGTCAGTATTTTTTTCGAAATAACTCTCATATCTATTACAATATTTGTACTTAGCCTATCCTTAATATATGTGTTAAGTATAAACTCAATGCGTAGTTCTCCAAAAAAACATATCAAAACTTATAAAAGTAAAAATTATAACTAATTATATAATTTTGAGAATCAGTTTTTTCACCAGAAATAAAGTACAAAATGTCACTAAAGGTCTGACACCTGAGTATTTTTTCTAAACTTATCCAAATTAAAAATTACCCTAATGAGCCTATTACAAGTAAATATGTTCATACAAATCAACATCAGCCAAATTGTATCATACTGAGCTAATTGCTTTCTACAAAAAATCCTAAATCAATTAACAAGTTGAAAACAATTGCTTGGTCAAAGGAAAATATTGACTCTGAAAAATGATAATTTAGCTTTTAACAAAGCTTGATTTAGCTTAAAATGATAGCAACTAACAAGTAAGATATTACGTAAGCAAATACGAGTAAGTACCATGTAATCCCTACTTCCATGTACAGTGTGGCTACATCACACTCAATAAGGAGTGTTGGTAATTTTTCAACTTACCTATATTTCCATTTCCAATAAAATTTGGAGAGCGAAAGGAATCTTTACGTACACTATAAATCAAGAAATATTTACACTCCTTTTTTCCAATTAGGTATTAGCGGTATTAGCGACGGGTTTCTCGTTCACACGGTGTATTAAATATACACTATATTGACCAATCAAATTTAGCAAGTTCGTTGACTTCATTCATCGTGACTCACTTCTTTATCCGATTTACTTGAAATTTGGCACGTGTCTGAAGTTCCAAAGACAATTTAATAAAGTACAGTTTGCAATAAAAGTGTTAAGTGCATGACTCTATAAATTTAATTTTAATATAACTAGAAGGTTGCCCGCAACTTCGTACTTGCAAGAGGAAACAGTAGTAACCCTCTTTAGCTGAGTGTTATCGCGTAAAAAAGTCCTCGCGTAAAGTATTGTATATCCATCCTCGGATTTAGCTATCCTTGTAGCAAAATTGGCGAAGATTCTTTCAGCTTTTTTAGTCATTATGCGGCTGCAAATATATTCCTACCGAGAGATTGTTATCAATATTCATATTATTTGACTTATTCGTAGATCACGCTATTATGATTTTTCTTCAATTCATTACCATTTTAAATAGTATACAGGGTGAATCGTAAATCTCACATACTTTGCCCTGATCATCACTCTAAGCAGCTGTTGTCGGGCCGGTAAGAACTTAGAAAAAAATACTTCTGTTCACGATTTAGGATTCATACACAGATTTGGAATGGATGCATATGAAAAAAAAATAGGCCCATTTTCACCATGGCTTATTAGATACTAACGTTTGATAAAGCCCATCAGTGTCGACTAAATATTAGACGGGTATAATCAACTTAATATAATACTCGTAACTCATAGAGCGTTGTGAAAGTGGGCATAAGACTGAGTGGCGTGAAAATATGGGTAACTGAACAAACGAAATAATTAACCAACTGGTGTCGAAAGATCGCGAGAGCTTTATCTAGCAGGGAGATATAGTTCTCGGGATCTCTCGACACCGGTTCATAGTTCATTATGGCCGCTGTGACAACCAACCCGGTCTCCCCTGCCAAAAATATTGGCGGAATTCCCCAGCTGTATGGTTAGCGATATTTGATGGATCAGGTAAAAACTCAATTGGATGTCGCAGCCCCTATTATCTCTTAAAAGATAACCTATATATTTTATTACTTTTTGCCCTAGGGATATAAATATAATAATATTGGTAATTTTTTTAATGTGACGGAAATTCTATCATTTCTGGACCCCAATCCTGTAAGGTACCTACATATATCAGACTAGAGTCTAGAGTTAGCGGTAAATTACACAATATTTACCTAAGTTTAGTCCTCAATAACAATACTAACTCTAATTAACTATCGATTTCGACCGAATTCTCCAACTACAGCATTGGCATATACCTTGATGATTGCCTTGAAAATGCTACGAAAGTGAAGTCATTTAAAAAAATATATAATGGTGTTTAAAGAGTTGATAGTACCTTCCAGATGGCACAATTAGTAATCAGTGAATGATAACAAACTCGACACATCAAGAAAAAAGCTTTGAAATTATGTTTTTATACTGATTTTTTTTGATACCTCAGCTAAAATTAAAAATCACAAAAGGAAGATTTTCATTTCATCAAAGATTTAAAAGCTAAGTTTCTTGTCGGTGGCGCAATTTCCATGAGTCTCTTTCTTCAGACTTTTCTTTTACAGTTTCTTACGACACAACGTCTTGCTTTTTTCTTCACTTGGTCCATGTCAGTCCTCCTAGGTCTTCCTCTCCTTCTCTTCTCTTCTATTTTCCCTTCTATGATTATTTTCACGTATTCGTCGTATCGTAGCAGGTGTCTAATCATTTTTCCCTTCTATTTTCTATCTTTGTCAGTAGGCACCTCCCCTTTCAGTAAATTTTCACTTAATTAAAATTGGTCCATCCGAACTATGATGCTATATGTAGACAAACACACATATGCACAGGTCAAGCTAATAGGCAACGCCCATCTATTTACGACGGTTAAAATCAGAATAAAGGAGAGTTTTAGAATAAGATTACTAACTTACTTACTAGTAGCTCAATATACAATCATGCATTAATGCATGTTCAATAAAATCTTATAGCGCAAGATTTATGAAAGTATTTCTCACAATATGATAAGAGATAAAATGTGGAAGACGAAGCAACAAGTTCAAGAAGATGATGTTGCGAATATCGTAAAGATGACAAATATTTAAATCGCTCCTTAAGATACCAAGGGGAAGCGGGGTTGAAAAGAATGCTATACAGGAGTGCAATGTGAGACTTACGGCGATGCCAAATTGGAAGCCAACTTAAGTTGCGAACGGAAATGGGAATCATGGTCATATTTACGCTTGCTGAAAATGAACCGGATACATCATACATTTTGAAAAAAATATATTATACATCGCAGTCAAAGAATGGACACGTCTAAAACAATGTTTTTGCGGAGGATATTTCTTTCTTAATTAGATATAATTTAAAATCTTTCAATTAACAGTTTTTGATTTTAATTGAAATTCGCTTATAAGTTCATCTTTACAGTCTGTTTACTACCGGTTCAGTGAATTTGATTCTAGCAGAGTATTATGTGACAATTATATTTTCCGTGCCGTGTTTCCTCAAATTAATATCGCAAAATATAATTTGCCACTGTAACAATTAAACATCAAAGTGTAATTTCCAGAATACTGTCAATGCTCAGTTTGAATTGTTACCTCTGAAATAAATTGATATAATTGTTTGATTATTATTACCGCTTTGCGATAAAATTGCCTGTATATTTCTAACCTGCTAAGAAAAAAGATTTGTGTTATAAATTCGATATGTCGTACTGTCTGTGTATCTGTGACATCATATTTCTGGAAAAAGTTGACCGATTTGATTGTAGTTTTCTTTTGAATTTTTTGACTTTACACAAAAGTCATCATCATCATCATCATCGTTGCGTTCTCAGCTGCTGCTTCGGAGACCGGGGTGCTCTTTTGGCATGCGCGGACGGCATTTTTTTCTCCAATTTGCACGATCATCTACATTCTTAGCTGTAAGGCTGTTGGCACGCTTGTCATCCTTGGCGAGGTGAAGCCAGCATTTCTTGGGTCTCCCCTTCTACCCGGACCCGGCGGAAGCGGCATAGAAGGACTAATAAATATACATTTCTTTCCGATGTTATTTGCTGATGCCCGTGTCAGTCTTTCGTCAAAAGTATTACTTTTTATCCCTGAAAAATTACAGATCCCGAGGGATGAACAAGATAGTACGCCACAAGGGCAAGCAGCGGAAAAGCCCTCGGTAGTAATAAATAATACTGATTAAAACGCGTGGAAAGAACTTTTGAAGTTATTGAAAGTAAGTTCCTGTCAAAAAAAATCCTTTTCGTGACAAGCTTTTATCGCCGACTGTACTTTTTTTAAACATCAATCAACACACCGGGATGATTCTAACCCAAACTCGATACGATTGCTTTATTTTATTACAGAATTCCTCTGACCATCATGTGGCTCCATCCTCAGACAAGTACCGCGCTGCCATATTATTGTATCGCCATGAAAGTTACGTAGGTATACAAAACTTTAGGTCAGTCGATCTCCGGAAAGTGGTTCAAATCCTACTTGCAAAATTTATATACATATATTGTGAAGTTATATAAAGCTTATAAAATAGGCACGTCAGTGCCGAATTTAACTTTAAAATAACATGACTTACAGAATACTTATTGATTAACAGGTAAATTGAACGTATATTTGAAGTTTTTCGTCATTGTTTATTCCATAAATTTGTTTATTAGCCTGTTTATCCTCTTTTTTCATCGGGGTCTCAAAATAGGAACGAAAAATTCATATACACTTCTTCTCGAATGGTCACTCTTAATCACTAAAAATAAGCTACAGATAGATGAAGATGAAAAAAATGGTATTTTTGCGAGAAGGTGACAAAACTGAAGATGGAAGAAACTAAATTAACATAATTTCAATCACAGAAATTTGGTAACAAAGTAGAATCTTAATATTCCGGAGACATTGAAATAGAATTCAATTTTAACCTTCTCGCAAAAATATCCTAAATATCAAAGCAATTCCATTGTATAATTATTCGATTATTATTCGAGCGTTTTTTCCGCATCACTTCCTTGGACCATTCTTGTAGAAAATGCCTGTAGATTTTTACAAAATTTCAAACTAAATCTTAGTAATGCGGGATCTCTATTAATACCCTTGAATGCTACAAAAAAAAACAGTCATTTTATTATAGTTCCAATGAGTTCGTTTTAAATCGACATAGAATTTTTAAACTATTTTAGTGAAATTAGCAGATACTGCTTCGAACGGCGCTCTGAGACCTAAGAGGGTTTATAGCTGCTTAACTGGCAACGTCACATATTTTTTGGTTTTTCTTAATTATTTTGATAAATGTGAATGTACCTTTACTGTAACCTTACCCATGTTTTGAATTCATTCATTGCGTTTTCGGTAGTTAAGCTGGCATAATGCAAAATTTCATTATATTGCCACAACCAACGCTCTAAGAATGAGTTTATGTCTATATCTTGTTTTATAAGAAAATAAAGGCAAAAGCGATGAGGACATGAATTAAACATAATATAACTGCTAAAAATGTAGGGTATGTTTTGAACATATCTTTAAGTTTCATTCAAATTCCCCCGAAATAATGGAGTAAAACGAAAAAATATGCGACGTTGCCAGTTAAGTGGGTATAAACGCTCTTAAAGTCTGTGATGGACGTAAATGCGTGAACCTAGTGTAGCTCGACGACGTTTTTCCCACGTGCGTCACGCTAAGTATGCGTACTTTAAAATCGCCGAGCAAGTTCGTTGGCGATCCAACAGCTTTAAAATTTTGCTCGTCGCTCGCCTCGGCTCGCACGAGTCGCACGTCTGTCAACACCGCGAGTCACGAGCCGCCATTTTTTATAAATAATTACGAAATTCTTCCTTCCCGGCAAAAGTGGGTGAAAAGTTATTTTCACCCACTTTTGCCAATTTCGTCTTTTGTAAAGAGATTTATTTGGTTTAAAGAACATAATATAATTCCTGAATAACACAAAGCCTCGTGTCTATGGACGACATCGCCAGCGTGTCTGAGCAAGCTGTCACGTATAGGTGCGTCCACACTTGTATCATTTGCACGTATCCGATCACAGTGCCGTGGCATGACTGCGTATCGCGCTGCTTGGACGCTCACTGCCGGCGCGGCGATCATGCTGCACTCGTCCGATATAAGTGTGTGATACGCGTAGCAACACGGATTTCGAGCGATCGCATCGGCGCAACGTCCAAACGCGTGATCGCGACACGGGATCATGCCATGGAATGAAAATCTGATCGGGCAAATGATACAAATGTGGACGCACCTTATGTCGAGCTGAATAAGTTCGTGAACTTGTAAACCTCGTACTTAAGTACCTACCCACTTAAGAAAAGCACTTGAAGGTTCTTCTCTTATGGCCATGGAAGACGATTAGACGAGTTGTTTCAGCAGCCGCGATATGACAACTCAGGGGAGCGCACAGATAGCTAGAACCTCTGACCTCACGCATACTTTTATTTCATTTATGTTTGACTGCCTGATTTTGAATATGCATTGGTTTAAAATAACTTCATTGCTCCATGTTGGGCGCCATTGTTATGGGTTAGACAAATATGTGCCCACGAAAGTGAGGCGGTTGAAACGCTCGAATAAAAACCCCTTTTTTATAATGCAACCAGAATATGGTGTTCTATGACGGTCCAAACCAGCTTTTTTTCTCGAAATGTTAAAACACATAAACGCACGCAAGATACGAAGTTTGTAGGAAAATACAGACGTGTGACGTCACAGTCAAACTGCTTCCCCTTTTCAGTTTTTGTAAAGTTCCTAAAGTACAATAATTATATAGTCACCGTTTCATTAGTTTCTTTTATTTCCACATGTTAAATTTAATAATTTGTTAAAAAATGCTGCTACTGTCAAATACCGAAATCAAAGCTTCTAAAACTTTGTGAACCGCGTTAGGCGATGCCAGGCTGACGCGCTCCTATGCACACAAAGTTTTAGGAATATATTTTAGAATAATACAGTTTTAGTTTAAACCTATTTATCTGTTTTCTCTGAACAAAAATTCCATGCAATTCCATTGTATAAGTTGCACGCGTTTGCGTATGATTGTATTCATAATGCGTCCAGAATTGCACATGCTGCCAACCCTGCGAACCGCGGCAGCAACGCCGGTCTGACACACCCCCATGCACATAAATCATGCTAACAGACATTTGTAGAATTCGTCATCGTGTTGAATGTCTGTGGTCAAATTCGACAAGGCACTTCAATCTCTCTAGTTGAGCGATATTTCGGTCATATCACGGACACATCATCACACCATGTCATAATTATGACATCTCTAACATATTTCAAATACTAGTCATTATTTATTTATTTATTTAAATAATGAATAAATTTGCTGTTTAAAAAATTTGAATGTTAACACCGTTTTTATTTACGTTTAAAACAGACCTAAACCTTGATTTAAACTTACATGATTTTAACTCGTTATCTGCATTGTTCTCGAGTGGAGACCGCGTACCGGCAAGCGCAGCGTGGGAACGCCACCCTCAAGGTGGTTAGGGTTCCGGGGACTCGCTGGATGCGGGTTGCCTCTATCCGGCCCATGTGGAAATCTATCCTGTGGCTGAAATGATGACGATGATGAGTAATTCTTCGACGTCTCGGACGTCGCGTTACATCCATAGTCTCGAAGGAACAGGAGCCTTTTCTTGCCGCACGAGTGTTTCGATGATATTAGGTTGAACACTAAGGTTGTCAACGTCAGGGTAATTAAATAAATCATATTAGGTTAATAGTTATCTTTACAAAATGTACAGAATATAAAATCTTAAAGAAAGTTCAATGTATAAGTTGCACGCGTTTGCGTAAAATTGTATTCATATTGCGTCCAGAATTCCATACACTGCCAAAACCTTGCAAACCGCACCAGCAATGGCGGCTTAACACGCCCCCGTGCACACAAATCACTCTTTCCAAAATTTGTCGAATTCGGCATCGTACTGAATGTCAGGGCCCGAATTCGATGTGGCAGTGCAGTAGTTCCAATTTAACTATATATCTGCCATATCAAGGATATGCTAGGATCCATGATATAGGCAGTAAATTTTCATTAATGACATTTCATTGATGAATGATTTGGAATTACATTAGTGTCTAAATTATTATTTTTGAATTAAAGCGATATGACCTTAAAGGCGATATGGCTTGGTTTAAGGCGATGTGCTTGTAAGGACTGCTATTCAAATTACTAATTATTACATTAATTAGTTGTTTTATTTTTATATATCATGAACGAGAAACGCATATAATAAACAAGGGCCCAAAGATAGTGGGAATTAAAATTGAAAAGTCTGACATCACTAATATTACATAAAAAAAATCATCTGTGAAATTTCATAAATAGCAATATAGAAATGTCGAACGCTGCTTTTGACGCATGGAATTAGGACTCAGTGAAAAAGCGCTTACGCACCTAATCTGATCCCTATCTGGTTCCGCGGTTGCATGCTCACTCTGTGCCAGTTTAGTCTAGCACTGCGAAACCATAAAGGGGTTACCAATTTGCGTGATCGAGATCTGTGGGTAATCTTTACAAAACCCTGCAGATTGCATTTTGGAGTGCAAATGGATGATTACTTCATTCAACTTTATCTATCTGACGTTGATACTCTGTCATACACCACAGTATATTTATATTAAAAAAGTAGGAGGTCCTGAATTCGTCGGAATCTTTTTTTTACAAGGAACATTCACTGCCTCAGAATAAATGGATAAGACTGGAAATTGTTATTTAGAAAATACATATTTTTCTTATTAATTGTTTGCCAAAAAATATAATGTTTTAAATTTGTAGCAAAACAGAAAATTGAAATGATGACAATGCGATTTACATAAACCTTCAAAAAATACGTTTGGAAACTGCATCCATGATGAAATACGTCAAAATAGAAGTTAAAGTTGAATTATCTACTTCGTCTATTTCTACCACAATTATATAAATGAGTTTATTTTATATTAAATAGGAAATTATTTTTTAATTAGATAGTTAAAAACAACAATTGTAATTCAGTCCACAACGGTGTTGAAAGTAAGGTATTATATTATAATACTCGTACCCTTATACGGACGTTTTGTAATTAAGTTACTATTACGAGTTCTGATTCGAAAATCAAAATTCGAATTTGTTTGTTCTTGACGCTCGCTTTTTCATGTTGACGGAAAATGCACAGACCGCTCAAATATTTCAAATTCTGTAATACATTCGAGTAGACCTAGTGAGAAACACTTACAATCACATCTCGTGTTCATCGTTCATCGTCGCGCATTCTAAATTATAAGAAATCGAAAGTTATAATTTGCCTAGCTCACGGTTAAATCGCATTTTGCACACAGTTTCCTCGCAGAAAAAGCTACACATGCGGGATGTCCTAAACTTCAAAAATTACCTACACACATTACATTTTTGATATATATATCTGCAATTTTAGTGGCATATAAGAACACACTCTCTTTTTTATTTATATTAGTTGGGATGCTTAATTACAAACTAACGTAATACCAATTTGAGAATCGTTTAAGCTTAGTAAAGGTCAAGCATTAAGATAAACCAATGTCCTGCTGTTTGTTTATTCATAAGTTTCCTAAGTTATTTAATTTATGTGGGAGGTTCATCACATTATTGCTACATTATCAAATACATGTATCGTAACAGAATACGCAGTGAGGTGTAATATCCATTCACTGAGGACGTAATGCGGTAACTGTAGATGTTAGTGTCGTGTCTCATTTCTCGCTCCTATCTAAGCGTCTAGTGACATGCTTTGAGCCGATAAGGGCGCCACTAAGCGGGTGTGGCCAGCGCTACCGATTATCATTCGAGAAGCTTGAAGTACACTATAGGCTGCATTCTGAATTTCTCAAACACAAACACAAATTGATGTTACATTAATTTTCGCTTAGCGACAAATTCAATTTCTTTTTAGCAAGAGACTATGGGTAGGTCAAAAAAGATAATATATTTATTTTTCTATTCATACAATATACATACGAGACTTTAAATTTAGTAACATCGCAATCCTAGTAGAAAACCAAAATAAAGTAAATAAATATTATGGGACAATTTTATCACAAAACGAACTAGTCCCATGGTAAGATTGGTATCTCCATGAAGCTTATGTTATGAGTAATAGACGACGATATATTTACTTATATACATAGAAGAATCTTAGACTCAGGAACAAATATTGTTGCTCGTCACACAAATATTTGCCCTTACCGGGATTTGAACCCACTTAACCTTTAATTTGAAACAATGGATTGACATGTCTACTCTTGGTAATAAATAGAATTTAAAATAAGCCACGTAGGCAAAGAGATGAAAAAAGCACACGTGAAACAGTGATCTCGTAAAGATTTTGCTTTCTCCTTGAATTACAAAACATGAACATGACAAATCGTAACAAAGAGTCTACTGGTTTGTAACGACTACACTTGATAATGTGCGCATACGATGGCTTACAAGTGCGCTTACACGTATAGTCTACCTTTAATGGTATGCTACAGCAGCAATCGTTTAATTTCCTGCCTGTGTCAAAGCATCATATATAGCGGAGCCTCAACACCTACATCATAAACTCGTGGAACAGGATCAACGGGGAACCACAATGAACAAACCCGTTCACGGCCGCGCTAATGCTGGCATAATCTCACTGGCGTTCTCGAATGATTCAGCTTACAATGTGATACACTATTACAAGAGTAACAAATACCTATTCAGGTGACAAAAATTATCTAGTGATGTTTATGATATTAAAGGAAGAATAGATTCAAACAAACGATAAGACGGAAGGATGGACGATGATCAAGATAATGGACTAAGAAGCTGATTGGATAACTTTTTTTGAGATTATGAAAATAATATTGCTGAAAAGTGCCGTAAACCGTTTATTACATTTTGTGTTCTGTAGAACGTAATTCAGGAAAATAGCAGCCACAATACATCACAAACCCGTGAACGCCGGATCATTTGCGGACAAACAATGAACAAACCCGATCACGGCCGCTCGCTAATGCTGGCGTAATCTCACTGGCATTCTCCAATGATACAGTTTACAATGGTTCACAGTTCAAGTGATAAAAATATAATAGTTAGTGGTCAATTTGTTTTTATAAAAAATGAACGATAGATAGGCAAGCAAACGATAAGACAGCAGACTGGACGATATATACTAAAAAAATAACTAACGTGCTGACGCTGGCGTAATCTCACTTGCGTTCGGAATAATACGGCTTACGATTGAATTCACTTACATGAGTATACTCCTAACAATAGAAAACAATTCAAATGACAAAAACCGATCATTTGCGAGTCGAACTGGCTGGAAAAAAAACGAGCTTCTAGTACGGTTTCATCCACGATAGCGGCATTATTGTGTCATTATCATGCGCAGAGATATAAAAGCGACACCATACAACTTCATGCATTTCGGTCCCGTATCGTTTCGTATTCTTAAGGGAAGTCTTTGTCCAGCCTTGGACGTCTATAGATGTATATGATGATGACTTTGTCATACCAATAATATCATGCCGTGTTGTGGAACTACGAATTATGAAAGCACTTATTATATGATTTACTTCATCGAAAGTGACAATAGCTTACAATCTTTGAATTCTACTGTTAATCTGACAGTGGTACAAATTTCGTTCAGCTCTATATCCATCCAAACTCCCAAATGGGCAAACAGATGCTTGCATCGGACCTGAGCACGTTTCCGTCTATAATCGCAAGTCCCGAAGCAAAAGCTCGGCTTTCTGCCATTTGCATGCACTTGATGCCTGGATCCTATCACAAACATGAATGTAAAAAAATAGGCCAAGCTCTCATGTAAGTATATTTAATCAAATCTAACTGGTCTTTTAGTAAGCCCAATAAGGCTTGTGTTATAAGTACTAGAAGATGACATTAATAGATTTACAGCTGTATGTTACTTATGAACGAAAACATGATACATCCAAGACTAAGGAACAAATATATCACACAAATATTACTTGGCCTCTAAAACTAGCGGTGTCGGGTTCGAATCCCGGTCAGGGCAGGTGTTTGTGTGATGGGCATGAATGTTTGTTCCTGATTCTGGTATAGTTCCTATTTATTTAAGTATTATGTTTATCTACATAATTATGTACATCGTCGCCTGGTAGTACAAGCGTTGCTTAAACTCTGATTTTTAATTCAAGACCAAAATCTAACGTCACCGGACTCACTTCGGCTGTAATTTATTTGTGATTTATTGCATAATGGTTTAAGTGTTGGTATTTCTATCAATAAAACTTACCCCAATATTACCGGTTGCAAGATTTCTCATTAATGTTTTTATGAAATAATGTTTATTTGTCTAAATAATCAAGACGAAAACTGTCAGATTTTGGTCTTGAATTAAAAATCAGAGTATAGTTACTTTAGGACTAGGTCGACTTGGGTAAAATTGTTCCTGATATTTATTCATTATATGTAGTCGGAGAAATTACCCTGAGACTGATGGTCAAGATGCAAATATTATTAACGCTGCAGTATTGTCTGCAGCACATCTGAATATTTGCTCTTACCAGGATTTGAACCCAGGAGCATCAGCTTCGCAGGCAGCATCTCTACGGATGACCTAAACCGGTCGTCGTTATGTATGACTAAAACTAGTAATATCACAAAATTTACCAAAACTGGCACTGGATTGCTTAAACTCAAACAAATTTATTGCCTCTACGTATAATTTCCATATTAACACTTAATGTTATGTATGATTTCTAACTTTATTTAGACCTGTATCCACGATCGGTATATCGCTCATTGCTTAACGAACTTGGCCGATACACTGCCGCATGTTTAGAAACTAGAAATATTGCCCGTAACCATTTTATTCCGTTGGTTGGATTTTGGATTTAGCTTCAGCGTGGAACCTTTGGGGTATCCTCATTTGATTGTGCGGAGAGACAGAGCATTTGTTTCGGCTGATTCGACACAGATGTAGTGAGTCATTGTAAACTTTAAACTTTAAACTAGAACCTGTGCGGAAAAAGAAGTCGTGGCAGAAACGGGAACTAAAATTATGAATTTTACATGGCAATCGAGCCTTAGACTCCCGTCTTATAAAAAAAACTTCTGTCGTTTATATGCTAATTTGTATTTTATATACAAAAACTACAAGATTTTTGAATAAAATTATGACGAAACGTGGTAAAACCGTTTACAGTTGAACGAGGGAAATAATATTTAATATTAGTCAGTTTTATCGGAGGGAAAAAGCGCCTAAAAGCCCCACTATCGATTTACAAAGTTACAGAACGAGTGTCCGCTATGACGGGTATTTATGTTGTATTTATTATTAAATTATTACCTACCTATTTAATAGTATCCCTAAGTAATTAGTGTCCGACACAAATTGTTAAGTATATTAATTAATAATATATTTATTTACATACATATACAATTATACAGATCATTATAAGGAAGGAAGAAAGGTTTCCTTCGAGACCATGGACGTAACGCGACGTCCGAAACGTCGAAGAATGACCAATGAAAGTAATTAAATAAAATCATATTTATACGCGATTAAGCCCCGTTTTGTTGCATAGCATAGCAAAAAACATAAAATACCACTGGCACTTCTCTTTCCGCACAGAAGACTCAGATTGAAGAGACTTTTTTATAAACACCCTATTTTGACAGAAAATATTCCTATGGCACTGGTAACAATGGAAACATAAAATTAAGATTCATCGTAATCAATTTCAGTTGAAAGACTTCCATAACGACTACTGCCTACGACTGCTCTGACGTAATTTCACGGTTTCCTGCGATCTTCCCCAGATTGACAGTCCACTTGTTTGAGGCATTGCCATAGATGATTGCCACTGTACAACATTATTATCTCAACCAATCAAATATCTGACGTGAAAATACTTATCTAATTATCGCTTTGACTGCCTCGCAAACCAGTTCAAAATCTATTATTTATATGGTTCAAATTCTGTTCCAATTCTCCACAATGCTGAATCTATCTCGTGTTTAACAAGACACGATACAATAGCCCTGTAATTTTATATAAATTCAATTTCTTGTCAAACTGATATGATTTGTGGATGAAATTCGTTTATAGCGATATGTTTTCATTAAAACTTTTCGGGAGAAAGTTGTCTGTTATACATATTTTTTTATTATTATATTTACATATATTTAGTGCTTTAAAAAACTGGCATCTATATTAATTTACGACAAAATTGATATTGATATATATATTTCACGATTCACATATTTTAGGATACGTCTTTTACGAAATGAATACAGCAATAAAGAAATAAATAAATAAACATTACACGACATTTTCACACAAATTAAGGCTTGTTTTATAGGTACTAGAGGACGATATATTTACTTATTATATACGTAGAAAAGATCCAAGACTCAGGAACAAATATTTATTGCTCATCACAAAAATATTTGCCCTTACCGGGATTTGAACCTAGGACCTCCAGCTTTGCAGGCAACGTTACTCCCTTTGAGCCAAACCGGTCGTCAATAGTGAAAAACCCATTGTTTTCACGATGCGTTTTTGTTTTAGATATTTTCAGTATACAGTGCACTTTTCTAAAAAGGAAAAAATAAAACTATGAGTCTGACAATAACCTTGTTTTCTTTTTTTTTACGAAAGTTCAGCTTTCGTCCATTTATCATTTTATGATAACACTTTCCACTTAAAACGCCCAATTTACATATGCCCAAGCCTTTCTTGATAAAAATCCTCTCTCGGTCAACGATTAAGCGATGTCAAATGTATTTAAAGCACAGTCTAAATTAAAACTCTGGGGCCAAAGGATCCTCTCGGATCGCTTAGCAATTTAGTTAATTAAATTCTTTAATTTTTCCTCCGAGGAATTCAAGTGAAATCAAATATACTTAACGGTAAATAAAATACAGGCACTGTTGTTGAAACTTCTTCAAGACTTAGTTCTCCACTCGAAAATTAATTTATGAAATGAATTTCTTTATGTACTTACCCAGGCTTTTGTAACTTGGTGAGTTACATTAAGTTAAAATTGAAACGATCCTGAGTATAAACTCAGCAAGCATCGAATATTACAATATCTTATTAGGTTTCTTGGCAAAGGAGTAAAAAATCCTAGTATCGTTGTATGTATCTGAAATGTTCATTTCTCTTTTGTTTTTCTTTCTGGCTGTAATTTATGATTTGTCTCATCTACATGTGCACCACATACTTACTCATTGGTTGTTTACTTTGCGCCATCTCTACTACCTTAAGGTTTTCTGAAAGAGATGGCTTTTTAGCGATAAGACCGCCTGTTGTTTACCATTTTTCATACTGTTTTAGATTTAAGTGTCTGATGTTATTTTATTATGGTGTGCAATAAAGAGTACTTATTATTATTATTATAATGACCTAGCGCTTGAAAACTAACCGCTAGTCGTAAGCATTGGAATGCCCTCTTTCCAGTCGCCGTACTAACGTTGTTTTTCGCATCAAAGACGCACGTTTATCTTGTGAAAATGATTGGAAATTAAATTGAAAATTTGAAGTCACGTCAGAAAACAAAAATGGACCATTTATTGTTTCATCCATATTATTTCGTACGCCATTGCTTTGTTCATCGAAGTGTTGCAAGATAGAAGTGTCCTTGTCATAATAGCTTAAACGACTTTTGAAGCATTGCATACGTTTTTATGCAGGTACGTTTCACATTCAAACATTTTGATTCCATTCTCAAAATAAAGTTGGTTTTGTTTCGATTAAAAAGAGTTAAAAATCGTCAAAAGTATTCAGTTACTGTGAGCTATTTCATTGGAGTAGAAAACCCTGATTAAATCTAGTTTTTGTTTAATTTATACAGTACTTGCTCTAGTCTTTTCGCGTTAGGCACCTACCAGAGGTAGGATAATTATAAGGGAAGCTGAAGCGTATTAATTTACTCATATTTAAACAAGGTGGTTATAAGTCTTTCCTTGGGCTACTGTATCTACTTCTTGCAAGTTCTCTCGCGTCAACAATAGTCATTCGTGCAACAACTTACCAAAATTGTTTTTGAATTCTATAACTGAACATGAGCGTCTGAGTTAATTGGATAGGTAATAACTATGCGACTGATACTAAATGATCTAAGTGGAATCAATCACTATAAGAAAAGTATATGCAGATTGACAGATAAAGGCCTGAAACTAATAATATGTATCAACTTCTTTTCAGAATATTCAATTCTTCGGTTTATCTTACTCAGAATCGTTTGTACTTTTGAACTTCGTCTCAATATTTTATATGTTTTTTTTATTGCATTTTTACAAAAATTAAACGAATTGAAAATTTCGAACACACTTTTCCGTGTATTAAGTTTGACAGTACAGGCACTTATAAGTAAGATAAACCCAAAAAGTCCATATTATTCTAGAAAACCCGGCCAAGAGCATGTCGGACCCTGCTTAATGTAAGGTTCCGCAGCCGTTCATACCAAAAAATGCACTACAAATGAAAAAAATACGATGTGAAAAAGTACACTAGCAAAAAGAGCGTGCCTCTATGGCACTTAAGTCCTTTCAATCAATCAATTAAATAATGTTTTATTCAAGTACATCTAGGTACAAGCACTTTCGAATTGTCAGGTACAGTACATTAGATAAGTGTTTACTGGGAGAGATACAATATGATCCAACATTTGTTGCAAGTAGGTATTAGGGAAAACCCAGAAAAACCTAATCAGACTTAAGTATGATATTATTGATAAAATCATCATTTAAAAAAAAGAACAATAATTATTAAGATAAGTCCCAAATGGAATGTCACTAAAAAAGAAAAAAAAAACTAGAATGTGTCTAGAATAAAATTCTAAATGTCCGAGTATATAAAACAATTAAGATTTAAAAAAAAAATTGCCTAGAACCGCCGTTGTTCGGCAATAACTGAAAAACGGTATATCCGATCATGTTGAAAGCAATTTTCGTTGAAAGTGTTTCTTAAGTTTTATATAAAAGAGAGGGGGGGGGACACAATTTATGCTACTTTCAGAGCGATTATTTCAGAAACTAGCCTCAAAATAAAAAATAAACAATTGAGACCTGAAAATGTTTTTAAAAGAGCAGTCCAAATATGTACCTTCACGTAATCCTGAGAACAAGGGCCTGGACAAACAGATAGACGGACAACAAAGTGATCCTATAAGGATTCGCTTTTTCGTTATGTGATACGGAAACCCTAAAAAAGGTTATATAAAAAAGCTCTAATAAGGATAACTTTTTGCCTTGATTTGACGGTTGAAATAATTCCGAAATTGACTTTACACGCGGTTACCGAGTATTTTCCTATAATGGCCGCAAGCTTGTGGCAAAAAGGTCCTTTGCCATTCCCTTTGTAGCAAATTAACTACATGCCGGGTACGACAGTGGATTGAACGCGGACAAAATAAATATTTGCATAGTAACGTGGTCCACTTGTAAGTTAATCGAAACAAGTTCAGTACCCTACAAAAGAAATAAGCAGTAACTTCTTAGACACATTGTAACTTTTGACGCCATTCTTCTTCTGGACAAATTACAGCGACTGATCGACTGTTAGACTAAGAAAATAATGCGTGTGTTTTGGACAGTTATAGGCAAAACACAGAATGGACCCTACCCTGTAAAGTAAATGCGTAGTAACTTCTTATATGCTAGGAAGGCTTAAAACATTTAACAACT
The DNA here is from genome assembly GCA_905404275.2 of Hedya salicella. Taxonomy (NCBI): domain Eukaryota; kingdom Metazoa; phylum Arthropoda; class Insecta; order Lepidoptera; family Tortricidae; genus Hedya; species Hedya salicella. The sequence continues at coordinate 11,018,100 of FR990114.1, read as the reverse complement.
GGAGATTGCATACGCAAGCATTCCCCTATGCTAAAGTAAAAACATGGTTAGTTTTTACGATAAATTGTCAGCGTGTGGGTGTGTTTTTGTTTGTAGGTTGGTGATTATTTTTATTGTGAGCGTTTAAAAGCAATAATTCCGTAGTGTTCTCGTATGTGTTAACTTCGTCTCCCGCTAGAAGTGCATGAAAATTTTAAATATAAATGAAAAGTTGAAAAAGTTCCGGGCCAAAACGGGTGACCCACGAATTGGTCCAACAATGCTCCGAGCTCATGCGTCGAATTTTTCAAACAGTTGCTTCAATTTTCTAATACGCCTTGAAGGCTTGTAGCTGCAGCTTCCGTAAACTGTCTTTTTAATTCGTCACGATCGTCTCAAATTATATTGAGAATCGATAGTAACAATGCGCTACACCCGTACTTATGAAATTTTTATCAAAGCAGAAACGTCGGCTAACGAAAATCTAATGCAAATACTAAAGCGAAAAGTTGTAAAAAATAAGCATAGAGCAGGATTCGAACCCACGTCTCGAACGGCTTTCCGGGTCAACACAACAACACAATTTAGATTTTTTTGCAGACATCTCTGCTTTGATAAAAAATTCATGAAACATTTGTTCGGTAATGACATACCTACCTTTGTCATCTCCAGTGGTTAAATGTTCTAAGTTCGTAGGTGTGTAGGTGACAGCTTTCTTTGGCTGAGGAAATTTACGCACAAGACATACTGATGCCACGCAGACTCATATGGCCTCCTGACTATTCGTTTTTAGGGTTCCGTAGCCAAATAGCAAAAATTGGAACCCTTATGGATTCTTCATGTCTCTCTGTCTGTTTGTCTGTCCGTCCGTATAGGTAGCAAAAATTGTGTCCCCCTCTCCCCTCTATTTTCTAAACCATATGTTCAAAAATATGAAAAAAATTACAAATATAAAGCTTAATAAATACTTCCAACGAAAATTGTTTTTAGCATGATCGGACCATACCGTTTTTAAGTTATTGCCAAAAAACTGCGCTTTTCAGCGAAAGCACGTAAGTGCCGGGGAGATACGCTTTTTTGTATACGTGTTTTTTTCATCTGTAGTGCATTTTTTGTATAAACGGCTGCGGAACCCTTTATGACCGAGTCCGACTCGCACTTGGCCGCTTTTTTCCTCCTACCTATATCCGTTACAGTGCGACAAAAGAGTAGAAATTAAAGGAGGACGCCACTTTCTACGTAACTGTCTTATTTTTTTGGCGCAAATGCTTAAACATGGCAACAATGTAGTATGTTTTTTTTAGGTCCATTTTATTTTTAATATATTTTTATTTTTTCGTCGCTGTAATTGATTACGACTACAGACTCTTTGACCATTGCTCTGATCAATAGCGCGGTATCAATAATATAATTGGGTAAGACGGGGAGAATTTGGTCTCGTTTTTTTAAAGGCATTGGAGCAGTTTGTCCTTGATCTTTATTTAAAAGCGCTTTTCACTTATTATTATCATGTAAAAAAGCGTATAAGCCTATAAAAAAAACTCATAGGGTTTCTAGCCGCTTCACGAAGCTTTAACGAAACTTTTGTAAATAAAACAGATCTCTTTGCCGCTCATCCATCTGTTTGCCAAGATAAAATAAATGAATGGTTACTTTAACAAAATACCTTATTTATCCTGCATGCATTAATGTTTTTATAAATTATACCGCAGTTAATATTAATGAAACACTGGAAGATTCTATATAAAATATTCGACATCCATAAATAAACAGTATAATTATAGGGTACCTTATTATTGCTCATACACACACTCCTGAGGAACTGGATAAGTACCTGAAAAGACATATTTTGGATTACTTTAATTATATTGCGTGATGGTTGCAGCCTAATTAAATACTACGTATTTACTGCAGTGATAAAGCATTTTTATTTTCATCTATTTATTTTCATCTATCTATATTCATATTAATTCTCTTTAAAGTTTTGAAAAACCATACGTAACGACCAACTTTTCGGTTCTAAATTGAACATTCTCATAACTGCATGGTATATGATGTAGTTATGAGATCACGTACAACTTTACAGTACAACGTGCCGCTGCGTGGTGGCGAATAAATGTGGAAAATACCAAGTTAATAGTTAGCATTGTCGGCATTAAACCCTATCCATCATTTCGGTTGAAATTTCAAACATCTATGGCACTCTACCATGATTGCTGCGCCAAAAATGCTACCACATTTACGATTACTGGAATACGATATATGTTAGTCAAAGTTATGCCCTCGCAGCTTAGTTAAAATTAAAATCTAAATTTATGTACTTATGTTTTTGCCCTTATGGGCAGCTGGAACCTATCTCAACGAGGTACTCGTACTTGTACACCGACGATCTAGTAAAGATTACAAGAATACGATGGATGAGGGCTGCGCACAACCAGTCTTTGTGGATGAGGTACATGGAAGAAACCTTTATGTAATCTCGCGCTTTATACACATTTATGACATGACGGCCCTGTCATGTTTATGTTTATTAATGGCGGGAACCCTTATCTAGCAATTGTCTCCATGATGATGATGTGCAGTTTAGTTAAAAGTATGTCTTTACAGATGCTTGGCTAGCTGCCGTGCTTTACATTTAATAGACCAAGAAGATTAAATATAATTTAAAACCATAATATGGCTCGTTGCAAAGTCAACTTAAGTGCAGCAACGCCAACAAGCAGAGTTTCTACTCTCCTGATTGTTTGACTTGCAAAGTTATTGCGATCGGAATACTGCATCAGAAATACTTTTCTGTTTGAAATCGCTATTTAAAGAGTTGATTCAAATCGCTGTCCTATAATTTGTTACTGTCAGCGACAGGAAAGACAGTAGAATCGAAAAGTGTATAACCGATTCTGCTTGATGAATACGTATATCAGCATGGTAGCCTTCGTATTGTAATCTAACAGGTCAGGTTACATTATAAATCTGTGTTAGACCCATATGCTACTTGGTCAATAGCTGTTGACAGGATTCTTAATTATTTCTAATCCTATAGATCGATTCCTTCACAATTTCGCGTGAGTTTGTAAGATAGGGACAGAGAGAAACAAACAGAATCGAAATAACTGTATGACCCATAATATGACTCATCACACAGTAAACTTAAGTGCAGCAACTATTGAGCGGGCACGCTCCGCCAACAGGCAGAGTTTCTGCTCTCCAGATTGTTTGACTTGAAAAGTTACTGCGGTCGGCACACAGCATCAGGTGAACTTTTCTGTTAGTAATCGCTATTTATAATCTATCATTCTTGTTACGTTACGTTAACGCATTAGATAATCTTTATATGACCAATCTGCTACATATGTCATATGGTACAAATACTCAAGTAGTGACGAGATGAGATGATTTACAGCAAGAAACTACACTATGGTGATGAGAATATTTAATGAATTAGAAAAAAAACACAAGCTTGTTACAAAAGTTTAATTTGAGACAGAAATTCATAATTAATGTTCTTGGAGATTGTCTGCATGTAATGGCCAACTTTTAATGAAACGATTTCATTGATTTAGACTTTGAAACTGATATATTTGATAATATTAATTTAATCCATGAAATCTATCGTATTTGAAGAATCAAGAATATATTACGTTTATTTATTAACAAGTAACAGAAAAGTAAGACACAATCACAAATAACACGATTTACTCACGATCAAAGCTCTCAATTTTCAATTTTAGATGATTAAAAAGGAAAAAATGCGCTTGGCGTGCTTGGTCCGATAGTTAATTGACCTTTTAATCTCAGAACATCGAGGACAAAATATTAATACGGTTTGACTTCATAATAAGTTCTCTATTTTAAGACCAGCAAGCCATAAATTCATTAGCATTTACCGCACCACCACAATAATACCAATGCAAAATATTACAGACCTTTAATGAAGGAGCTTGATGATGCTTTATCGACTTGTTTATTTGTTAAAGAAACATGCGTAAATTAATAGCACTAGGGACTTGGCCACATTATATTAAAAATACCTAACAAAGCTTATTAGTATCGTTATCGTTAAATACAGATAATGTCAAAATGTTTTAAAAACAAATAATATAGTGGAAATTAAATATGCACAAGATGACAAAAGATTTCAAAATGTGACAAATCAAGTAAATAATAAAAAACAACTGGAAGTACCTAATCAATTTCAAAAAGTGTCGAAATATAAGTTTTTGCAGTATAAACGGCCGTATTTTTTTTTCCGTAAACTTATAAGTTTGATTTTTTCACAGCTTCAAGGGACCGTAGACTTGAGTATATAGTTTTAATTTCAACTTGATATCCCCACGGGTTCCCGAGATAAAGGGTCTTGACAGACAGACACACAGACAGACGGACAGGCGGACGGACAACAAAGTGATCCTATAAGGGTTCCGTTATTTCTTTTTGAAGTACGGGTCCCTAAAAATAAAAATTATCACAATAATTAAGTTTAAAAGTATGTTAAAGTTGAAAACAATAATGCAATTAACGAATCAAGTATATAATGTCGACAACTGACAAACACCAAATCCCCTTTATCTAGGATGCCACTTGCGTGGACGCCTTGGCACCGCCCCATCTAGCCACCACGTTACTGAGAGCCGGCCGCCGAGGCCGCGAAGCACCACGAACATATGGCTCTCAAAAATAACCATATTTGCGGCATTTGCAGTGGAGACAAGGGCCATGGAACCCAGATCTAAAATTTTTGAGCAAATAAAAAAAAAAGATACTCATACTCAAAACAATATAGGCGCCACTGTTGCGCGGAGAAATTCTGTTCAGTTTTTGTGGTTACAATAAACTAATCTTATCTTAATTAAACTATTAAAAAAATTGACTATTTAATTAATCGATTACAAGCTAAACAAAAACAAAAGCCTTTTTAGCTGCATAGTTAGTAAAATAAATTTTACTTACTAATTATTATACATTATCACGTTACGATCAAAATTTTTAGTGGCCCCTATATTGTTTTGAGCAGTATTAAATAAATCTGAATTATGATGTAATTACCGAAGTGCCAGTATTTTTAAATATTCTGCATTTTCTGTTCACTTCTACGACTTACTTTGTATACTAGAGCACTAAAAGAATGTTAGGGATGAATGTTGAAGGACAAAGAGCGATTGGTAGGCCAAAAAAGCGATGGATGGATTGTGTGAGAGAGGACATGAGAAAGAAAGGAGTGGGCGCTGAAATGACGAATAATAGAGATGAATGGAGGAAGAATACACGTTGTGCCGACCCTACATAAGTGGGATAAGGGCAGGGAGATGATGATAACTAGAGCACTAAAGTCACAATTCCGCAATGCAAAATATAACTTAACACATTGCAAGCTGTCCCGCGCATGTGCCCCAGAGGCTGTGGATATCAACGTCTTGACACACGGACCATGCATCACGTGTGAACTCGCGCGTCACATTTACGTGCAATTTTGGAACGGTTTCAGGATATTCGTACTTGAATATCCAAGTCACTGTGAATTTAAACTTAGTCATTAAGTTTGAAGAATCGAGTGTTGTAGAAGGTTGTGTTATACGCGAAGATAGGCTCAGCAACTTAACCTCATTATAGGTTTTGGTTTCGGAGCCGCGAAATTCAATAAAGGATTCCAAAATGGTAGTCTGTTCTTGGAAATAAATTACTAAGGTGCATTGGAGTAGATTCGAACGATTTTTAATAGGTACAGGGTAATTTCGAAAATGTAATTTTATTTACTATAAATCAGAGCTTGGGATGGCTATAAGATGATAAGCGTTATGTAGTGTGTTATGACTTATTTTTCGAAATTATTTCAAATTCGAAATTGCCCCAATGCACCTTATAGCACAAACAACATACCTATAACTAAACACAATGGAAGTTGTCCCGCAAATATTCTCCAAAGTGGAAATCAACGTCTTGGTACATGGACTGAGACCGTACATCATGTGAGTTCACACGCGCGGCACATTTACTTGCAGATTTCGAACAGTTTCAGGGTACTCGTATTATAGGTAATATGAATCCAAGCCGGAGTAAATTTAAATTAAATTCAAAAATTCAGTTGGAATAGTTTTGTAAAATTAGATTTCTTAAATATAATAAAATTTCATCCATATCCGCACCAGCCTTCTTGTCATCCGTCCACAGCTCGGCAGATCTCATAGGTAAAATAGGCCACTCCTTTAAACTATGAGACTGCGGGCTTAACGGAGGCCAAAAATGCTTGGTCCATTGCTTGCCCGGGTAATGATCTCCCCCAAAATTTAAAATCCCAAAGGGCCTGGGACGAGGTTATTTCTAAATTAACTTACGATTCCCTTCTAAGCCGCAGCACAGGTCCAAAACGAGCCAGACTTCTAGCGGCTGGCTCCAGGTCATTGGCTTCAGGCATACCCGTCTACCAATACTGGAACCTTTATGGAACCCGACACCTTCCGGATAGCGACCTGCCTGCGTGGTCCACATAGATGCCCCTGTGGCAGTGAGGTCGATTCGCTGGGACACCACGGACTTTCCTGTCAGAGAAGCGCCGGCCGTTTCTCCAGACACGCCGCCCTTAACGACATAATCCGCCGGTCTCTTGCCACCGTCAACATACCGGCCATCCTAGAGCCACCGGGCATTGCGCGTGATGACGGCAAGAGACCTGACGGAATGTCGCTGATTCCGTGGAAGTTGGGCCGGGTGCTAGTGTGGGACGCGACCTGCGTCGATACACTGGCCCCGTCCCATCTCCACGGAACATCGTGCAGAGCAGGGGCGGCAGCAGAGGCGGCCGAAAAACTTAAGAAAAATAAGTACAGGGATCTCGGCCCCGACTAGAATTTTACTTCTTTCGGGGTCGAGACTTTAGGTCCGTGGGGTCCCAGCGCCCACAAACTATATAAAGATCTCCAAAAAAGAGTGTCCGAATCGACTGGTGACCGAAGGGCTGGCAGCTACCTTGCACAACGTATTAGTATTGCTATACAGCGTGGAAATGTTGCCAGCATCTTCGGCACCATGCTTCGGGGGCACAACTTTTTAGATTTATTTTACTATTAATTTAATTTACTCATAATTTATTCCACGTATTAATTTATAACATAGTGTATTAGTTTTATTGTAAAAATAGATATAAGACTTCTTGCTTCAATAAAAGTTAGACCTTACGTCATGGTGGAGCAAAAAAAAAATAGTACGCAAAAGATGGTGCGCTGCGGCCAAAAAATTTCAGAGTTGCCAGTTTTCAGGGGCGCTAAGTCTCATAATTTTCGATTTCAAGATGTTGGACTATTTTTGAAAATGTTATTATCTTTTCAGATTCCTATTATGATGTTTGACTAAGAAAAGAATATTTTTTCCAAAATGCTCACGAAAGCAAAACCACTAGTAAAAGTCAAATTTACTAATCAATACAACAGCAATAGTTTAAAAATATACTGATGTAAAAATTAAATGTCTGTATATTGAAGATGTGCGGATTAAATTAAGGTAAAAGGTTATTATAACTGTATCTCAAAATATATATTTTTTGGATTTTTGTATCCTTGTATCTGTCGTTGTGACTTCATCATGCCAAACCGGCTTAACGTATTCTAACGATTTTTAGTATGCAGGTTGCTAGGCAACCCCAGGTTGTTATACGATACTGTTTATCCGATTACGTAAAATTTTATAATTTTATTCTCCTCCACTGACAAAGTTGGGTTATTAGAAAGTAATAGGTAGGTAGAAGGCTTGCAATGTTTTAATCCATACTAATATTATAAATGCGAATGTGTGTCTGTCTGTCTGTTACCTCTTCACGCTTAAACCGCTGAACAAATTTGAATGAAATTTGGTATGAAGATAGTTTGAATCCCGGAGAAGGAAGGCTACTTCTTATCCCGGAAAAATACCCTTATCCGCGATAAACGAATTTAATTCGGACGAAGTCGCGGGCTGAAGCTAGTAAGTAATAAACTAGAGCACAAAAATAATTAAACTAATAGCTTGCAGTTTTGAAACGGTTTCAGGATATTAAATTTGTACTTGAATATGAAACATAATCCAAGTCACGGTGAAAGTAAATTATAGTCAATATGGAAAATAAAGTAATATAGATTTAAAAAAAAAAAACATTTTTTTAATGAAAATCTTGATGTTTTGCCATTGCGATGTTCGTGAAATTCAGTTTAAAAATCACAAAGATCGTGATGGCGAAAACTTCGTATAAAATCAAACAATATCACGTTAGACCCGCTATATATAAATCAATTCAGTATAAGCCGACTCATTTTTTTTTACCAGTTAACTAGTTTTTTGCTGAATTGACATTAAACTTCCTTTCACTCCGAAAAAAATTGCTTGTCACGTGGATAAAAGAAAAGTTACAAGAAATGGCTTTACCGTAGAAAATATATTTTTCAAGAATTGATTGACGCTAACTTTGATGCTTAATTATAAAGGTAATTAAGTCTATTTACCGTCAATGTCGATTTTGTTATTAAATGAACCATGAAATCATCCTAACTAACAAAGTCAGAACTTAAATTTCAACTTTTTATTTTTATTTTATGTACTTCGTGGCAAACAAGCGTACGGTCTACCTAATGTTAGTCAGTCACCGCAGCCTATTAACGCTTGCAACGCGAAAGGCATTAAAGGTGTGTTATTTAAAACCTATTCACTCCACTCTTAAAGAATCCCATACTGTAACCTCCAGGGAAAACTGCGGCTAGGAGCTCATTTCACATTCAGAGTGTGCTTTCCTTTGATACCGCACGGTGGTTTTGATTCCAAGGTGTGTGGATGAATACCCTGCTGATGGCGAGCGGTGCGTGGCAGAAGGTGGCATCATGTTGAACAAATCCTCGGAACACAGACTATACAAGCGATAGAACTCACATAAGGAGGCGAAGTCTGTCGCTTACACTTAAAGGTTCAATACCGCTTCTGAGCATGGGATGGTCAACAATTCGCGCAGCGTATCTTTTAACCCAGTCCAGAAGACCAAACTGATATCCAGGTACCCCAGCCCAGAGGTGACAGCAGTGCTCCATATAGGGTTGAACCTGCGATTTGTACAGCAGCAGTCTTTGTCCAGAACTGAAGAACTGCTTCGCTCTATTTATTTAAACTTTATTGCACAAAACAAAAGTAAGTACGAATGGCGAAATTGATGTCAAATGGCATTCTCTACCAGTCAACCATAGGTCCAAACAGAGATGCATGAAATTGGTTCTCTATTCAGAACATCGAGCTTTTTTGATGCCAGCTTGGCCTTCTCTTCCAGGTGACTTCAGAATTAAACGTTGCTCGAAATATCAACATCCTAGGTGTTGATATTTCTCGATGCTCTTCGAGTTGTTGAGAGCCATGTCTCAATTATATCGTAAAGGTCACTACATACAAAGGACTAAATTTGAAAACTACATTTTGAAGATCCAACTCTGTTACTTGGGACAGTAATTATGTTGCTTTTCTATGTTTTTCTTTTTATACACTTGCTTAAAAAACTATTAATAATATTCATACAAATATGTCACACATTTTAGGTTTTTCTATAAAATTTCCTAACCGCTTTATACAAAGCAGTCTTTATAAAACAACAAAGAGTTTATTGTTTTAACTCCATGTCACCAATAACAATAAAGCAGTCGCAGGAAAACAATACAAAGTTTAATTTTAAAAATCACTCGCAATCTGTGTCGTGCAGGGACTAGTTCGGATCAAACAATAGACAACTTAAAGTTGGAAACTTCTTACCGTAACGAACGGAAAAGCAAATCTTGTTAAACAAATAAACAGACAGAGGCGAGGATAGCACTATTGTACTTTTTAACTTTTTAAATCCAGTCCGACGAAAATTGCACAGGAATTTTTAAGACTTTCGTGACTAGCCAAGACTCGGAACTTAATTTAAATTCTGCAGTTGTAAAATTACGTTTTAAGCTTAGTTTGATTTCAAATTGGTACTCCAATAGAACAAAAAGAAGTTCATGTTTCACAGGACTTATAATTTGGCCAAACATGTACGTAGGTGAACTGAGTTCATGTAATAATTCACGGAGTTGCACATCGGAATCTGATTTCCATTGGGAGCCCGATAAAGTTTATAATGGAGTAAATACTATAGACGTTCTTGTTTAGTCCGACCATAAATTCGACAATAGTTCCTCCCTGTTAACAAAAGCGGTACATGTATGCGAATACGATCTGAAATACCAGCTTTCTGCTAGTTCATTCTGTCCATTTGAACTTTGAATGTGGAACAACATAATTCCAGTTTCCCGTTTGCCCGGCTGTCCGTTTGAACTTAGAACACACAGGAGCGGGTAATTCCATGGAACGTTTGCATTTGAAACTGCCGCTCCGTTCCACTCTCGCGCTGTCACGTACCTTTTTTCGGTTCGTTCCGCAAGGCGCATTTATTGAAATGTCAGCGGGATTTATTCTTTATTCCAGACTTTTTAAATTCTGCACGCCGAAAGCAACTGGCCAGAACAATTACTAGTGTCCGCGTACATTTTTAAACGTTAATAAATTCCTTTAAAAGGTACACACGCGTTTGAGCCCCGCTCGGCGATCGCCATCATAAGCCTCTTACAACTGCTCCGAAGCGCAGACGGTTCCAAAGATGTGGAAAATCCAAGATAATCTGTCGACGACATGATTTTGAAATTAGGACTCACCGGGGTTTTACATTTAAATGAATTTTTATTACGTCCCTTGCCATTATGTGTGGGAAACGGGGATTAGGATCGAGTTCTGGGCCTTTATTTGTGCTCAAAATATTGGACAACACTCAAAAGCGTGAAGCTGGAAAGGTACTTTATCCCTTCGGAAATTCAATTGACTCACGAAATATTCAAACGTGTCTCAAATTGTGTGTTCATAAAACCGGTGAAAGGAAGTTCTTGTCGAAAGTTTTGAGGTTATAACCTTAGTGTATTCCCATAAGACGAACCGAGTACATAAAGTGAGCGGTGTAGGGAAATAAATAAATGAATAGGTGCGTAAGAATAGAAATTCCGTTGTATTCTCTTAACGCATCCTCTGGGGGCTCGCGAAGACGTACGTACGTGTAAAGGAAAACCGCCGCACTAACGAGGTCTGAGGATTGCCAAAAATCCAATCTGTTGGGGACAAAGGGAAAATCCAGCGGAATCACGTATAAGCGCCAATTTAGTGGTTGATTGCCAATCGAAAAAACTGCCCCGCGTTAAATTTTATGAGACACATCCATCGGACAATCGTAAAATTGATATAATTACGCTACGCTTTGATTGCTATGACCTTTATGAAAGGAAAGTTACGTTTAATTTATTCTTTTGATGACAGTCTTCGTTTAGAATTGTAATATTCCTTCGTCAAACACCTTTGTAAAATGTTTAATGACTGTCTATTTGTTTCCGTCGTTAACGTCGCTAATTATAGTTAATTGAGAGATAAATTGTTAGGAGGTAAATCATAAGACTCATTGAAGTAAATACACGTTATTTTTGAAATTTTTCATTATCACACCACTGAAACAACGTGTATAAAAGGAATGTAAACCATACTCATATATGTAGTACTAGGACGTAAAAAACTTAAATCCCGATATTGATCGATTTATACTCGTATGCACATTTAACAAATAAACCGATATTTTTCCTAGTGACAATTTCATTTTGTTTTTTAAGGTTCTAAGGAACTAAGTCTTCTGTCGTCTGCTGTCTGTCTCGGTGGGCAGTTCACCAAATGTGTATTGCCCACCGAGGCCACTATAACAACAAACAATAGAATCTAAATTACATTCTAAAACTAAAGGGGCTTCCCAGGCAAGGAACGTGTTTGTAACAGATATACGCTTGAAATATTCACAAAGCGCGCATTACTATAATCGATATTATAACAACAGATAAAAAATGAAAAATAAAATTGAAATATTATACATAACAAAAGTTTTTTTTTTCGTAAGCGGTATATGGAAGCCACCAGCCTTAGTTTGACTCTGGCTAGTTTTCGACTCTATTGACTGAAAAAAGGTTTTTTTGCGGCGTTTCTGTAACATAAATGAATTTTTAATAAAGCAAAAAGAAAAGATATGCATATAGCCTTTTGCGGAACAAGATTTTATTATATTATGATTTGTAGACATTTTTTGTAGTTCGACTTAAAATATTTGTAATAATCTTTTACAGGACAAACTGCTGAAAATACCTAACCTACAGCAAGTAATACTATATACTTACTACCAGCGCCGTAGTGTCCACATAAGCCGATTCCTACCAGATGGTTTGCCTACCGAAATTTTGACAGTTGGTGTCCAACTGTCATAGCCCATACAAAATCATGACACTTGATTCTGATTCCGAGCGTCAAAGTCGTCAAACGTTTTAGGCAATAGGCCATACATGACTTTTTTTATGGCTTTTCTTAACAAAATATGAAAAAACCGTAAAAACAATTTCAAAAAGTGAAATCAAAATTAAAATCGGCCATGAAATACGCATGATATAGGTATTTTAAACTGCTAATTAGACGGCGATTTGACAGAGAGGTCCGACATGTACTGTTACGTCATAGTCTACGCCGGCCATATAAACTCCATATTAAATTCCGTTTTGCTAGAAAGGGATAGAATTAAATGTTTGATGGCTTATATCTTGGTTATTTTTATAGTTATTCGAAAAATTATTTTTGTGTTCTGTTTGTTACATGAATGAGCTTTTAATAAAGCAAAAATAAAAAATCATGCATATTCCCTATAGGGGGGCGGCTTAAGTTTTTTCTTTTAAATATGAATAAATGAATACGCTTCGGTCCCTTGTAATTTTTCTGACATCACGCCTCTGCTAACTACTTTTGTCCATATGATTTTTATACATGCAAAAAATAGGCATAAAAAATCCTTGCCCGGAATATCGAACCCGCAATTTTTAATCTTTACTTAAAATGAAATACTGTTAATATAAGTTGCAGTGCAAGGGGCTCGTTAGGAAGCGGCGAGTTTTTTAATTATGAGGAAATTGAGGCTGGGGTTGGGGCGCTACGAAAGGCTGCCACTACTTTTTTTAATAATCCAGTTTTATATTATATATTATTTGGAAATATTCCAAAAATATTTATATAAGTCCAAAAAGAACTGGTGACCACGAAAATGAGAATGATATATTTTGGTAACAATTGCTACAGGTATTTTTTTTTAACAGACTCCCAAAAAAGGAAGTGGCTATTAATATTGTAATACATTGATGCTAATTGTATGTAATATCCAATTTCATATCATTTTAATAATAAAATAAACGCATTCACTATAATATTTGTAGCAGGTTAAAGAATTCATCATACGCATAGAAATTGTTTTTTAGAAGCCACTTTTTTAGATAATCTCCATAACAGCCCCTATCGGGGAATGGCCTGGATTGGATACTCTCGTGTTAACAACAGAAATTATAATCGCGCATTGGCGATACCTAAGAATTAAAACAAATAAAAGATAATATAAAAAATAGAATTATGACGTCACCAAGTTATTTTTCTTTGAAACTTCACTTCTTCCTCTCTGAGTGGTTATGATAGTTCAAAAAAGGAACTGATTTGATATGTCTGTCAAGTACCCTAGTATCTCTCATTTAGTAATGGATTCATCAAAACCCAGCTCAAACCCTTGGATGGAAAGGTAATATACAAATTTAGACTATTTCTTAAATTTTTTAGTAACCTGTTGGGGTAGTATAACCACTACAGCATAACTTGCTTTTGGTAACTGTAGTTACCTGTCAACATTCTTATTCTAATCTATACTATTATGTAGAAAATTGAATGTCTGTACATTGAAAATATTTTCTAAAAATTGATTGTCACGAACTATTTGGAGCTTCTGTTTGTTTTGGATTTTTTGTATGTTCGTATGTGACGTTGTGGCTTCATCACCCCGAATCGGCTTAACGGATTTAAACTATTTTTAGTACACGGGTAGCTGGCTATCTCCAGATGGTAGTAGGATACTTTGTACCCGACTACGCTGAAGAAAATGACTTTTTCTCCTCCGGACGAAGTTAAGAGAAGAATATACTTAAATCCTAAAATCCAAGCAAGCGAGTGGATAACAAACCACGACTTCGCTTATAGCGCGATATAATCGTTAGTTTCTCTCCCATTGTATTGGATGGAAAGAGATAGTTAATATTTCTCGCGGGGCGCAGTTACGCCAGATGGGCTGGCATTTGACGGTATACTTAAGATGAGTAGCAAAGAAAGCAATATAATAGATGGTGGGATCAATCAACTTCATTATTTGTGTAATAAATTGACTGTCTATATTTAATTTACATCACATTTACATATTATTTCCTAGATTCATTCTTTACATTCTTTGTACGAATTTAAAATTCTCGAAATATATAATTTAGGAACATGAGAAACGCGCTTCAATATTTCTTAATTCTAGTAGACCTACCTGAAAAAAAAAACTTAAATTTACATCAATACTACAGCCAGTGGATTCTCAAAGAAAATTAGTATATATGTAAAAGTATATTAAGTTGTACCAAAATCGCCCAGTTACTTAATATACTATTGACGTTTATAGAGAGCGCTTGTGTATAAGCGCTTGATCGATGGCGCGATCAATCAACTTCATGTATTAATCCGCGACGTTTTCACGTTTAATCAATTAACTGCTTGTAGCCTTGTAGCTGCCTATTCACTAATATGTATTAAATGAGTGATTCTCTTTGTTTAACAGATCTTTCTAACAAGGAAGTAACTTAACAGCAACACGTATACCTATTTACAAATAGAAAGTATCGTTCTTACGGTATTTCACTCTAAAAGTAGGTTCACAATAACACTTATATATGGGCTATAAGATGAAGACTTATATTGAAATTTGAGCTGGATAAAAGTATATAAGATAAATATAGTCATTACTTCAACTGGAACAACTAATCATTAGAAAATTGTTCCTTCAGCTAATAAACTATTGTCAGTCGTTAGAGCGACCGCTTGGGTGTAAGCGCTTGATCGATGGCGCGATCAATCAAACTCATATGAATTTGCGACGTTTTGCTCGTGTAATCAATTAGCTGCTTGTAATGTTATGAGTACTGTTAATATTTATAATAGATTAGATTATATTTGATTATTTTATTTCACGATAAAAAATACATTCAAAATTTGCTTAATGTCAAAATTATACAAATTAATATCATGATATTCATGACCGTCAGAAATAATGCAAGAATTAATGATTTGACTGTCCTATTCTATCTTTTTCGGTGGGACAGCTAAAGGGCGTTGCTGAATTTAATATTTAAGTAGGTAAGTGTTACTAATTTAGTCATAAGTCGATTGTTACTAACATGCTATGGATCGCGATCTGAAATAAAGAATTTTAATTTTTATTTATTATTTATAATGATAACAATAAAATACAATGTCAAATAAAATAAGAGAAGTCAACAGGCAAATAAAATATAAAATGTAGTATCACCAAACAAGGATCGTAATAATATGCTAAAGATAAAATGAAGTATAATTAAAATGAAAACAAAGATAATTTACACGATGTCATATCTCTGAAAAAACACAAGATTTATTATGTAATTAAATTATTAATTATTATCACATTTTGATGTCTATGCCAAATTAGCCTTTAGTGTCTATGTGTATATTAAATCATTGTTCTTTTGTCTATCTTTCTTTCTTTGTTTATTCATGAACAATATTTATATTGTATTTGAAATATTTATAATTAATGTCATACTTAAGGCTTAATTATATATGTACTAGCAACACACTAAATTTAAAAAATATAATAATATTAATAAATTACAATAACAATAATAATATACAATAAAAAAAATTACAAATTTTCATTACAATTATTTTTCTAGCTAACCATAAAATGTAACATGTCAGTGTGAGTATGAATTTATAATAATAATAAATTAAAATTATCCGAATATCTCATCAACACTATAGCAGGATCTGGCTAACAAGAAGCATTTTAATTTTCGTTTAAAAATGGACTAGTTCGTAATAACCTTTATCTCAGTGGGTAATCTATTAAATAACGTGCCTGCCTGATACCTCGCACAATATTTCACAACATTAAGTCTGGGATAAAAAATGTGTGCCAGCCTCAATTCTTGATCCTCGTCTGTGACGTTCTTAGATTGCCACTTAACAAATTCTGTAAGCAGAATAAAGACGTACAAACAGGGCACTGTGAAAATGCCTAATCTTAAAAAATGATCTCTGCATGAAGACCACGGAGGAAGGCGCGTCATCGTTCGAATAGCTCTCTTTTGTGCAAAGGCTCTATTGATATTATATTTAAAACTATTGCCCCAAAACTTAATACTATATCGCAATTTCGATTCAACCAGTGCAAAATATACCTCTTTAAGATGATCCAAGCTCAAATCGTCTCTCAGGCTTCTCAAAGCATAGCAAGCAGAGTTGATTGAGTTCTCTATTGCTTCTAGTTCTTCTTTCCACTTGAAGTTCGAATCAATGTATATTCCGAGAAATTTGACATGACCTACTGGGTTTGGAATGCAATCAGCATTTTTATTCACTTTCACCTTATCATTTTCTTAAGGTTAGGTTTGACGAGCATCATTTGGGTCTTATTACTATTTAAAAGAAGTTTGTTGCTAGAAAACCATTTATGAAAGGCCAATAACGCTTTATTTGTTACTCTATTAAGCTTATCCATATTGCTGCCAGAAATAGTTGCGTTAGTGTCGTCAGCATTAACGATCACAGAGCGTAATTCACCAAATCATTTATGAAAACAGTAAAAAGAATTGGGCCTAAACTGGATCCTTGAGGGACTCCTCTGCTAATATCAACTCGTTTCGACCTAATAGGCTCACCAACGCCAGATCAAGTGTTATTGAGTTCTACACATTGATTTCTGTTTTGAAGATAATTGCGAATGAGATGGTATGCTTTTCCTCTAAACCCATAAAATTCCAATTTAGTTAAAAGTATCGAGTGATCTACTGTATCAAAAGCTGAACTCAAGTCAAAGAAGAGGCCCAATACCCTTTGTTTTTCATGTAATTTTGTTGCAATATCATCAATTAGAGTATCAATTGCATTTATCGTACCCAGCTATTTTTGTAATCCAAAATTGTCTCCAGTTTATTATTTCATTAACCTGGAGATGCTTTAATAACGTAATTTAAGGAGCTTCTCAAACATTTTCGAGAGTACTGGTAGAAGAGCAATAGGGCGATAATTTTTTGGATATATTTTTTGGCCTTTTTTATATACGGGAATCATTTTGGCCACTTTTAGTTGTTCTGGAAAATAGAGTTATCGAAAGATTTGTTGAAAAGAATTGCAAACGGTTCCGCCAACAAGTCAATACACTCTTTGATTATAAATATAGGCATATCATCTTTGATGTTTACATTCCTCTCTCGTTTGTTCCAAGGTTAACTGGAAGAAATGCTATACACGGATAAGTTCGCCTTTGTACACATCGTTTATTTTTCTGTCTTTGTTCTTCTGTGTTTATGTACAATAATAAGTTTAGAGACATAATATAAACATTCATAATGTTATTATATGGAAATTTTCCCATCTTTTTAAAAAAAACTTATTATATTATAGTTTTCCGTTTACTTAACAAACCGTTCTTGACTTTTATCATACAACTTATTAATTGTGTAAGTGCTTTGATCGATGACGCGATCAATCAACTCCGTATTAACCCTCGTTTGCTAATTAAGGGCTTGTAAACTTATATTGTACACTTAGGTTTAATTAATTACCACATAATAAATTAAGTTAGTCTTCAGAATATTGTGTCAGTAAAATCAATTTAGGCTGGAAATAATTATTAAGTAATGCCGTTAAATTTGCTAGAGGTTAAACAGTTATTTTATTATGGCCCACTTTTACCATTCCCTGTTAGATTCCGACGGAGAATTCAACCATTCGTAAGGCGTAATAAGCCGGTAATAAATTTTAAGGCATGGGGACTTGAACATAATATACAAATTAATTATATATTATATTTCAACTTACACTATTGTTGGGGCCCGTCCCACTGGGGGCTGAAGAACACCCTTAATATACCTTTTCAACACACTTGCTCGTAAAGTGGCTCTTATTACACCGTTTTTATGGCTGTAATCCAGTCCATTACACACGCGTACTTTTTTACATTACATAATCGCACTAAGGCCTTTTCATTACAGTTTTTTTTTAAACTTCAGCAAAAAGGTTTTAGGTACAAGAAACATTTTAGGTTATTTTAACAAATCGAAACTGTTACTTGTAAAGAGCAATTAATTTCAATAAATTATAAAGTTTTCTAAACAAAATGACATTTTGATTGTATTAAATTGATATAATTATTCAGTTTATTATATGTTAATGTTTGGCTGGCAAATGCATCGATCACTGCGCGCCATTTTGATTTGAATTGACATATGTAATATTTACAAATATTTCATATTGAAGTATGATAATTTTTTTCAGATGTCAATATTATGTAAATAGTTTCAAGCAATGATAATTAAAATGTAATCATTATGTAAGTACGTAAATTTAAGTTAGGTACTGATGACGCATTAATGTAAAACTTACGACTATAGGAAAAACGTCATATGAAACTCGTGTGCATTGGTCATTACACTCTCGGCTCTATACAGCACTCGTCTACGACTCGTGCTGCAAGATATAGCCTCGAGTGTAATTACCAACGTACCACACTCGTATCATAATGTACTATAACTTATTCTTAGTACAAATTTTCAGAGCAAACTAGCTAGCTAGTCGTTTTAAAATGAGAGCGTAACTACGTTTGTATGGAGAACCGAGCTTGCCGGGGACTCTTAAATCACCTAAATACGACTAACCTAAAATATTGTATAAATATCGGCCATCGCTTAAAATACACTGCCGCACCGCAAACGCATTGACATGTTTCATGCATCACTATTCGTACGCGTACGTTCCACACCGGAGCTCAAAAAACAGTGCAGCAGTGTGCGCTTATGCAGCTGAATCTTAGGGCATTACCAATGAAGATTTATGTATTTATTATTTATTTATTTTAGGCCAACCAACAATTATTAATACACATACAAATTTTAGAAGAAATAACACACGGATATATAGAGTAGTACTACAATCACTTATAGGTTAGCACCACATACCCCATGCATAATAATCATAAACGTAACATAATATTTAAGATTATTTTTTAAGTCACAAACATCATATGTTTGTGACTTCAAAATTAATGTGTAAAATAAAAATTAATTTAGTGAAATACAGTACCTGGTACTGGAAAGGTGACGTTTGTGCTTATTTGAGACCTTTTCAGCACTCGAGAAACCTTATTCTACTCGTATATATTTTAGGATCGATGAAATAAATTACCAGGTGAATGGATATCCGTGACGTCACTGCAAGTATTGACAATCCTACATAGCCTACATACTGGTGAGTTTCTACTTGATACTGATCTTCTAAGTGGCGGGCGCAGGGGCAATGAGAGATAGAAGATGACATACGGATGCATTCCCTTCTGCCACAGTATATTATGATAAATATCAAGTTAGTTTTTGCGATATGTTTTTAGTTCGGTTTTTTTTTGTGACCCATTTGGTTGTAAACATAAATGAGTAATTTTTGAGTGTTGTACGTTTTAAAAACACCGCCAGTTAAAAGTGTATGAAAAAATTAGTAAGTATGGACACGGCTTGTCAGTGGTTAAATGCTCTAAAGGCTGAATGTATGTATGGTAAAAGAAGACACACCATCGCATAAACGCAGAGTCAAGCTTCAGTGTAGCAAGTGTTTTCTAGGTTTAAGCTAGTATACAGGGCACCACTGAAAATTACCGTGCCAATATGCTGAGTGGTAACTCCTTTCAGCGCTATCTGTTGTACAATTGTTCATGACCGTGCAATGAATAAATAATTTTGCGACAACTTTTTTTCTCAAAATTTAATTTATCTTACTCAGAATCGTTTGTACATTTGAACCTAATGCAAGAAAAAAGGGTTCCCATATTTTGTATAGAAAAATATTTCACCAATGCGGCACTTTCATGAATATAAAAGAAAAACAGTGCGACTAAGTCAATATTCTTAATATTGTATACTTTTTTGAAAAACGCTCGCACGCCGCTGCGTCGCCAGTGCGTGAGCGTATTTTAAGCATCAGTGTAGTAGCTCCTAAGCTTCAGAAAACATATTTTATTACGAGCTCGCTGGCGATTTTGTTACGATTTCGGTTAATAGTTCTTATTTCTGGAGCGTGTCCAACTCTATCGATCCGTACTTATCGCGAGATGTGACGTATACGAAAGATAGAAAACTGAACTCCGAATGGGAAGGGTATGTTATGCACCATGTGTTGGCGCAACATAAGGGTCTTCATACAACTGCATACTATCGGTTCTACGGTGACGTCACGAATACGTCACCCCCGCCGCTCCTAGTACTTCAGACTGCACCTCACAGCCGTAGCGGCACGGCAACACATTATAATAAACTATTTCTAGTGGCGTGGCGTCCTTATAAGTCGATTCCCATCGGGTTCCCCGAGGAAAGGCTTTTAACCACCTTTTTCTTTAAACATAAGTAAATGAATACGCTTCGGCTTCCCTAATTTTCCGGACACCACGCCTCTGCTACCTATCTAACCACTTGTAAAGAAGTAACAAATTAAGATTTTGTATATCCTGTAGTTCCTTTATTGATGATCATGCGGTTCCTGGTCGGAAGAGAACTTATTTGAGAAGTACACTGAATTTAACAAAATAAACCGCTTCTTTCTTCGGCTTCCTCCTTCAATTCTTGGTAAGACATGACTTTAACCTTTTCTTTTATTTGCTCAAAGTAATTTCGTCTTGGCCTTCCTCTACCTCGCCTTCCCTCGATTTTTCGTTCTATGATATTTTGGAGCTCATTACAGTCACTAATATAGCGCAGCGTGGACGGCCACTCGCAAGTTGGTCGGACGACCTGGTTAGGGTTGCGGGGACACTCTTAATACGGGTAGCCTCTATCCGGTTCATGAGGAAGTCTATGGAGGAGGCCTGTGTCCTGCAGCAGTGATGATGATGAACAAACTTATGAACGAAATATTTACAAATCGTGAACATAAACCATGAGTGCCATGATTATTGCAATTATATAAGGACAGACTAAGTAACCGACACAATTCTCCACATATTCGGCTGATATTCACTACTGATCCGAATATTTTGGATAGCTGCATGTGGTTACCGTGGTTTAGAAACACTCGAGCCGCTATTATCGACTAATACAGAACATAGCTCGCGGCCGGCCTGCTCATAATGAATATCGACATCTACGGAAATATCTAGCAAATGAGCTGATTTAAACTTCAAAAACTGCAATAAAATTTCAAGGAGTAAAAAAACGGTTGCACTCCGGATGTGGCGGCGGAAGTGAAAACTTGAATATTAACGCTGTGCATTTATTATGTGCGTTGTCAATGACATTGTAACAGTTTTTCGATCAGGTCACGTGTCCGCCTTATGATAAATCACGTGACCGACGGATTGAAATCTGATTATCACGTGATCTGTTGCGAGTTTAATGTTTTTTTCCCCGTCACAAAAAGTGCACAGCGCCGCTAAAGAAGTTTTCACTTCAAAAATTTTTTATTCTTCTCGGTCTTAATCCGTAAAGATTATATTTTCACATCGAATACGAGTATTATAGTAAATTGAAAGACAAGAAACTAAAACTAAAGCTAAGGTAAATCTAAGAAGCTCACTTCCGGGATGGTTCCGAAGGTGCTGGCAGCATTTCCTTACCGTATTGCAATGCTGAAACAACAGTACCTACCCTGAACGCATCATTATACTGTACGCGCATACAGTAAATAGCCGTACCTCGTCCACAAGCTGCAGGTATACAGCGATGTACAGGACGCACGAAAATAATGTTAATTTAACTTGCGCTGTACACCGGTTGAACCTGCAAGCTATCATAGTGCCCTTCGGTCCTTCTCAATTTCAGCATCATCACGAGAATCCTCGGTTACGGTAAAATGACTGAAATCCATTCAGCCGTTTTGACATGATGAAAGAAGTAAAAAAAGCTGATTCCGTATATTTTTTTGTTAAATATTTACAATGTAGGTCATGCGTTTTTTTTAAGTAGTAGGTACGAGTAGGTAGCTTAAATATTTAGTTTTGGTTGTTTCCATTTATTACATTTGTTTGTGACATGGTTTTGGCTTTTACAGGGCCAATATGTACAGCTGTATAAAGGTCCTTCAAACAATAAATAAAAAATCTACAATTAGGTACAGATTGAAATAAAACAATTTAACGGATTATATCGCGTATATTATCTCATTTTATTTCAATGAGTAATAATCGCGGAAACAGAAGAAAATATTATTAGGTACAGATATTTAATTTTTACAACTTTATAATATTTTTTTTGACGACACGTTTGACGCAGTGGGTTGTACAACGGCCTACCAAGCTGGCGGTCCTGGGTTCGAATCCCGGCCATTTTTTACTAAAAAGTTTGTTCTCCTGAGGTGGTCCCACTGTCTACAAGTTGGAATCTGACAATGGGACCGTAGGTAAATTGAGGGCAACCCTCAAATTATATAGGTTTTTTTATCTATATAGTGACTTTGTTATTTTAAGAATGAAGACAGGCATTTGCATTAAAAAAGTATAAATTGGTGAAGTGGAACTGATGAAGAAGACCACAGAAGGCCACCAGAACTCCGCAATGATTTACAGGTGGCGATAAGAAAACTCGATTAAGATGGCTTAGCGACTTCATAGTCATAATTTTAAACGCTCCTGATGAGAATGATGTCATCGAACTGATGATGGCGCCGAAAGGTAGGCACTGGATCTACGTAATAAACGAATATATCCTAGCCGTATTTGGGCTACTTGAAGTCGTCACAAGATGAAGTTTTACGGAACTATTCATACAAAAGTGACAAATAAATAAGTTACAAAAATAGGAAGCGACACAAATGACTGAAATGCAAAACAATAAAGTAATTTAGTTCCTTCAATTTATTTTCAATTAACCTTATTTCAACTCAATCTACACAATGTAGGTATACAATTAATTTTATTTAGCGAGTCGGTACCATCCGTGAAACAATAGGGTACATGCATGATTTTTTTTTTCATCTATTCTCTTAACAAAATATCAAAATCCCGTAAAAACCATTTCAAAAAGTGAAATAAGTATTAAAATCGGCCAAGAAATATATGATATAGGCATTTTAAACTACTAATTAGACAGAGAGGTCCGACATGAACTGTTACGTCATAGTGCACTCCGGCCATATAAATAAATATTAAATAAAATAAATATTACGGGACAATTTTACACAAATCGCTCTAGTCCCATGCTCAATAAGGCTTGTGGTATGGGTACTAGACGATGATATACCTAATAGATATATTACTTATATACATAGAAAACATCCAAGACTCAGGAACAAACTCCGTATTAAATTTTGGTTTGCTAGAAAGAGATAGACTGAAATGTTTGATGGCTTATATCTTGGTTATTTTTATAGTTATTCAAAAACAATATTTATCCACTGTTTGTTACATGAATGAGCTTTTAATAAAGCAAATATAAATATGCATGCATATTCCCTATTACGAGTCACTTGCTAACATCGGTTAATTAAAAGTAAAGTGAAGGAACTAAATTAGTACTATATTTTTTATATTTGAGTGATTTCCACGTTTCAATCATAAGTATAATATATGGAAATTGTTTTATTTAAATGAGTAATAATTGCGGAAAGCGAAGACAATATTAACATTTCTATATTAAGAGATAAATAAATATATATTACGGGACCGTTTTTACACAAATCGCTCTAGTCCCATGGTAAGCTCAATAAGGCTTGTGTTATGGGTACTATACGACGATATATTTAATAGATATATTACTTATATACATAGAAAACATCCAAGACTCAGGAACAAATATTTATGCTCATCACACAAATATTTGCCCTTACCGGGATTTGAACCCAGGACCTCAGCTTCGCAGGCAACGTTACTCCCACTGAGCCAAACCGGTCGTCAATAAGAAAGCATAATGTCTCCAAAAATATATATATATTGTAGTCAAAAAAATATGTTTTCCTAAAAAAATAAAATAATTCTAGCCCTAATCAAACAGATCATCCCTAATGATTAAGGGAACCCATCAGCGTCTTGATATCGCCGTGTAATTATAAGGCCCAAGAGTCTTAATGAAGATTTATCTTCCCAGTTTCGGCGTTCGCGAACCCGTATACCTACAACTTTGCAAGTTTGTAAAATAATAATAACTACATTGTGGTTGGGAGGGATTCCTACTACCAATATGAATATCACCATGGACGAATAAAAGAAGAGGAATGTATTGACATTTGCTATACTTTGGATCGTACGCCGACTGCATGGGATATCCAGTATTAATACTGGATGGCGGTTTAATATTAGCAATGTTGGATGGGCAGCATTTGGGAATATGCGAAGTGTCTTCTCGTCCAGGATACCTCAGTGCTTGAAGACGAAAGTCTTCAACCACTGCGTATTACCGGTGATGAACTACAGAGCCGAGACGTGGTCTCTAACCATGGGCCTCTTAAGGAAGCTCAGACTCAGCGAGTTATGGAAAGGGCATTGCTATAGGATCTCTACAAGATCGAATCTAAAAAACTATTAAAATCTGCCTCCACGGGAAGTCGCACCCAGGAGCCGCTAGCTCTGAAACATAATCAAACAGAAAACGGTAGTTCTAAACCGTCACATTTCTCCCTACGATTACGTAAGTCTAAAAAATCAACAGGATGAAAAATGCAGCTTACTACGCAAAAAGGGTAAATCTCCGATTAAGAAGACCGCTCCTTCGAGCCTCCTCTTGAGTATTATTTATGAAAACGTATTAAAACCCTTCGAGTCTTAAGGCAATACGGCAGCGTGTCAGCAAAGTTTGAAAAGCAAAAGAGCGAAACGTACGTACAATATAAAAAAAAAATACAAAAAACAAAAGGAAACATTGGACGGATAGACAGACGGACGGACATGACGAAATGGATGCTGAACCCTAAAAAAAAACAAAAAGCACTTAGAGATTAACGGAGATATGTTTTATTTGCATGCTTATTTTTTTTTGCGGAAACTGCTAGTAAATATGCGCATATGAGCACGATTTACTGTCACATCTAACCAAGACACAATTTGGCGGAAAATCAAAGAAACTATAATCCATTAACACTTGGTGTAGTTTGACATGTTTTCCGACATCACTAATTTTGGTGGCACATGAGACCTTGACCTATATTTTCCATGTATTTTCCGTTGGTATTCCATTAACCTAAGTAACCATAAAATAGAGTGTCATACCGTATCGATATTCACTCCATCTGAACTCCAAGCATTTAGGCACTTAGCTCCGCTCTTGGGAGGAAAGTCGAATTACATTCGTATTTTCTTATCAAGAAATTGGAGTTATTTCCCCTATACCTATTCGTGGAAATAACAAAAATAGCAAGCTTTTGAGACGGAAATCAGACGGAAATTTGAGTATTTCATCCGAATAATCTACTCGATATGGAGCTGAAAAGTTTATCGTTGTCGCAAAAATACCTAACATTTTTGAGTTCATAAGATATCGTATTGGTTTAACTTCAGTAAGATTAGCTTTTCTTTTAACAAGTAGCTTGCAAAATATTTTCTTCTGTTTCCGCGATTATTACTCATTGAAATAAAACAGTTTAACGGATTATATCGCGTATATTATCTCATTTTTGCCTGGGAGTTTTTCTTTGCAGCGTTTCTTTTCTCCTCAGTACGCCTCATTTGTGAAATGCTGCTTGGTAAATTATTAGAATAAAATAATTAAGCCCTTCTGGCACATGTGTAACTGTCTTTACAGCTTAGGCCCATCTGGCATGTATGTACACCTTTATTTGTGTTTTTTCAAAAAATGGGTAGTTTGCACAAATTGTAACTTTGACAGAGGAAAATACATCTTTTCTCAGTCCTCCCGTGACCATGGAAAGCTGGAAAGCTTCCGAAACGTCGGGAACTAAAATGAGATAATATACGCGATATAATCCGTTAAATTGTTTTATTTCAATAAGTAGCTTGCGGTTTTCAAAAATATGTAAGTAAATAAGTATGCATCTTGTGACGTAAGGAGCCCTCGGTGCGCGAGTACAAGTTGCACCCGGTTGTCGGGTGCCATAGCCATAATCATTAAAGTAAACTTAGTCAGTTGTACATTTCAACATTTGCAAACAAGTTTTGTACCACTTGCTGGCATTAGATTGAGCTATATATATTTTAACTAACTCGGTATCAAGCAACATCTATCTTCCATTGGCCAATATCGCATTCTCACTTTCTTTGGACATATCACAGGTCGAGAAGACACATCTGTGGAGCGACTTGTAGTACAGGGAAAAGTTGAAGGCACAAGAGCGCGCGGCAGGACTCGTCCACTCCACGAATGTACGAGAAGAATGGCGAAGGATTGTGAAGCTTGCCACAAACCTGGATGTGACGACCACGATCACTCTGCCGAGAGTGTGATGACAAAGAAGAAGAAAGAAAGAAGATAAAATCAATTTCAGCCTCCTTTGGCTCGTCTTGATAGAAAAAAATGTTTTTAAATGAAAAGAGTATTGTGAATAGCAGTAGGACTACTCGCAGGTCCCGCAAACTTTTACATACCTATTAGGCAATCCAATGGAAATCAATTAATTTCCTTGCATGCTTCGCAACTGGAGTGTGTGTGGGCGTGTGTGTGTGACTCTGTACGTGCGTGCGTGTGTGAAGCTCCCAACGAACAGACTCTTTGTTGATCTACTTTTTTTTGTTTCAAAGGTGACTCCATCGAGAATGCCTGTAACTATGGTACAACCCGTGTAGCACATAAGCTGCATAATGGAAGAATTATACAGCTATTGAATTATATATTATACAGCCTGATTGAGCGTTATAAGAGCTGTATAAGCTCTAATACAGCTTCTGGTGTTACTTGGGAATAAAATGGGTTCAGCCGTTTACAATTTATTTACTCTTGTCGGGGATTTTCATTGCTTCACCAATTACTTGTTATTTTATTATCAACTAGGATTTTTCTTGGAAACAGTGAATTTTTTGGGGATAAAAACTAAATTATGTTCTTTTGGAATCTCAAACTACCTCCATACCAATTTTCATATAAATTGGTTCAGCGATTTAGGAATGAAGAGGTAATAGACAGACAGTTACTTTTGCATTATTATAATTAAGTAGGGATAATATATAAATATTCGAAAGATCATATGTCATTTCGAGCTTGTTTAAAGTAAGCCCTGGAGTACAATAAATAATAGCAATGGACAGAGGCGACATCAGTAAATCAGAGATATTATATCGGTGACATCGCAATGCACATTGGTAGATAAACATATTTTAATATTCTATTAATTATTTAATTTTTGAGATTAAATTTACAATATTTAGTCAGTTGCTGAGTAAAGTGAACCGTCTGTCATAAATAAATAATAATATAATATAGCGGGGGGTCACTTTCAGAAAAATGCAAATACAAAATAAACGTACCGTAAGGTCGGAGTATTTTGGCGTTTAAAGGATAACTTTGGGCCATACCAAAACCATTGACAATGAACTTAAATCCACATACCTATTTTTTTTTAACGTGAAGAAAAAAAATACCGCAAATACAAAAGAGCAGCCTAGAAAAAGTAATTGGCCTGAATAAAGTTACTCCCCAGGGCTAAGGTAACACATTCGAAAATTAGTTTCTGTAAACGTTTGATTTTGAGACAAGCTTTTCTTGCCGACTTTACTTTTCTCTAAACAGCCGTCAACTACTCATAGATACATTCTAAAGAGCCCAAACTCGGTATGATTGCGTTATTTTCTTCCAGAGTTCCTAAGACCACCTTCCGGCTCCATCGTCAGATCAGCTCGATGGTATCATAAAATTGCATTGTCACCGAACACACTTAAATATGTGAGAGTTTAGCTCAATCGGAAAACGAGAAGTGGGTCAAATTTAATTTGCAAGATTTGACCCGTACAAACATACAATACATAAGCATAGCAAGTTAAATAAAAGCTTGTAAAAATTGCATCCAGGGTATCGCCGGCAGCGGGGTAGGGCCTTAGCTAGGCTCTGGTGGTTAGGGCCACAGAGATGAACCTCAAGACTAAACGCACCGTTGTCAAGGAGTGTGATCCATTCTGTTTCTGACCCTCGATCCAGCCATCTAGTAAGAGTCTCTTGAGATGTTGGTCGGAACTCTTCACTATAAGACCGTTTACCGAAACGACTATCGGGACAATGATCGTCGAATCAACATCCTAATATTTTAATACTTAAGACCACCGTCTTAAGTATTAAAATTGTAGGATGTTCCGCAACCTCACTCGCAGAGCAGATAAAGTCATAACCCCTCTTTTTTCGACAGTATAGTCGGGTGAAAAGTATCGTATAATCATCTGTGGATACCCAGCTATTTACTCGTGTACCAAAATTATTTGAAATCCGTTTAGCCGTTTAGGCGTGATGAAGCCACAACGACACACACAAACATTAAAAAAATCGATTCAGTGACCTTCAAATAGTCCGTATCACTTAGTTTTTTGAACATGTCTTTTACTCACAGAAATATATTTTTTATTACCTTATAAATAGTACCTATACATTTTCATTTCGGACTAGACTAGTTGTTCATCTATACTAATATAAAGTTGTAAAAATGAAATGTTGAAGTTGAAGATATTTTCAAAAAATTGATTGTTACGGACTATTTGGAGGTCACTAAAACGAGGAGTATTTTTTTTTTGATTTTATGTATGTGTCGTTGTGGCTTCATCACGCAAAATCGGCTAAACAGATTTCCACAATTTTTGGTACACGGGTAGCTGGGTATCTTCAAATGGTTATAGGATACTTTTTACCCGACTACGCTGAAGAAAAAACGACGGGTTATGACTTTTTCTCCTCCGCGAACGAAGTTGCGAGCGCCTTCTAGTAAACTATAATTGGGTTGATTCTGATTAATAAGAAAACATTAAACTAATAACTTCGCTAGGAAAAATAATTGATACTCTTTTTTAACGGCTCCTTGTTAATATGTCACGGCTGTTATTCTTCTTTCTACCAAGCATGGGTGTAAAAACGCCTCGTGTTGCCAGTAAACAGATAAGTTAAATAGGGCGCCAAAATGGAACGAATTAGAATTCATGGCTTGTTTTTAGGAAAAATTCGTGAGGTTTCGTGCATACGCGTTAACGCTGCTTCGAATATTTATGAATTTGCTTATTCAAGTCAAAAAAGCAGCTTGTTTGGCTTGATTATTGTTGATGAGCCTCATTCTTATAAGGTAGTACGACTATTTCTAGGAACAAGAAAGTAACATAATGATACGGAACTTTCTTAAACAAATCATAAATAGATGACGAAGAAGTAAAGACCTCATGATTAACAACTAAATACATATCTGTAATAATAAATACCTTTAACTTAAGAAAACGAGACACAGAAAAAAGAGCTACCTAGAGACGAAGAAGAAGATTCATTATATCATTGAACATAACTGAAGTTAAGTTCTTATATTGATAAAAAATTCTCTTATCCAATTACGAAAAAAAAATCAATTAAATTACAATCATCATCATCATTATTATTTCAGCCAATAGGACGCCCACTGCTGGACACCTCAATAGGTTTCCACATGGGCCGGATAGAGGCGACCCGCATCCAGCAAGTCCCCGCAATCCTACAATACATACAAATACTTTTTATTGCACACCTTGCAAATATACAGTTTAGTTTACACTGTATATTTGCAAGGTGTGCAATAAAAAGGGACTGATTTTACTAAATTAAACTGTGGGATACCTAACACCCTAAAAAACAACCCTAGCGCCCTACAGCCCTAGCGCCCTAACAACCAACAGCCCTAACCCTACCCCGAGTGTAATAAATACATATATAAATAAGGTCAGGATGTCTCATTTGCTCTAAGGTTAACTGGAAGAGATCCCTTAAAGGGATAAGTTCGCCTTTGTACACATGTGTAACTTTACTTTCATTGTTTTATTGTTTTTACGTACAATAAAGTGTTTACAATACAATAGAATGTCCGCACCATAAGACCTAAGGTAACAGACGGAAACGGTGTGAAGAGGGATTTTCCCACTACCAACCACACTTGTGGCAGCCACAAGATAGTGAAGAATTTGATAACAAAAAAAATTAGGTAGTGCAAAGCAGCATTGAATTAAAAAAAAAATACTTTACATTACTACATGCATAAAATACATTAAAAAAATATGCACGCTATCATATACATATTTATAATAGAAATACAAAATATACGGTAGCTATAAGTACTTATTACAAATATGGTCTAACGGTCTGCCTTGATTGTTAAAAACCCTTTTTTAGGGTTCCGTAGCCAAAATGGCAAAAACGGAACCCTTATAGATTCGTCATGTCTAATACTTTAAAACCTTGCAAGTAACTTGGCAGTTCGATACCAATCTGACATGTATCGCTTTCAACTAAACAGCAAAGTTAAAACAACAATATCTAACACAGAAAAGAAAAGCTATCCCATAACTTTGCCCAAAAATATAAGAGCAGCAGGTATGATTTACGACATTAATAATGTTGATATATCATAAAACAGACCCGGTAAACAGTTTCGATATAAAATGACGAAGCACCTCAACGGTATTCAAAACTTCGTTACTCTTTGTCCTTTTTACTCTAAAGTCTTAGGGACATAGAGAAAAAGAGAGGGTGTCACCCGATATTGCTTTACAAAGTCGACGACTTTTTGAAGGAAACAATATTGACAATCTAAATGCGGCAAAATTATGAGTCGTGTAACTTTCCGTTTTTTATGAAGGATTTTTTGGCTGTTTGGGAAGTAATTGACGTCGATTGACAGGCAGTCGTTGTTTCTTTTGTGAGTAGAGAAAATTAAATTTAATTTTTGACGGGAACATTTTTTTCATTGTGTTTTGTTCCTTTTTGTTTTTAAAGCTATCATTTTATGACCGACTGGATAAGTATATGATTTGAGTAAGGAATACCTAAGATTTTATATTTTCTTCTGTTTCCGCGATTATCGCTCATTTAATAAAACTATTTGAAAAGATTATCATCATCATCATCATCATCATCAACCTGTTGCAGTCCACTACTGGACATAGGGCTCTCCAAGGGTGCGCCACTGAGCGGGATCCTCAGCCACTCTCCTCCAGCCGCCGCCAGCCACCCTGCTAATATCATCGCTCTACCTTGCCTTAGGACGTCCTACGCTTCTTTCGCCAAGACGCGGTCTCTACTCAAGAACACGTCTACTCCAACGGTTGTCGGTTCTTCGACAAATATGACCAGCCCACTGCCATTTCAGTTTGCTAATTCCATGGGCTATGTCTGACACTATGGTTCTGTGACGGATCGTCCCATTTCTGATACGATCCTTCAAAGATACGCAGAGCATTGCCCTCTCCGTAGCTCGCTGAGCAACTTTGAGCTTGTGAACAAGTCGTACCGTCAGTGTTCACGTCTCGGCACCATACGTCATGACTGGTAGGACGCACTGGTTGAAGACTTAAGTCTTCAGGCTTTGTGGTATGGGTGACGGAGTATATCACGTATATAATCTCTTTTTTTTTTCAGTAAGCCTCATTTTGTGAAAAGCTGCTAGTAGTTCTTCTGGCAAATGTTTAACTATCTTTACACATACTGTACACCTTTATTTGTTTTCTCAAAGAGGTTTGGAAAAATTGTAACTGACAGAGAAAAATATATCTTTCTCAGTCAACCCCGTATACACGGAAGCGACAAAACTTCGGAAAAATCGAGAATTCAAATAAAATAAACTACCAAGAGCAATTCACAAAATGAGGCTTACTGAAGAGAAATGAGATAATATAGTCATAGTCATAGTATTTATTCACAAACAATACAGGTATTGTGTTTGAAATACAAACTTATATGGCAACTAAAACATTAAAAATAAGAGCAATGTAAACAAACAAGAAGAGCGAATGACGCCATACAATATTATTGCGGGAAAAAGGAAATAAAATTGAAATATAAGAATAATTAAAAAGAATACAGCTTATCTAAGACATAAGTTATCATTATATATTTCATCTATACTGTAAAAGCAACCTCTTAGCAAAAACCTTTTTAATTCCCTATGAAACAACGAGTCGTCCGTAATGATTTTTAGTTCCATAGGTAGCCTGTTGTACAATTTTACAGCTTGATGACCAGCGGAAAAAGACCTTGAGTCAGGACATAACGGAAATCTCCTGTTTTTAGTGCGCGTCAGTAAGCGTTTATATATTCACGATAGGTATAATCCGTTTTATTTGTTTTATTTAAATAGGTACCTAAGATTTAATATTATCTGCAAAACATTGCACATATTTTGATTTTATAGCAGATTATGGGTGATATATTTATACATAAAGACACCAAATCAGTTAAAGGCTAAATTATTCCCTAAAAATTAAATAAAACGAAATCTAAACTTTTAAAAAGTGTGGTGTTTTTGAAGCAGTTAATGGATTAATTAACTGTTTCAATCTTATTTATTGCAGTGTTTGTTAAAACTTAATATAAATATGTGTAATAACGGGTTGGCTTAAAGTAATGAGAATGTTTTTAAATAAGACTGGCAGCATGAAAAAAAAACATAATAAAGAAACAATTACACCAATATCTGTAAAAACGTCTGTTGCTCTAAATATCATCCGAATAATTATCATATTTAGTAAAAAAATGTCTGTAAGGCAAGTTCTTCGTGAACGTGTCTATCGGCTGCTTGGACAAAGGAAAAAATCAGACGTAATCGCTCACTTCAAAAATGAAAAAGTTCCCATTTCGACTATTTACCGTTTGATCAAACGATGGGAACTTGGTGTTGGCACTAAGGATTTACCAAAAACTGGTAGACCTCCTATCATTAATGCATCAAATAAAAAAAAAGTGGCTAAATTTGCACAAAACAAGGTTGGGGTGTCGCAAAATAAATTAGCCGTGAAATATAAGGTTTCCCGTGGCTGTATCAGAAATATTTTGAAAAAATACAACATCGAATATTTCAAGAGAGAAAAAGCACCAAAGTACACCGAAAAACAACTCGAGGAAATCCCAAAAAAATGCAGAAAGTTGCGGCGAAAGTACTTAAGTGAAAACACTTCAATAGTTATGGATGACGAAAAATACTTTACATTCACCAATGATAACATGCCTGGAAACGACGGGTATTACACAGCCAATAAAAAATGCGTTCCTGAAAATGTAAAGTTTAAATGCAAACTTAAGTTTGAGAAAAAAATCCTCGTCTGGGTCGTGATTTCGGAAAAAGGGATTTCGAGGGCAGTGATCAGAGACTCGTCGGGTCCAGCAATAAACGCTGAAGTGTATCAACGTGAGTGCTTGCCCATCGTTCGCCAATTTGTTAATAAGCACCATTCTGATGGTAAATACATCTTTTGGCCCGATCTAGCTAGCTCTCACTATGCTACGAGCACAAAGAACTGGTTGAAAGGCCATGGCGTACATTTCGTACCAAAGGACGCCAACCCTCCGAACGTCCCTAAAGCTAGACCGATCGAAGATTTTTGGGCAATCTTGAGTAGACACGTGTATAGTGATGGGTGGGAAGCAAAATCACCGCAACAATTGAGACGGAGGATACAAAGTCAATTAAAAAAAATTGACATGAATGTCGTCCAAAGTATGATGCGAACGGTGAAAAGCAAGCTACGGAAGATCGAAGATGCGGGGCCTTTTGCTATATTGTAATATTTCCTTAAAACATAAAATACGATTGAATTTACCATAGTAAAATCCATAGACCTGTAGCAGTTGAGTTTACATTTATATTTTTGAAAATAAAAATTCTCATTACTTTAAGCCAACCCGTTACATATAACTTGAGACGCACATAGAGTAACTTTAAATTTGTAATCTAAGTAATTAATATTTTAGGATTTCGTTATATTATAAATCTGTTAATACGATACTCTGTTACTTTATAGGTGGATAATAAATTTAGCACAATAAAGCAAGTTTGAAGGGGATAAACAAGGACAAACATGTTAAACTGAAGTGTAGTAAAATTTATGCGTCACGTACATAAAGATCGAATGCCTGAATCAATACTTCGGCAGTAAAAGACACGTTGGATAAACATGGATATAGGCGACCTGATACCTACTTGGGGAATATTTTTGTAAGCCATCTTTGAAAATTTACATAAAAAAAATATCGATATCTTTAGACTCAAAGGGCGTAAACGCCACACAAAGAAATGGTGGATACGTCCTTTGAATCTAAAGTTGTTTGTTTTGTTTTGCAATTGGGATGTTGACCTTACAATTATAGAAATACTGGTGAAAAAACTACTTCAACGTCATAAAAACTCCACGAGACACAACAACGTTTAAATCACATTTTTGGACTTTCCCAAAAACGCTCCATACTAAACCCTAGGAAGGAGTGACGTCACACCTTCCTACCTTATATGGGGAAATTAAGAACTATGCTCTGCAGCTATGTTAAAACTTGCGTTTATCGAAACGGTTTCATAACAAAAGTTACCTTAGATTTCGCGGGTTATTCAATGGTATTATTATTTATAAATATTTTCATACTTTAAAAGTGGACTTTCCCACCTATTTTTAAAGGCTCATAAAACAAGATACAAGTAAGGTATCGCACTCAAAGTTTTTTTTTAGGATTTCTGTCATAAAAACTACCATTTCGCATCAAAATTTTACTATTATTTGAGTAAAGTCAACATACCTATTGTCTACATCAATACTATTATAAAGTTGTAAAAAACCAGCCAAGTGCGAGTTGGACTCGCGCACCGCCGGTTATGTACAAAATATACGCTACAAACGAGTATCTTTGAAAATCCAGCGTTAGCAGAGCCCTACCCCTAGTGGACATTGTTCATCAGAGTAGTCTCGAGAAAATCGTTATTTTTTAACATGATGAGTTCTGAAGAAATCAACTTTTTTACCGTTCTCAATGCCGATGTATCAACGCCTTTACGAGCTAAATCCTTATAAACAAAAACCGTTAAGACCACCCCCTTAAATAACTCAAGAACTATTTCTCGGGTCCTAGTAAAAAGTAAACAAATAAAAACTCCAAGAAATCTGCTATTTACGACTCCGGCCTCAATAGGAGCCATTTAATTTTATGACAACATTTCCCTTATTCGTATAAGAGTTTAACTGGAGCCTTTACGGCACCGAACGGATCGCTTGAGATTGATTTATAAATAAGTTGTTTATTTTATTACAAATAATTTAGTTGTTTATTATCTTGCTAAAATGTTTCAAGAATCCTTCTATAAGAATATTTTTGTTGTGTACAGCGTGAAACGCGATAGTCGGGTTTCCATAGTAAGTCGGCCTTTACATTAAATAGGTTCGGGTTTTTTTGTGTGAGTACCTCCTATAGTGTAGTATATATTTGCCGAGTATGAGTATCCTATTTGTTATAGTTTTTGACTTATGATTTTTTCGAGTTTTTTATTTATTTATTGTTTTTCATGTATTCAAGCGATTTGCTTCAAATTTTGAAATATTTTATCAGATATTTTTTTTTATTTTCAATACAATAAAAAAATTCTTAGAAAATATTAAAAAATCATAAGTCAAGAACTATATACTCATACTTGGCAAAAATATTCTTCAATATGAGGTTAGTAAATAAAAAGGGTCCCTTAGCCAGCTTAATAAGTATTAGAAGGCGCCCGCAACTTCGTTCGCGGAGGAGAATGATGAAGCCACATCACATACAACAGCACATACAAACATACAAAATATCGAAAAATATTTTTCGTTTCAGTGACATGCAAATAGTCTCTTACTATATTTAGTTTGAAAATATCTTCAACAGCATTTCATTTTTACAAATATAATGGCTAAAAACTATAACAAGGAAACCAGCAATTTAATGAATAAAATCATATTCAACTTTGTTCACGCGTTTGAAAGATACTGACACCACAGATTTATTACGCTTCGAACGAAGAACATCCTTTTTCTGCCGGAGTTTAATAAACCAATCAATAATTCAACGAAACATCCATGAATGAACCAAGTCACTTTGACAAGCGCAGAAATTCCTCAATTTGTACGAAATGCCGGCTTGCTGCCAGCGATGGCTGGAATTTGGCTCCCACCAGACGGCTCAGTCCGCCCCGCGCGGTATACGGAGCTTAGCATGCCAAAAATTATATCTAACCTGCCTATACTGCCATTTTGAGCGCAAACAGTGAAAACTGCTTTCGAGAAAAAATATTCGTAAATATTCAGTGCAGGTATCAGAACCAGTATTTTTAAATCTTCTAAAGTACACGCTATTTCTGAAATGTTTTAAATTTGTATTTAGGAGAAGAGAAATTAATCACAAAACACCTTATTGAAGTTCTAGAATTTTAATAAAATACACGGAAAACCTCGCAATTGAAAAAAATACGAATCGTTATTTCGGATATTTTGTATGAAAAAATACCGTTTCCGATCCTTGATTCAGTGTTGAAAAGTGAGGTGCAGTGCAAAGTAAAAATTATCATAGCTAATTAAAAAATTATGATAATTTTTACTTTTGGGACACGGAAACATTGATTTACACATATATTTATTGAAATGATTTTAATAAATATTTGAGGGTATTCTATTTAAGGACTACACGAAGATTTTGACTTGTTTTTTTGTTTTATTAAATTACCGTTAAGGCTAGTCCCTTGCATGCATAATTGAGGTATGTTGCGTAACTAAAGTATAAGGCGTAAGCTGTCTAGAGGCTTATTTGAAACCTCTTATTTCCTGAGAAAATGTAACTATCCGGGGTATTGTTTGAAAATTTATCTGCAAAATTTAAAGTTAATCAGACATGATGTGTGGCCAAGAAACTGTCTTTCATATTGCGTAATTCATTTGCGATTTCATAAGAATTATTTAATCCAATATTTTCATTGATAAAAAACAAGTAACAATAAATAACAGCATAAACTAAATTATAACTAAACAAGTATTTACACACTAATAGTAAATGAGAACTACCAGTCAAGTGCGAGTCGGATTCGCGCACCGAGGGTTCCGTACAAATGTTCACTTACCCTAACTTTTTTAACGGTACCGGTTGAGTTAAGTTTGCACCTGCTATCTATAGCATTGCATACAAATGAGGTGCAAACTTAACGCAACCAGGTTGTTCAAATAGGATTTTGAAAACTAAAAAAAAAATAGCTACTTAGAGAGATGGTTATAATTTTCGTGTAATATTTATGTTTATTTATACAAATTATGAAAATTTCAAAATTTTTCGTTTGGTAAACTTCGGAGGGGGTGTTTTTTGTTTGACATTTTCCTTAATAAAATAAATCTAATCACACAATAAAAAAAAACAAAATTAGCCGGTCAAGCACTTTCATACGATACCCTACTTAACCCCGTTGCTAGACTTTCAATTTTTACCCCCCCTCCTGTTGGTCGTTTTTTTAGCAACTAAAAAATATACTTTTAAATATTTCCTCTGCCAATACACGTGGGCTGACCATGTTTAAAAATATTCAAAATGTCAAATAAATAGCTTAAGTACTTTTACAGATATGGCGCTCTAATAGTCGGACAGGCAGACAGAGTCACACCATAGGGGTTCCTTTTGTACCTTTTTGGTACGGAACCCTAAAAAAAATTAGCTTAATGTACAAATATGCTCCCTTCGGCATGGTCCCGAAGATGCTGGCAACATTTTCTCGTTGTATAGCATCGTATACGTTGAGTGGGGAAGCTGCCAGCTATTCGGTCCCTAGTCCCCAGTAGTGTCAGTTATCTTTTGAATAGTTCAAATCATCATCATCATCATCATTTTCAGCCATAGGACCTCCACTGCTGGACACAGGCCTCCTCAATAGATTTTGACATGGGCCGGATAGAGGCGACCCGCATCCAGCGAGTCCCAGCAACCCTAACCAAGTCGTCCGACCACCATGCGGGTGGCCTTCCCACGCAGTGCTTGCCGGTACACCGTCTCCATTCGAAATATTTCTGCCCCAACAGCCATCGGTTCTTCGAACTTTGTGCCCTACCCATTACCTCTTTAGTTTGCTTACCCTGTTTGCTATGTGCTTGAAGACGAATGTCTTCAGCCAGTGGTGATGACCTACGGAGACGATACGTAGTCTCTAACTCTGGCCCTCATAAGGAAGCTCAGAGTCACTCAGCGAGCTATGGAAAGGGTTATGCTCGGGATCTCTCTACGAGATGGAATAGTTCGAATATTGTCAATTATTATGAATCTATAATCTGGATGCTATCAAAAGTGCGACATATATGCAACTGCGAGTGTGTAATAATAATAAATGCCCACAAGAATAAAAATAAGCCGCGTGAGTTTTTCGTGGAAATTGATTTGATTACACTACTTCAAGCCTGTTGCGCAATAAAATTCGGAGAATTGATTAAAAAACATATTTCACCGGTTTCACGGAAATATCTGCAGATAATATTACTTTTGCGATACGGTTTTTCAATTTTCATTTTTGAAGCTGTAAAAGCGAACGAACGAATGTTGAATTAAGTCCCATAATTGATAATATAGTTTCCCAAAAGTGTGCATCTTATATTTTTGGTAGTTATACGCTACTTGGACTTATTTAAGGATTCATTTTTAGGGTTCCGTAGTCAAAATGGCAAAACGGAACCTTTATAGTTTCGTCATGTCCGTCCGTCCGTCCGTCCGTCGGTATGTCACAGGCATTTTACTCAAAAACTACAAGATGTACATTGATGAAATTTGGAATATAAAAGTCGGAGATCGAACTCGAGATCAAAATTGTAAAGAAATGGGTTGCCACCATAAACAATTTAACGCAAGCGGGTGTTTAAAAAATCATTGAAATACTCATAAAAACTACCGGATTCTGAGTTAAATTGAACCGTGCGAGAAATTAAAAATATTTTTGTAAGTTACACAGCAAATATTCTTTTTTTCTAATACATATTTGTGTAGTTCAAATAAAATATACGGAGATTTAATTTATACCACTGGTAATGATCAGAAGTTGTGAACATTTCGTATAGTAATAAAAATAAAAACCAGTATCTTTGTAATTTCATTTTCAAATATACAGTGACAACAAGCAGAAAAGACATACTTTAGACCATAAGGCTTAAATCGATTAATGTTAAAGCCAGGGGCCATTTTAGTTTCTCACATCACACGACATTCGTAATGCGTTGTCTGAACTCCAATCGGTAGGGAGAAAAAAGAGGCTTTGCCTTACAAAAAGTGGTGTAGAAAATGTTTTAATTTGTATCGCTTTATAGGCTACAAAATAGGGATACAAAGTTACAAGGGGGAGAAAAAATCATATTTCAAATTTTATTGTCATTATATTTCTCGTAGACATTTTTGACATCAAGTCAACTCTTGAAGCATTATGTAAAAAAGAACCAAATTTGGCCTCTTAAATTGAAGATGGCGGCTAACGCTGTGCCCCACAAGATCGAAAACATACATTTTTTATGCCTATACTTAAGCAATACAAATTAAAACATTTTCTACACCACTTCTTGCAGTGCAAAATACGTGCTGACTGAGCTATTTGTCGAACGTGTTGAAAGGAGGTTAGCAATCGACTGACTGGTAAGGTTTGAAAGAGATTGTTCTCTATTTGAATGGTAGTGACAGCAAACTGTCACTACATTTAAACTGTGTTTTATACTGCACTCCGTTGACAGCTACAGTCATGAAAACATGTTGGTCATATATTTGTGTATAGTTAAGTTACTATTGTGATGTGTTGTGCCCTGTATTAAATCCAAGTACCCAAAGTCCTCCTGGTTTCATTAATTATAGAACGAATATGCTTCTTGTAAGAGACTTCTTGAAGTTGTTTGTAGTTTGTTATTGTTGCATTTAAACAAACATGTAGTCAATAAAGTTCGGATATAAAAAAAAAGGAAA
Organism: Hedya salicella; assembly: GCA_905404275.2. NCBI lineage: Eukaryota > Metazoa > Arthropoda > Insecta > Lepidoptera > Tortricidae > Hedya > Hedya salicella. The sequence continues at coordinate 10,978,108 of FR990114.1, read as the reverse complement.
AGAAGATCTGGCACGTTACTTTGTCGTTGACAGTTGTTTGTTTACATTTTGATCTTGAATTCGATCTCCGATTTTAGGTGTCTTGTGTAGGCCGCTACTTAGTTTGATAGGTAAATAATAAAAAAAAAATATCTAGGGGGGCACTCCATACATATAATCGAAATTAAAAAAAAGATTTTTCTGTAAATATCAATGTGTGGAACATGCTTCGACATATCTTTTTTTTTTATTTATATTTTAAAATCATTTTGAGGTCTCTAATATTTTTTTTTGATTTAGTGGATATTTTCGGAATTAATCGCTCCGAAAGTAGCATAAATTCTGTCCCCCCACTCTATATTCTAAACAGTATGTCCAAAGAATATGAAAAAAAATATAATTATAAAGCTTAATAAATACTTCCAACGAAATTGGTTTTAAACATGATCGGATGGCCAGTATCTAAAGAACACTATGAAATTAAAAATAGTTTCATAGTGTTCTTTAGATACATATTATTTTTTAAACTCGGATGTGACATTTGTATAGTTTATGCGACTAGGCGTCGTTTACTTTTGTCTGTATAGATTATATATACTCGAGAGCAAAAATTTCGGGTCGGTAGAATACCGTCATATAGTACCTAAAATAGTGCAGGGTTGTACAGTTTTTCAATTCAGTCACAATCTTTAGTAAATTTTACATCAAAACTGCAAAAATAACAGTAAAAAAAATATAGTTATTAGGTATAAATCGAACTCGTAAAAACCCATGAAAAAAAATCTTGTACGGAGCGAGATATTGCAAAAATCGTCATTTTGTATCTTATCAGATGCCTTTGCTTCGTGTAAACATTGAGAGTCATAAAAATTACTTGCCATTATTCTGAAACCGCATAATTTTGAGGGTCTTTGAAAAGATTATACTTTCGAACCCCTTCGGTTAGGTTAGGCTTGTTTGGAACAATCCTGAAAAATTAACGGTTTCGTATAAAAAATGTAATCAGATTAATGCAAATTCGGACAAACTTACATTATGTCTTAAAATTAAACAAATCTATATTGGCAGTCAATATACTTAAACTCTACACTGAAGATCTAGTACAGGTTGTGAGAGCCCATTAAATGATGGCTGCACAAGCCGGACCTATGGGGAGGCTTAAGTAATAAATGGATACAAAAGCAGAAGAATACAACGAAATTACACCTACTATTGTTTTCTGCGGCGTCCCAGAGGCTACTCTGAGATTGAAGTGGAATTTTTCATGATATTCGGTAACGACTTGTCTAGTGCCGGAAATTACACACCTACCTAAAGGCAGTAGTTTCAGGACGTTGTCATAAGTAGTATGCACAGTCGACTAATTTCATTTCTCGGCCACTGTAGAGCCTTGTAGTAATGAAATTAATACGTGACTTCACTAAGTGGACGGATGAGCTCGTCAGGGTCGTGGGGAGTCCGTGAAGTTGGTCTGCGCAAGATCGCACCCTGTGGCGCTCTATGCGAGAGGCCTATGTTCAGCATTAGACGTCCGTTGCTGATAGACAGATAGATGAGTTAAGGAACCCTAAAAACATCGTATCCCAATTGTGTTTTCCAAGGTTTAGTTAGCGAAAAACAATGGATTGGTTTTGAATCTATTTTAATCTTCATTCATCAGTTCAGTTAGGCGCGGCGTCGCCATTTTGTTTTTAATCCCTCGCCGGTGGCGTGGGTGGATTTTGGTTGACTGACCGTAGTTTTACGACAAAAAGAATTTTGAAAATAAAACTGCGCCTAAATATTTACCATTTTTGTAAAATCTACTTGTAGAAATAAATTTGAAATGAAAGATACGATGTGTATAATATACATATATCGTTAGTTGTACATTACACACAAGTCATCAGTTACTATGTAAGTAAGGGTAACATATTTTTGATTTCAGTGACCTCCAAATAGACTGTTACAAACATTTTTTTTTTAATATCTTCGTTGTACAGAAATTTCATTTTAATAACTTTATAATAATATTGAAGTTTCTTTACAAGCGTATCTTTACAAGTGTCAGGCATGTAGCAGCCTAACTAAGTTGTCAACTAGTGTTGTGTCTGTGTTCGCTTTAGAAACTATAAAAATGTTTTTATTGAAACCCATCTTAAAATAACTCCCCTCCACCAAGTGACCCCTACATTTGGATGCATGTTTCATACGTTGGTTAGTGGAGTGGTTGTCAGTTTAAGATTAGTTTTACTCAAGCACGTTGATATTTTTACATAAAAGTGGTTTTATTTTCCAATGTTTCTTAAACATGCATTTTCATTTAAAATTTCATGGTTAACAACAACAACAACAACAATTCTTTATTGCACACCAACAACAAAAACAGTACAATAGAGCCTTAACATAAAATAGTTAAACAATAAGCGGTCTTATCGCTAAATAAAGGTTCTAAATATAACGAGTAATCTGTCCATTGAAATAAAAAATTTAACGGATTATATCGCGTATATTAATTATCTCATTTTAGTTCCCGACGTTTCGGAAGCTTTTTAGCTTTCCATGGTCACGGGTAGACTTTTGAGTAATCTGTCCGTTTTGTGACAATACACAAGCCACTCGTATTTAACATTAATCACCTGTTTTGTGACTGACTTAAGTTAATCGTACACTCAGATGCAAAAAGGTATATATACTCAATTACTCCGTTCAAAAATATCTTCTCTCAACTCTATTGACGGTTAGTAGAGTCAGTGGTATGCACAAGGTTTTTGTCCAAGGATGGCAGTTAAAATGTTTTGATCACATGGCAGTGTCTCTGTAGAGCCATGGGCGTTTAGCAGTGCGTGTGTGCGTCAGCGAGTGTACGACCGTGTAAAAGGCCGAAAGGCCCGCAGGTTTAAGAACTAAAAAAAAAGTACAGTCTATCGAAGGTATTTTTGGACGGGCTAATCGTGTATATCTTTTTGAAGCTGACCGCTGTACATTTTTTTATGAACATTCCCTACGAGGGCTGCTATTTATATATCCGGAAACCGGGATTACAATCTTCTTAAATAGCATATTTGACCGCCATGGTAAAATTTGAACTTTTTTAAGTATATAAGGTATATTTTTTCTTCCTTATTAACGCTCGTGTTTTGTTTTTGACGGGTTTTAAATGTCATCTCGCAGCAAGAATGGAACTCACTCGTGAAAATATTCGTGCTATGATCTATTATGATTTTCGGCGTGGTTTAACGCAACAACAGTGCATAGATCAACTAACTTCAACTTTTGGTGATGAAGCCCCATCTAAAACTACTGTGTATCACTGGTTTAGTGAGTTCAATCGTGGACGTAGTATGCTTACGGACGAAGTTAAGGCAGGTCGCCCGAAATCGGTCGTTGTACAACAAAATATCGAGGCTGTGCGAAAACTTATAATGGACGACCGACATGTTACGTACCGCGAGATAGAGGCGACTCTGGGTATTTCTATGACCAGCATTAATAGCATATTACATAATTATTTGGCTGTAAAAAAAATTTGTTCGCGTTGGATACCCCACAACTTAACAAATGAGCAAAAACATGCTCGCGTCGAATGGTGCAATAAAATGTTAAAAAAATATAACCGTGGTGACTCAAAAGCCGTTTATAACATCTATACAGGTGACGAATCCTGGATCTATGCATACGATCCCGAAACGAAGCAACAATCAACGGTATGGGTGTTTCAAAATGAGCCGAACCCTACGAAAGTTACTCGTGCAAAAAGTACATTGAAACAAATGGTGGCCTGCTTCTTCGGTATTAATGGCCATGTAGCTACAGTGCCACTAGAAAACCGTAGAACGGTTAATTCAGAGTGGTACACGACCATTTGCTTACCGGAAGTATTTGAACAAATTCGTAAAACTAACCAGCGACGAAGAATCATTCTTCATCATGACAATGCCAGCTGTCATACGTCACGCGAAACAACTCTATTTTTGGAGGGTCAAAATGTGGAATTAACGGGTCATCCGCCGTACAGCCCTGACTTGGCACCCAACGATTTTTATTTATTTCCAAATATAAAGAATAAATTACGCGGTCAACGATTTTCGACCGCTGAAGATGCTGTCGACGCATTCAAACAACACGTTATGGAGGTACCTCAGGCGGAGTGGCAGAAGTGCTTTAAAAATTGGTTCACGCGAATGCAAAAGTGCATAGATCATCAAGGGGAATACTTTGAAAAACAATAAAACTATTTTCAGCCGTGTACGTTTGTTTGTTTTTTTGTTTCCGGATATATAAGTAGCAACCCTCGTAATGTGCCAAGAATACGAGTATCCGTCATCTACTATGAAACATATCAAGAAAGACAGTAGTTGAGTATTCTCAACGATACTGTTTAGTGTCACAGAGTAAATTATAATTAAACAGTTCTAAACTACAATATTCATATCTAGTAATATTCCTCACCAGTTTTAATTCTCTTTATCACCTATTTTCCTAACAAATCTGAATTTTACCTCAAAACCGCAACACTTTAACACAATAGCTAAACAGATTCAAAACCGCTGTACTGATAAGCACTAAAATTCTAAAATGCCATTTCAGCAGCCGCTTTATCAGCTGAACTTGTCTTTTTCAACATCACTTGAAAAGTATACTTTACTTCAAAATATAGACTGTATTTTTAAGATTATAAGGTAGCTTTAGAAATTAAGCAAATTGATAAAATAGGAGATTTGGAAAGTAAACAGCCGATTCAACTCAGTCCCTTATTGTAATTAAAATAAACGAAGACGATAACAGGATTGTAAACCGTAGCATTATCTTGGTAAGGTGGAAAATCGACGGGTATTTAAAAAATAAACAGGGGGTTACCCTTGTTTACGGAGTGTTACAGCGATTTTATCAATATTTGGGCGGCACTCGGTTCGTAATGGCAATGTTTATACGTTTGTCGAATGTATTGACTGTGTGAGTGTTTAAACCTGATAAACAGTGGTGTCAGGTGAAGTAACGGATTGGTTTGTCTCTAACACATTATTGAGTTCCACATTAGAAAGTAGAAAACTATCCAAATCATTGGTACGGAGAAGTAAAATAACCGGCCAAGTGCGAGTCGAACTCGCGCACCGAGGGTTCTGTACAAACTTTCACTTACCCTTACATTATTGCTCGGTTCCGGTTGAGGTAAGTTTGCACCTTGTTGAATAGGTTTTTTTTTTAATTGCTAATGCCTCTAGACATGGTTATAATTTTCGTGTAATATTTATGTTTATACAAATTGCAAAAATTTCAAAATTTTCGTTTGGTAAACTTCGGAAATAAATGGTGTTTTTTTCCACATTTTCCGTAGTAAAACAAAATATAATCACAATAAAAAAAAATCTTCAAAATTCTGCAAGCCTTTTAATATTATACGCAATTTGACCCAGTAGCTAGACTTTTAATTCTTGCTCCCCTCATATTCGTCGTTTTTTTAGAATATAAATATATATTTTTTAATATTTCCTTTGCAATACATGTGGGCTGACCATGTTTATAAATATTCGAAATTTCAAATAGATAGCGTAAGTAGTTTTTGAGATATGACGCTCTAATAGTCAGACAGACAGACAAAATCACACGATAAAGGGTTCCTTTTGTATCTTTTTGGTACGGAACCCTAAAAGAGGGTTATGACTTTTTTATTCTCCGCGAACGAAATTGCGGATACCTTCTAGTTTTTAAGAAAATATCTTCAAGCGAACCATATTAAAAAAATTGAATTTGAATTTGAGATACATAGGTACACCATTTATATAACTTTAATAATAGTATAGACGAAATTATATCTACGGAGTTGTCTCATTGAATCAGAAATTAACTGGAACTGTCTTTTGATCTCTGGTGGCTTTAAATCCACAGGTAATATTCAAAAATCACGCATCTTGAAAAAGTTAAACGACTTAAATAGAAGAGGAAAGCGGAAAATATCATCTAACAACATATAAAAACGAATGTAATATCTGTGGGTCGCGTTACAATACAGAAAATCGGAAGCTTTAAAAACATCCACACTAACTCCAAGCTACAACTTGAAGTATCAACTTCAGAAACTCGAGCGATCGCTTTGCAATAATGTCACAGTTTACTTATAATAAACAGTATGAAAACCATAAAAAATAAACACTTAACAGATTTAAACAAGATTCTGTCAAAAAAATATTTTTTGTCACTTGTCCTGCTCAAAAAGTACGTCATATTAGCTTGACCAACCTGATCAGATTGGCCAAACTTTCTGATAGAATTGCTCAATCTGTACTTTTCGTTTTTCATGAAATATACAATTTCAATGTTAAGTCTTTTTTATTTTCTAGAAGTCGAAGTGAAAAGCAGAGTGTTTAACACGTGGCTAAACGCCATTATGACACTCAGACATATTTGTCCTCGCTCACTACGTGAGCTCGTCCAAATAATCACTTCGTATCATAATGACTTGTTTTAGCCCCTTGTCAAAGAATCTACTATTTTTCACAAGCTTAATTTCCGACTGTACTTTTCATTAAACATAATAGACATAATGATGGGGTGTGAAAACCGACATTCTTATTAGTCCGGCAGTTAAATAATAAAAAATATCAAACACACATTTATTGCTTTTTCAAATGAATAAAAAGAAATAAAAAAAAATAAGATAAATCGCATTAAAGTTTAGGAGTGTCGTTACGCAACATTTTGAATCAATCTATCGCCTTTTGTTTTGATTATGCAAAAAGAGAAAAAATGCGTGTCCAATATTTTTAATTCATCTATATGACGGCCTAATTATTGAAATTCAGACACCATCCCTTTTTTATATTAATAACTCGCCAAGACGACTTAGCCCCTTTTTATTGCTGACTTTTCAGTAAATATCCAATCCAGAACTACTCACCGAGACGATTCTAAAAAGCCCAAACTCGGTAGGATTGCATTAATTTATTACATAGTTCCTATAATTACCTTCCGGGTTCATCATCAAATCAACTCGATGGTGTCATAATATTGTATTGTCATCTAACTTACATAAGTTTGAGGAATGTTAGCTCAATCGGAAACCGGTTAGTGGGTCAAATGTAACTTGCAAGATTTGTTTACACAATCAGTAACCTGTTAATTACATGTGAACTAAATATATAACTTGTAAAAGCTGGTGGCCAGTGGCTGGTCGCAAGGTGGTCGGGTGGACCTGGTTAGGGTTGCAGGAACTCGCTGGTTGCGGTTTGCCTCTATCTGGCCCATGTGGAAATCTATTGAGAAGGCCTGTGTCCAGCAGTGGACGTCCTATGACTGAAATGATAATGATGAAAAGCTGGGATCTTCAAATGGCTGAATAGATTTTTTTTTTCAAGTATGGTTAAGACCACTGTTACATTTGTATCACAAAACGAAATCAAATCGGTTCATACGTTCATGAGCGGTTAAAAAGTATCTTATAATCAACTGTGGAAGAATAGCTACCTGCGTATCAATAATAGTTGCGTACCAATACCACGGACAAACATGGATACACAAATTACACAAACTTGTTAATACACAAATCCACACGTTGAACCTAAATGTCTCCTTGTTTTAGCGGGGGTTTAAATAATACGCAACAAAAGTAATCAGATGTTTTCTTCCGTATCCAAATTAAAAATGAAAAATATTTTTTGTTCCGGAGCTTATTATCTCGTCTTTTTTAATCAACAATGGCGCGGTAGATCGACGCAATTTTTAGGGGAAAGAGAGGTTCTCAAGTCTCAAGAAAAAAACAGAACCCTTATAGGTAGGGTATATTATAGGGGAACGAATGGAGGAGGTATCGACTTGAAATTAAAACTATATACTCAAATCTACGGTCCCTTGAAGCTGTGAAAAATCAAACTTCTAAGTTTATGTAAAAAAAAGATACAGCCGTCTATGCCGCAAAAAACGTATATTTCGACACTTTTTGAAATTGATAGGGTACTTCCAGTTGTTCTAGAAACTTGAAATTTGATATGATGGAAGCTCTTATAGCACAATGAAAATAAATCTGAATAACAATTTTAAGTCTGTTTGTGTATATTAGTAACCAATATAAAATGAACGAGCACCACGTACATTTTGCTTAGGAGTAGGGCTCTGCTAACACTGGATTTTCATATATATTTGTAGCGTATATTTTGTACGGAACCCTTGGTGCGCGAGTCTGACTCGCACTTGACCGATTTTTTTTTTATACACGTCCAGCTTTTGGTAGGAATTACCAATCTTGTTATTTGTTGTTTTGCAAGGATAGTGTGTATAATATACGTATCGGTATATTTTATATTGTTAGAAACAGCTGTTTTTTTTAAATAATCCATAGATATAATACAATAGAATAAAAATACAATAATATTAAAATGAATGAGCATGTGAAAGTGTTTATCCAGATTAGATCGTGTACCTAATCTTTAAGTAAAATATTAATATGCTTGCTTGCTGTCAACCGTATTATCCACAATTGGTTGGAATTTAGAATGGAGGTGACCGCGACCGATAGCTCACTGGGCACAGTAATGACCAATGACCCTGAAGAGGTTGTCACTTGACTAACGCGTGTATTTGTGCAAATTTTTAATATTTAAGTAAAATAGTAGTTTTTGTTTTTCCTTGACAGCACTGAAATAATAATATTATAATTGTAATATCCTGATTTAAAGATTTTATATATACTATACTAGATTCTGCCCGCGACTTCGTCCGCCTTAAATTCGTTTATACAAATTTTTGATAAGGGTATTTTTCCGGGATACAAAGTAGCCTATGTCCTTTGGAGATAGTTTGATTTGTTAATTCATGAAAATTCAGCTTTCATATTAATACCGAATATATTACGAGTACTGTGGCAATAGTGCATGCTGGATTATTAGTAGTGTGTCTTGCAACTTCGGTACCTGTTCAAAGCGACAAGTTTACCCCTTTCGAATGGTTCGCGCACGATTGCTTAGAGAGCGCGAGAATGTACGTGGTTGATGTATACTATATTGTTTGAACAACGAGTCAACTACAACTTTTATAGTAAATTGTAATATCTCTTATCCGTCAAACAGGTACTGGAATACAAATAATAACGAAAATCAGACTTTTGTATTGGTGTTCCGTAGGGTTGTACCTTGTTTTATATCGTAAAATGTTTCAGCGAATACTTCATTTCGTCGACATAATATATCATTTCATAGAAAGCATATTTCTCTGTAATCGTTAATAATTTGGGATTGTTATAAAACAAACCTAACCTAACTGCTTCTATATGATGATCTTTTCAAAAATTATGAAACGGGGACAAATTTTTCGATGAAATGAAAATGTTATAAAACAAAGCATTTTAAGAAACATTTGTGGATGAAATGGAAGAACACCGTTCCGTTTATTTCGAGTACTGTGGCAGTAGTGCATGCTGGATTATTAGTAGTGTGTCTTGCAACTCCGGTACCTGTTCAGAGCGACAAGTTTATTCCTTTCGAATGGTTTGTGCACGATTGCTTAGACTTACCGCTATGTTTGTCGGTGTACAGACGGTTTGTGTTTGACGTTATAAAACTTTTTTTTAAACCAACGATGCTATAAACACTTTTTATAATAATGTCGGAAATACTCTTCAGTCTATCTTGCATGAGTGAGAGAATTTGCCTGGCATCTATACGGCTTAAAAAATAAAAATACCGGGACAATCTTACAATAATCGACCTAGTACAAAACTAAGCAAAACATGTACGAGTATTGTGGGTACCTACTAGATAATGAATCGATGATATAAATATTATAATACTTATTTAAATAAACAGAAATCCTCCGAAGTCCAAGTCAAATGTTCAGGCTCATTTGAACCCGAAACTTAGGTGGCTAAACGTGTCGTCGTTTTAATGTGTAAAATGTTGATGTACTTATTCTCTTATTTCTCTCCCCTTGCTCCCATACTTTTGGTCGGGTCTCCCTGTACGATTGTGTCAGGACAATCTATGCTGAGTTGGGGCTTTCACTAACCAAGCATTTTTGGAAATCCCTGATTATACTAGCAGATCACATAGATTCTGTATTACTATTTTAAGGTTGTCAAAATGAAATGGCTGTACGTTGCAGATATGATCATAAAAATAAATAATTATTATTTAAAATTAATTAAAATGGAATAACTGATGGAGACTGAATCAAAATTTTATTTTTATTTTTGTATAAATAAATATCACTACTTTGCGGGTTCATCGCGTCAACAGCTGGAAAGATGTCAACGATTTTTGGTACAAAGATTGCTGGAGACCCGAGGATGGTTAAAAAATACCTTTTTACCCAACTAAAGTCAGGGAAAAAGGGGTTATGACTTTTTCTCACGAAGCTATTTTTGGTTTGCGAGCGATTATATAGGTACTTCTTTTGTAAAATCTGATTAAATTTCGCAGGCAGCCTCCGAGCATAGCCCTTGCCAATGCTCCTTAGCGACTACCATACGGAGGCCTCCGCTGGCTCTTGGAAGAGTTGGAAGCTGGACCGTCATCTGAAGATGGTGAGCTGATGATAATGATGAAGATTTACGTACCCTTGCTAATATCGATCTGCATTTCAAAAGCGTACCTGAAACAGATGAAAAGGATAAGTTCACCAGTTCAGTGTTTTACTTAAATTTATTTCGTAAACTTATCTGAATTATACAGGAGTGTAAAGGACAGAGTACCGGAAATAGAAATCCTATTTTCAGACCATTATTCTGAACTAGACTTTTGATATTTTTTGTTTAAAGTTATTTGTTTTGATGTAATGTAACATCTTCTAAAGTATGGGCACCTAATTTGTTAGCACCTTACATAGTATTTTCTTCTGTTTCCGCGATTATTACTCATTGAAATAAAACGCAGTGTATCAACCCGGGTGAAGGAGCACATAGCAGATGTCAAGCACCGTCGGTGTAATAGGTCTGCAGTCTGTGAACATGTCATTGACAAACCAAACCACTCAATTAAGTTTGATAAACCTTCTATCCTTGCCAAAGAAAAAATATATTTTCCCAGGATGCTACGCGAGGCTATTGAGATTAAAAAGCATCCTAATTTCAATAGAGAAGATGGATTGTCACTACCACCAGCTTGGGATCCTGTAATACATCTCATCAAGGAACAAGCGAGACACAGGACTGCAAAACCTTAATTTCCGAACGGTGTAAAATATCTTATCTGTTTAAAAGTAGTTTAATAGTCTCTGTTTTTAAATATTATAATTAGTAATGAGGTAGCCTGGGAGTTTTTCTTTGCAGCGTTTCTTTTCTCCTCAGTACGCCTCATTTGTGAAATGCTGCTTGGTAAATTATTAGAATAAAATAATTAAGCCCTTCTGGCACATGTGTAACTGTCTTTACAGCTTAGGCCCATCTGGCATGTATGTACACCTTTATTTGTGTTTTTTCAAAAAAATGGGTAGTTTGCACAAATTGTAACTTTGACAGAGGAAAATACATCTTTTCTCAGTCCTCCCGTGACCATGGAAAGCTGGAAAGCTTCCGAAACGTCGGGAACTAAAATAAGATAATATACGCGATATAATCCGTTAAATTGTTTTATTTCAACCTTACATAGTGCCAACAATATTTGTATCTATTTTAACATAGTAACCAAAACCGTACGTAATAATGTGCAAATATGCAAAGATCTACAAAGCATGATCTGGAGAAGCAGATAATGTTAGGGAAAATGGATGGCAAGCGCGGTGACGGTCAGGGTAGGGCACCTACGCGATGGTCTGACTTTGTAAGGAAGGTGGTTGACGGCAGCATGCATTGCGCGGTCCATACGTCTTACGACCGCACCCAATGGAGGCAAGCATTATGTGGTCGCGATCGTCAGTATTGCGGGAACAAGGAAGAAGGAATAAAAATAAAAATGTTCCAGTGCTCGACGCAGTGCCTATAGTTGGCACCTTCAACCTTAATCTATTGCCATAAAACTGACAAGCAGGGCGTCAATTAATTAGGGGGTTTTCAGGGTGTCTTAGCAGCAGAGGGCAGAATTTTTCATGGCAAATTTCAAACTTCAATACAGCTGGAACGACTGACGATTACTTATATTTACCAAGAGTATCTTTATTTATTTATTAACCAAATTAGACATCAAATCCACATTTAAGCCAACAATTAAATAATAAACTTTATATGAACCTATCTGATTTTTGCCATGATAAATTCCACCTTGTGCTTAGCAGTTTGGCGAGTTAATTTAAATTGCGTGCATTTATGTACACCTTTAAAAAAATGTTGTCTGTAAAGTCGGATTACGGACGATAATTTTACGTGTATGTCAGGCGTTGGGACGTTTACCTTACATTTGAGACGTGTCAATACGCCCTCGGTCTCTAAGAGACGCATGGATGAGGCGAGTCATGTAATTGTGTAAGTCCATATTAATATGTGTGTATCTATTCAGCTATTCAGGCAGTAAATTGAAGCATTAACTAAGCCGCCACATGTTCGTAATCGAATTGTGGTACCTATAATTCAAGATGGTGGCTCGAGCCTATAAACTAACTAACTAACTGCGCTGGCTCAGCAACCTAGTATGAGTCTTGGCCTCCGACACAAGAGCACGCCACTTTACCCGATCCTGCGCAATCTCTCGCCAGTTAATGGCTCCGAGCTCACGCAGATCCGCCTCCACCAGATCTATCCAGCGGTACTTAGGTCGACCGACTAAGCGTCGTCTAGTTGGTTGACCCAGGTATCCTCTCTGCACCGGCCGATCCTCTTCTATTCGCTCAAGGTGGCCAAGCCAGCGAAGACGAAGGGCCTTGGTCACACCAATGATATTCGGTTCGGAAACCTGTTCCTGTACTTCGGCATTTTTAAGGATCCTCCAATTCCCATCGTCCATTTTGACAAGTCCCAGAATTTTTCTGAACACCTTACGTTCCGCTACTAAAAGACTATGCTCCTCCCGAAGCGTTAACGTCCAAGCTTCACACTCATATGTTAAAATGGTGCTGATAACGGTCTTCTATATCCGGAACTTAGTTGGTTTATATATAGGTACCAAAACAGAAGGTTAAAATCGCTTTTACTCCACATTTGGTAAGGCCAGTTCCTTTATGGCCCTATGGACTGTATTGGTTTATTATATAACTAGAAAGTGCCCGCAATTACGTTAGCGGAGGAGACAAAATCAGCGTAATCGAGTAAAAGTATCCTATAACCATCTGTGGATATCCAGCTACCCGTGTTTCAAAAACAGTTGAAATTCACTTAGCCGGTTTAACGACACATACAAACAAGCAAAAAAGTCCAAAAGTTTTAGACCATTTTAATATATATTTTTTGAAAATAACTTCAAACTTTATGATAGTAAAGATTACCTTAAACGGTAAAACTGAATAACCAATTTCACGCCAACCTTACTAAAGTATAAAACGCTCTAGTGTAACTACGTAACTCACGCTTAATGTAAACTGTTTAAAAGTTGAGCTTTCCAGCGAATTGCTAAGCTCAAACGAATGCACCATAAGAAGATTATAACTACTCGTGTTTGAAGTTGTTGTACTGTGCGATTAATTACCTTGGGATTTCGCTCAGTAAAACTTTACCAGAATTATAATAATGTACCGTTAGTTGTAAAATGAGATGGCTGCGCATTGAAGATATATTCATAAAAATAAGTGTGGCGGCATTGGCGGTCTCTAAAACGACTAAGATTTCAACCATTTTTGGTTAAAGTATAGCTGAATATCTGAGGATCACTATAGGAATAGGATACTTTTAGCCGACTACGCTGAAGCAAAAAAAGATTATCTCTTCTCTTCAAAGATTAACTTTGTTTTGTGAGTCGGACTTGTATGTAATTGAAGTGGTAAGGGGATTGCGACTTATCAAATTTGCCGTGGGAAGGTGAGAGGAGAGTGTAAAGGTGAAGGGTCTGCAAACGGGTGTATTTGGTTTAGAAGGAATGGTGGGTGCAAGTGTCTGGGTGGGAATATTGTCGCGTAGGACGATGGCGGAAAGATGCAGCTGGGATCAACTCGAACAATTCCTTGGAGCACTCCCCGTTATACAAGCGATAGAAAATGCAGAGCGAGGCTACATCTCTACGCAGTGCCAAGGAGTCAAGCTGATCTGAAATACGCTGGTGGCAACCGACGATACGAGTCGCTCTCCGTTGAATGCGGTCTAGAGGTAGAAGCTGGTACTGGGGAGCCCCAACCCACAGAGATGAGAACAGTATTATCATTCACGGACATCCACTGCTGAACAAAGGCCTCTCCTCTAATTCGCCAGTGAGTACGATCCTGCGCAGACCGCATCTACCAACTCCCTGCAGCCAATAGTCATCCATCCGCCTAGTCGGGGGCTGTTCCATGCTGCGCTTTTCTATGCGTGGTCACCCTTCCAGGAGTTTACTGCCCCATCGCAATTCCTCGTCCAATTTGGCACGAGACCAAGATGCTCGCCGTATAGTATCTCGTCATCGCACTCGATTTGCTCATTCCAGTGCACTCATGCAAGAATCCGCCCACAACAGATTTGATCTGGAGTGGTATTCAAACTTGCTTGCCAATTTGATCGTATTCGTATATCGATAACTATTTGAACTTGAACCAAGCTCAATGTGTGGACGATCTTTTTTACAAACTTTTATTTAATTTGCAATGTATTATTTGTTCGGGTGGAATCTCGCAAGTTAAACTTGACCTACTTACCGGTTTCCGATTGAGCTAAAATTTGGCATACGTATTTAAGTTTGGTGACAATGCAATAGTACGATACCATTGAGCTGAGCTGATGATGGAGCAGGAAGGTGGTCATAGGAACTCTGTAATAAATTAATGCGATCCTACCGAGTTTTGGCTCTTTAGAATCGTCTCGGTGAGTAGTTGATGGATGTTTAAGGATAAGTACAGTCGGCAATAAAAACTTGATGACGATTTTTTTGACGGAAACTTTTTTTTTTTCAAACACCTATATATTTTACTTGGAAAGCAAGTCGTTAGAAGCGTTGGTGTCCAGATACAAATTTCCTACTAAATATGTGTAAAGTTAAAAAAAAACAGTGTCTGTTAATTGAAGTTAGTTTTATAAGAAAAAAAAAAGGGGGCTTTTTGTAGGTCACTAATCTTTTTTTTAAATTATCAACAATAAATAATCTTAATGTTACTGATACTAATTGGCAAATGTTGAGTGGTGTTTTTCTTTTCGTTAAGGAGTTCACATCTAGCTGATTTTAGTTAGCAAGAGGTATTTCGCGATTGTCGAGGAATGGTGTTTTTAGAAGTATTCTTATATTAACAGAGGCTAGTATTTGTTTGTTTTGTTTAGCAAACCTAACCTAACCTACAAAATTAATGATTGCACAGCAAACAAATCTAACTGAACAGCAAATCCATGGGCAGCAATAAAGCACAGGTAATTTTACTGTGCAAATAATTAAAATGCACTGCACTTTATTATTTCTTGTTAAAAATATGTCTGTGTAGTTTTTTTATACCTTCCTATTTTAGTACAATTTTGCGGCACATTAAATGCGGCAATGATTTTAAATCCCTTCAAAGGTCCTCAAACGCCCATTAAACTTACATTACTGTAAAGACAACTTGAATACATTTGCATATTCTTCACGGAACACATTCAGTTGCTTCTGGGACGCGAAGGAAGCCATTATTACATTTTATTGCCGTCTCCTTTCATAATAACACGCCAAGAATACGCTTTTAAATTTCCACCGATGTTTTTTATTCCAGATACGTTTGAGTTAAACTTGCGCGGCGTATCGTATTTATTTTGAATTCGCTTTGACTCGGGATCCGATTTGTTCGAAACCCCATAATTTGAGAACAGGGAAGCTGAAGGAAAAATACTTAAATATTCATGATAGCAAATTGTACGCTTCACGATTATACTTGTGTGTACGTGTACGTATTGATGGAAATATTTGTTCCTTTTCCCTATGTGAGATCCATAGGCAGGCATAAGTTTCCACGCAAATAGAATATTTTTTTCTGAAGTGTCAAAACATTGGGATTGTACCTACATGTCACAATGTATAAGAAAATTGCAAACTATGTATTGTAGCTGTGTGGTACGGCCAAATTACTTTCAATATTCAAATGGACAAAAGTTGATTATCTTGATAGTTTCAAGTACATTTTTGAAAATTTACAAATCATGATTCACGGCATCGCCAACGTATATATTTTAATTATCGATTCTCCATAAAACGTCCACCCCGGTATTCACCCGTTAAGTGATTACCGGGACAGAAGCTATACATATTACTTAAGAGACAATTTTATTTCTATGTTTTTTTTTTTTTTATTTATTTATAATTTTTAATTTGACATAGTATTTAATCATTACCTTCCTTAATTAACTATACCGTACCTATATTTTGCAGGTAGATAGATTTCATACGAATATATTCCCCTCTGCCAAGTCCCCTCCGGCCGCCATCGCAACTATGTTTCGCAACTAGCTGCGATAAAATACTAAATATTCTTTGTATGCAACTGGTTGCGATGGAACAGTTTTCCTTATTTGTTCGCAACCAGTTGCGAACAAAGAATACAGTAAATGATATCGATAAAGAAATTGGTTTTTAACGTTTGTAATGTATGTAACACTTCTAAAATCCCAATCCTCTTTGGTCTTGAAAAAGTAAAGTAGTTGTCGAAATATTCCATACATCAAGCTAAGCAAAGTGGCAAAAGAGTGTTTTGAAGTAACGTATATTTTAATGTATTTCGCTACTGTAAAATAAAATAATATTTAACTTAAATTGCTTTATTCTCCTTAAATTAAAATGAAACACAATGGGTGTTCAGTGAAAAAAAAATTACTAAGTACTATATTGAATAAGGACTAATGATTTCAATACAATGGCCCACGCTTATTTTTCCGCTTTTCAAATCATTAATAGCGTAATTTATTTCGTTATCTATCTCCTCATACTCTTTTTTTTTCTTATTATATACTTTTCTTAAGTCATAGCATACAGACTCCGTTTCTAAAACATCTAGCAAATGTGCTAGCGTTGGAAACTTACGACCAATGTATTTATTTAATTTTGTATGCCAGCCCTCTATGTTATTGTTTGTCCTTATTTGCTCATTTTCACAGCTACAACAATTCTTAATCTCATCTTTATAAATCCATTGCATTTTCAAATATTTATTAAATGTATTTATTTCTTCACAAATTGGGCTTTTAGTCATTACGTACTGGTAACCCACCTTTGAAAACGCTTCAGGCAAGCGAGCAAGTCCTGCACATCTTGCGACGTGTCTTTTCTTTGGCCTTGTTTTTATTTGCAGAGATTTTGCTTTCATCCAAATGCTGCGGTTAAAGTGCGCAATCTTTATAAAAGGTGTGTGGGTGTTTTATTGTTTAAAGGAAATTTCATTTAACTGTGTGCGTCTGTAGAAATAGAAATATTTCCGTAGTATACTGCACGTGTTTATCTCACCCCATTTGTATTTTGTTTTATTTTTTGTAATTGAATTGTATAACAAACTAATGGTCTTATTATGAACTAGCTGTGCCCGCGGCTCCGCCCGCGTGGAATTCGGTCTGTGTCAGGAAGCGGCTAATTCACTTCTATAAATATTATACAATTGGGATGTACCAGTTTTTTCAGAGGTATGGCAATTCACTTAGGCGTCTTGTAATCGTCAAAACCACGTATCTCGGTACTATCCTTAACTGAGATACGAGGTTTTGTTAATGTGGCAAAATGCTATTAATTTTAGCGCCACCTGTTAGTTTCGCAAGGTACTCGATACTCGTAGGCTCCTAGCACATGTTTGAACAAAGTTTGCACCTCCTTCGTAAGTAGCGCGATAAGATTCAGGTGCAAACTTAACTCAATCAAGTGTATTGGCTAGCCCCCCTTTTAAGGGTTGAATTTTTATAACCTGGCCGGGGATTTTTTCGACAGATTAGTAAAGTTTGCATCAAAATATGTTCAGCCGTTTTCACGTGACGTACGTACAAATAAACAGACAAACAGATAAACAGATAAACAGACAAACAGACAAAAATTCTAAAAACTGTTGGAACGTGTTCTGTTATCGATTTTAAGTATCCCTGGCCAACTTTTTTTCGAATATCTTCCATGTACAGACTTTCGACCCTCTTCAGATTTATTATATGTATAGATGCATTTAAATTTGATACGATGTAATTTTCAATAATAAATAAATTAATCTAATCTAATCTAATCTATCGCAAAGGGTCGCAAACTATCTCTATACCAGATTTCATAAAAATCCGTTGAGCGGTTTAAGCGTGAAAAGGTAACAGATAGACAGACAGAGTTACTTTCACATTTTTATAATATTAGAATGGATGGTTGGTATTGATTAATTTAAAGTGACTTCAGAAAACTATCTTACTGCAATGATAGAAGATACTGCACACATTTTTTAGGAAATAAATCTAATTGAAAAATGAAAATTTACTCAAAAGACGCTCAGCAAAGAAAACTTATATGTTTTAAGGCCCCGTACCTCAACAGGGAAAACCGCAACCCTTAAAAGATCACTTTATTGTACATCTGCCCGTCTGCCGAGATCCGTTTTCTCAGGAATGCATGGAGGTATCAAGCTAAAATTAATATCAGTTACTCAAGTATGCGGTCCCTTGAAGCTGTAAAAAAACTTCAAAGTCGAAACATTCAGAAGATACAGTAATTATCAATGTGTCCATACAAATTGCCGTTAACTGAAAACCTATAGGATACTGCCAGATGTCCTAGAAACTTGTAATTTGATATGAAGGTAGCTCTTACCGCATAATTAAAAAAATAATATATGTCATCATTCAGTTGTCCTTATCCCATTTACTTGGGATCGGCGCAGCATGTTTTTTTTGTTCCATACCTCTCTATCACTCGTCATCTCGTGACTTACATCCTCATCTTTCCTCTTCATGTCATCTCTCACGCAATCCATCCACCGTTTCCTCGGCCTACCCCTCCTCTTACATCCTTCCACATGCATATCTAATACCCTTCTTGTCACATAGCTCTCATCCCTCCGCATAACATGTCCATACCACCGTAGGCGATTTGCTCTCAGCTTATCGACTACGGGTGCTACTTTCAGGCTTCCTCTTATATACTCATTCCTTATCCGATCTATTCTCGTCGCGCCTCTCATCCATCTCAACATTCTCATCTCCGTAATATCTGCTTTAACAATCTGCTTTCATCCGTCACCTTTTCGGCCCAACATTCCGATCCATCCATGACGACGGGTATGTGCAAGATGACAAGTAAGGTAAAAGAATACATATGAAAAACTTGAATTTTATACTTCATGTCAATATCACCCTAAAAATACAAAAGTACTCCACTTGGCCGGATTTTAAAATGTAAGGTACTGATATTTATTTATTTTTGTATACTACTAAGGTGGCAATCAAGTGTACGGCCTGCCGGATGTTAAGCAGTTACCACAGCATATGAAAGCTTGCAAAGCCAGGGGCATTACGTGCGTGTTGCCGACCCTTTAAGAACCTTTTCACTCCCCTCTTGAAGAACCCCATACTGCAATACTGTAACCTCCAGGGAAAACCGCGGCATAGGTCATCCCAATTTTCGGAGTGTGCGCGGTAGATTGTTTTATTAATACATGTGTTTGCAACATACTAACAATATGGCGTGAAGATTTTTTTTCTTTATTGCACAAAAGAAAACTTATCGTAAATATAACAGGCGAACTTAATGCCATAAGGCATTCCCTACCAGTCAACCTTAGGGCAAAGGAGAAAAATTGTGGGCGGAAAAAAAGGAGAAAGATTGGTTTTATCCAGGATCGGAGACATATATAGGTAGGAGCCGCTGAAAAAACCTTGTCAATAAACCAAACGCAAATAAAAATTATTCTTCTCAGTACCAATGTTTGCTAATAAATAGTACCATTCGTTCCAATAGTCAATAATGCGCTCCTGCTGTACAATAGTGCAGCATTTTGAAGCTGGCATAAAATAAATCAACAGACGTGCATCGACTGCAGAAGGGTTAAAAGCAGAATGAGCTAAGTTTAGACAGCTTAATACGTTTTCCGTTTTAGCCATAACTTAAACTTAAGAATGGAGTCGTTTTTGTTTGCATATTTGAGTGAACGTACGTTGTACAGAGCAAATCCCTTTGGTGTATATTAAAATGCTTCTTTTAATACATGCTTTTAGTCGTAATGAATTTATCGGATAGGATCAAGATAAACTATTTTTCTTCTCTGCCCTAAGGTTGACTGCTAAAGAATGCCTTATGGCATTAAGTTTGCTTTTTGTATGATAAGTTTTCTTTTGTGCAAAAAAAATATTAAGGCAGTAAATCCATCCATTGTCTCTTGTCGTTACATGCAAACTGACATAGTCCTCGCTCTGACACCTTCCCTTATTCTATTCTCATTCAAAATGACATACTCCACGCTCTGACACCTTTTCTTATTCTATTCTCATTCAAACCCACATACTTCACGCTCTGACACCTTCTCTTATTCTATTCTCATTCAAACTGACATACTTCACGCTCTGACACCTTCTCTTATTGTATTCTCATTCAAACTGACATACTCCACGCTCTGATACCTTCTCTTATTCTATTCTCATTCAAACTGACATACTTCACGCTCTGACACCTTCTCTTATTGTATTCTCATTCAAACTGACATACTCCACGCTCTGACACCTTCCCTTATTCTATTCTCATTCAAACTGACATACTCCACGCTCTGACACCTTTTCTTATTCTATTCTCATTCAAACTCACATACTTCACGCTCTGACACCTTCTCTTATTGTATTCTCATTCAAACTGACATACTCCACGATCTGACACCTTTTCTTATTCTATTCTCATTCAAACTGACATACTCCACGCTCTAACACCTTTTCTTATTCTATTCTCATTCAAACTGACATACACCACGCTCTGACACCATCTTTTATTCTATTCTCATTCAAACTGACATACTCCACGCTCTGACACCTTTTTTTATTTTATTCTCATTCAAACTGACATACTCCACGCTCT
This sequence comes from Hedya salicella, assembly GCA_905404275.2. Classification (NCBI taxonomy): domain Eukaryota; kingdom Metazoa; phylum Arthropoda; class Insecta; order Lepidoptera; family Tortricidae; genus Hedya; species Hedya salicella. Next base: position 10,957,139 of record FR990114.1, on the reverse strand, counting down.
AACACCTTTTCTTATTCTATTCTCATTCAAACTGACATACTTCACGCTCTGACACTTTTTCTTATTCTATTCTCATTCAAACTCACATACTCCACGCTCTGACACCTTTTCTTATTCTATTCTCATTCAAACTGACATATTCCACGCTCTGACACCTTTTTTTATTCTATTCTCATTCAAACTGACATACTCCACGCTCTGACACCTTTTTTTATTTTATTCTCATTCAAACTGACATACTCCACGCTCTAACACCTTTTCTTATTCTATTCTCATTCAAACTGACATACTTCACGCTCTGACACTTTTTCTTATTCTATTCTCATTCAAACTCACATACTCCACGCTCTGACACCTTTTCTTATTCTATTCTCATTCAAACTGACATATTCCACGCTCTGACACCTTTTTTTATTTTATTCTCATTCAAACTGACATACTCCACGCTCTAACACCTTTTCTTATTCTATTCTCATTCAAACTGACATACTTCACGCTCTGACACTTTTTCTTATTCTATTCTCATTCAAACTCACATACTCCACGCTCTGACACCTTTTCTTATTCTATTCTCATTCAAACTGACATACTCCACGCTCTGACACCTTTTGTTATTCTATTCTCATTCAAACTGACATACACCACGCTCTGACACCATCTTTTATTCTATTCTCATTCAAACTGACATACTCCACGCTCTGACACCTTTTTTTATTTTATTCTCATTCAAACTGACATACTTCACGCTCTGACACCTTTTCTTATTCTATTCTCATTTAAAGTGACATACTCCACGCTCAGATACCTTCTCTTATTCTATTCTCATTTAAAGTGACTTACCCAACGCTCTGACACCTTCTATTATATTATTTCAAACTACAAACTTTTGTCATCCGTCACCACCTAGCCAAAGGTCCCAGTGTCCTACGTGGATTTCTTTATGATTCCATCAAATAGATATTTATTTCCAAGCCACTTCAAAAAGGGAAGTTTTTCATTAGTCTCTCCTTATATTAATGCAAATCGCATTTCAAATAGGTACACATATTTTTTAGGAGCTCGTTGAAACAGCCACACACTTAAGTTACGATCTGTAGGCCTTGTATTAATATCAATGAGGTCTACTAATGGTCAAAAAAATAAGTGAGACGAGCTATTGAAGGTTACTGAATAAAAAAATCTTGTTTTTTTATGTATAAGTATACGATGCGTACATATCTGTATTGTATGCATGTGTGTTTGCATAGAAAGCAAAAAATAATAACTGGACAGCCAAAGATAGTCAAAGGAAACTTTTACCCGACTAAGCTGAAGCAGCATATTTTAATAGAAATATAGTAGGAAAGTAGGATATGGCAGTCAGCGACATTGTTTGTACGGTATGGCTTCAATAACAGATCGCCGAATATGTTGATCTAAGGGCTGATTCTGCACTGTTTATCCATGAAACCAGAGGTAGAACGTCAAATAACTTTGTATTTGTATTGGATGCTAGCCGTGCGTGTTTACAAACCTAGTTACAGGATATTCTGGCTTATACTAGGCTTTGATTCGTGAGGCAGCTCAATACGTGTACACACATATGTAGCCACTACATAGTACGTGTAAACACATATATGTCATACTATACTCGCACAGTCTTATCATCGCTTAACTTAAGAGCTACGCTCCTATCGATGGAGTAACCGAATCTTCTCTCTGTCTTCGGCCAGAGATTTGACTTCTTGGGGTCTCTACCTGGCTCGTTCACTTTCTCCTTTACTTGAACTAATTAGGTGCGCCTGGGTTTCCTCTTCCTCTTTTCCCTTAAAATCTTTGCCTTAATGATGTTTTAAAAGAACCCGTTATATCGTATTAAGTGCCCCACCATCTTCCCTCTTTTGGTTTTAATCGTTGTTAACAGGCACACTTTCTCCTCTACCATTCTTAGTACTTTACAGTCTGTCTGTTCTTATTCCTCTTTTCTAGTAATCATCTGTACCTCAGGATTTATCTACATTGGGTCATCAGGGGCCAGTGCGAGGCGTGGCAATTTTAAAGAGGCGGCAAACTCTAAGGGGTGGCTATTTTTTTTTTCATTATTAAGAATGGGTGGATCAAGAATTTTTCACGGTGCCCTGGGGAGACATTGAGGGTCAATCCGGCGCCGATCATCGTTATTTAGCAAAATGGAGTTATGGTTGGAGGATGCAATTATCTCGCGTAACCTATAGTTATAGGTAGTTCATATTAAAGATGATATCATTTATTAACAGTAAGAAGAAAAATAGTAGTAAAAAAAATTGAGCAACAACAACAAGACTACGCTAGTGCAGGGTAGAGTAAGTCAGGTTGGGTAGGGCTGCACCGTCATTGATACCGAAAAAATGTTGGATGGATTTGAATCTTTTCCGTGTCCCGCGTATACACATGCTGGTAGCTCGGATTATCGAAATCATAATTTTGGATCTTAGCCAGCCCATTATTATACTATGGGTTCTGTCCCACCGGTCAGTAATGGCTTCACCGAGATGTTTGATGAAGCAGACATTTGTGGATCGGAGACTCCGTCAACGGATGTGACGAGGGGGGTGGAAGTTGCATGACGCTTTTCGCAAACGTTCAAGTATTTTCTTTTTTCCTTTTCTTAATTATAGGTAAATAGCTTCTGCCCGCGATTTCGTCCGCCTTAAATTCGTTTATCGTGGATAAGGCTATTTTTCCGGGATAAAAAGTAGCCTATGTCCTTTCCCGGGACTCAAATTATCTTCATACCAAATTTCATCCAAATCGGTTCAGCGGTTTAAGCGTGAAGAGGTAACAGACGGACAGACAGACAGACACACTTTCGCATTTATAATATAATATATAAATATATATAGTGTATATAGTATAAGTATGGATTAGTATGGATTGCTCCAGTTGCTTAGAGTTTGCAGTTTTAGACTAAAATGTGTATTTTGAAGTTCGACTTTTTATTAATTCAGATAATTTATTGATAACATTAACGTGGTTTACTAAATAACACAGGTAAGGGTATATGTGTGTAGGGGGGACGTTTTACCCTTTGGGTACAGAACCCTAAAAATGCTGAATATGTTCAAACGACAGAACCATGGAACACTAACGATAAAGTCACTCTTCGAACACAAAAAAATATAAAAATCAGTCCAACCGTTCACGCGCTATGATGTCAAATATATAGATACACCACACACCCAGATATACATAAAAACACGTTAAACTTAGAACATAACACCCCTTTTTTCGTCGGCGGTTAAAAAGACCGTAAACTAAAAAGCCAAAGACAAATTATCCGGACAGCGTCTAAAATAATATCCAACTTAATTAGCGTCCGCTTGCTCACATTGTATTTTTTAGGGCCGAAAAGATCTATTACACGACAAATTAGGACTTTTAAGGCCCTTTTGCTTAATAGCCACTTCAAATTAGTGTTCAAAATTCCTTTCGGTTAATTTTCGTGTCCATTAAGTACAGAGTCGGGAATATTTCTGCCTTTTGTGAGTATTATTTTGTAACAACGAGTAGGGGGCGTTTCATAGAGAGGAATTCAAAGTAATAATATTATCACAATATTAAAGACATATGTGTGAAATGGCCAAGCCATACTTTTGGAACCAAGGTGTAGGGTTAGTAAAATCAGGGCTCATGGGCTTCAAGCCAGTTGAAGCCATACTTTTTAAAATAAGGTGTAGGGTCAGTAAAGTTAGAGCTTGAGGGCTTGGCTTTCCCTGGGATCTGATAACTTTTTTACAGCGAAAGCGTTATGAGCTTGTGAGTCGTTGCTGCCAATTTTACATGAAATGTTTTTGGTGGGATCTCACTTCATTTTGTAAGGTGCCCTAGTTTTATTTCCTTTTTTGGGATGTTGCGTTTATTTAGGAATTCTCGGGAAGAACGATTTAAGTAGTAAAATATCTTTTTTTTCGTCTTGTCAGATTAGGGTAAATTGGAATTTGGGATAATTTCGTACAATTGCTCACAATTCCCTCATATCGGAGGCCAATGTCAATTCCCTATGTGTTATTTAGCCGTCCACTGCGTGTTATACACTTAGTGAGATTGCGAAGCCTTTTGCATTTGAGTTAGGTATCGTAAAAATGTCCTTTTCGAAATTACACTGTATTATTCATTGCTGACCACCTATCACATATGAACAACCGTATCTCGTAATATAATGACCCATCAAAAACATAACATGTAAAAAAATTGCCAAGTCTCGCAACCTTTTCTACCACAAAAAGTTGTGAGATACAATAACCAAGTTGCTTAATTTATTCAGTAGTACATATCCAGGGAAGGATCTACCCCACATCACCTTTGTCATTCATAAATGTTCACCGAACTAACAACATGTTATTGTGACAGTTAATTTATTCAGTAGCACCTATCCATGTGCGCGGAAGCACGAACGGTTGTCAAATCCTTATTTCGACAAATGCTTGCTTCGTCAATTGCTTATTTCGTTAAATGCTAGTTTTGTCTAATCTTCTGTTCGTCAATCCCTTGTATTTTCCAGTCCTTGAATCGTAATAAATTTGTTCTATCACATACCTACTTGTTTTGTCTAATTCTAGGTACGACCAATCTTTATTTAATGGGATCCTTGTTTCGTCAAATCATTGTCTCGTCTAATGCTTAGTGAGTCGAATAATTTTCTCGTCAAAACCTTATTTTGTAAATAACGCATTTAAGTCAGGTAACGGTATAATCAAATAGTAAAACATTACTACAAAAATACATTAGTTAAAACTAAGAAGTAAGTATTCTAAAACAAGCTAAATAAATAAGTAAAATTAATTTGTGTGGTGTGTATAAAATGACCAACGGATATATACAACATACGTAGACATTTAACTATTTAACAATGTATGGAAAATACTAAGCATGTAGCATTTATTTATACCCATTACAAATTATAACTATATTAATTATAGAAAACGCTTAAACTTACGTAATAATTGTTATTAATAATTATTACGTGAGTTAAAACATCGTTTTTATAAATAGTAGAGATGTCTCACGATAGTTTTTATGAAATTTTAAGTATATTATTTCCTTATTAATGTTAAAGACAAAGAATAACACTATTTATATTTTATTACCTTACCTACTTAGTAACCCATAATTAAAAATTGTATTGTCTACTAAATCCTTACCTCTTTACTACATTAAAATAAAAATATAAATGCAGTATCGTAATGTCCGCTAAATGTCATTGCGTTTATGTCATCTATGTATTTTAAGCGTTACTTAGTCGCTTATACGGATAAGAACATCTTACAATTAGATTATTAAGGTAATTATGGCATCTAGTTTTACTTTCATTGAAAGCAAAAGGGGGAAACCAAAATTATTAAGAGAGGGTCATCAGTACAATTTAAACTTAAAAAATTCCAACGGATCTACGATATGGAGATGTGTTAAAGGGGATATATGTAATGGTAAGTGCATTTGGTCATTCTGTAAAATCCTTTATATAAAAAAAACTTTGACTACCTACCTACTAAGTATTTATGTGGTATTGTTTCAGGCTCGATCACAATAAACTCTAAATCCGACACCATCATCCGAGAAAGCCAGCATATCTACGTGCCGGATTTTCACAAAAATAAAGTTGAAGTTTGCCTCGAGACATGTAAAAAACGGGTTGTCACAGAATTCAAATCTGTATCCAAAATTTATGAGGAGTATTTTGAAGAGTTGGATACGTCAGATTCGGATGTACCAGATGTCCCTGATTTTCGATCTAAATCAAATGCTCTTTACAGTTGCTTTCAAAGCACCCAGTATATTTGATTCAGTAGACAATGTAAAGTTCCCTGAAATCTTGACAAATAATTTTTTGGTTTATGAAAGCACTGATTTTTTTATATTCGGCACCAGTCTGGGGCTTGATATAATACAAAGGACAGATTTGGTTCTTGGGGATGGCACATTTTCAACAGTGCCACGACCATTCTATCAACTATACTCATTACATATTGACACAGGAAGCACAAAAGAATCTACTTGTATAATCTCTGTCTTGTTTTGCTTGCTAACAAACAAACACTAATCGACTTACCAAAAACTATTTACTGTTCTCAAGGAACAACTGCAGCTCAACATTTCATTTTTTAAATGCGACTACGAAATAGCCGTCATAAATGCAGTGAAAGAAGTTTTTCTAAATGTCCAAGTAAAAGGTTGCTTTTTTCATTTGAAACAAGCCTTATTTAAAAAAGCAAAAAAATTAGGAATGCTGGAACCAATAAACAAAAAGGACTGTCAAAACCAAGACAATCAAAAGAAAAAGTCGCTGAAAAAAACCCGTGCATATGACATCTAATCTTGCTCTGCTATCCCAATCGTACATACCAAAGGCGTGGTTAAATATTGTACAAAAAACACCAGAATGCAATGAAAATGAAAAATTTATAAAGTATTTTAACGACCAATGGATCAAAAAAATTAATGCCGATATGTGGTGTTGTGCTCAAGAACGGCATCGTACTAGAAATGCCATCGAAAGATGGCATCGCACTTTAAAACTTAAAATATCGGCAGAAAAAAGCAATTTATTTTACTACGTGAAAACTTTAAAGAGTGAAGCAATACATTTTAATAAAAAGTTTCAAAAAGAAGAGGTTGGTTCAGCATCAAAAAGGAGAACAAGTGATATACTAAAGGACAACAAAATTGAAAAAATAATCCAGGATTTGCAAACTGAAAAAATTACAGTTGAAACTTGTTTGATGAAATTGTCTTGGGTTAAATGATTAACTACGTACCTACTTTGTTTGTTAAACTGTGACTGTCTATTATAAATGCCCTCTGACCAAAAATTCTTTTTACTTAGATTTTTATATCAATGTCGTAACAAAACCTTATTCAAGTATGTACTAGTAAAATTTATATTTTGGTCGGTAATCAAAGAAGCGTCATACTTTTTATAGCTGAGCAAACAGCCCAAGCATCGATACTACTAAAATGTGCTTAGTATTCTAAGGCACACTTCCACCAACCTCGTGAATGATTAACAAAACCCGGATAAAGGCAGGAACGGGGACATAAAAAATTTAGGGCCCATCAATTTAATGAAGCAAGAATAACTCGTGATACCTATTTTTCTTAAAATACAGCCGTTGTTCTTCAAATGAAGGCGTTAGATCAACCCTCTTTCCTTTCTCGACTGATAACAGGAGCCAAACGGTGTTTTTGTTTCAGCTTAACTTGCGACGGAGAATTTTGACGTTCATTTGCTCTGATTGTCTTATATATGGCGCTGAAATTCTGGGTTGGTTGAGTTTAATCACAGATCTGATTATATTTTTAAATAATTGCATGCCTTACTGATGCGTGATATGTGTGACTATTTTTTATAAAAGCTACGTGTAAGATCTATGTTCATCAGTGTGCATCTCCAAGTAAGGATGATGCTGATGATGATGGTGGTGATGATGAATGATAACAATGATGATGATGAGGATGATTATGGTGGTAATGATGATAATGATAAAACATATTACAAAAAAAATAGATATTTCATATTAGGAATACATGTCACAAATGTCAAAACTTATAATAAATGACATAAAAATAATAATATCAGTCAAGACCTGAAAAACAGATCCTGGCTGCTCCTGGTGCAAATGTGCCCATAATGCTCGCGGCATTTCCTCGCTTTATAGCTAAGGACAACCTTTGCACCAGAAACGACTGAATGGTCTTCCCCTTTTTGTCTAAGCTCTCAGCAGCCCGCCGTTTCCACCGCTAAAAGAACGAAAATGTAGCCCCAACCCAAGGGAGTATACTTCTGCCGCTTCACCGTCGTCGCTCAGATTTGGCCGTACGTGCAGTGCGGTGCGGTGCATGTTTTGACACATGTAGCGTGTCACCAAGCACCGCCCCCTTAACCCAAGGCAACGTCAGGCCATCCGGCCACATGCCGTCCGTACGGCTAAGGCCCGGTGGCTCGAGGACGGTGGGAACACCGGCCAATTGTGTCGCTCTTTAAAGGAGAAATTGAAATACCACAGACGCTATAAAAAATTTGGAAACCCTCTTGACTATGACACCTTTGACCTTTTACGTGCGCGTTGTAAGAAACTTATAGAAAGTTGTTACAACGTACACATCAATTCAGTACAAAATTCTATTCAACATAACGTTAAACATTTTTGGAGATATGTTAATGATAAAAAAGGCTCTAACTCTGTCTCTGTCACTATGAAGTATAACAACTTAGTGTCATCAAATCCCACACAAGTATGTGAAATGTTTTCAAGCTATTTTGGTTCAGTTTTTGAAAAATCAACTGATTCTAGTACTTACATATCTCCCGACACACATACACTCTCACATAACATTGGCTTATGCGATACAAATGTAAGTATTGATGACATAAGAACTAAAATACAAGGACTAGACTGTGACAAGGGTGCTGGTCCTGATGGCATACCTCCATTTTTTATAAAAACTTGTTGTGATGAACTTTGCGCGCCTCTCTCTATTATTTTTAACAAATCTATAAAGTCGGGTGTTTTTCCTACTCTCTGGAAAATTGCCCACATAATACCCATACACAAATCAGGTGACAAAAGCCAATGTCAAAATTATAGGCCTATAAGTATCTTATCGATCTTCTCGAAGTTATTTGAATCAGTTATGTACAATTGTTTTTATTCACATTTTAAAATGATGATTTCTCCCAGTCAACATGGCTTTGTTTCTAATAGGTCCGCTGTCAGTAACCTATTGGTCTACAAAAACTATCTCTGCAGTGCTTTTGCTAGAAAAACTCAAGTCGACTCAATTTATACGGATTTTTCGAAGGCTTTCGACAAAGTCGATCACACCATACTCATTAAAAAACTCAAAGGATACGGTATTCAGGGTAATTTGCTTAGATGGGTGGATTCTTATCTGAGTAATAGAAGTCAGCTTATTAATATTAAAGGACATCTTTCTGCGGCAATTACTATAACATCTGGTGTACCGCAAGGATCACATTTAGGGCCTCTCTTGTTTGTTGTCTTTATTAACGACCTGGTTGAACGTTTGTCATGTCCTTGTTTATTGTATGCAGATGACCTTAAAATCTTTTCAATTATAAAAAATATTGAGGACTGTACAATTCTACAGAATAACCTTAATGCAGTAGCGAAATGGTGTATTGAAAACCGTATGTTTTTAAACTCTGAAAAATGCTTCATTATTTCCTTTACGTCGTCAAAACAAAAATTCTTATTCGATTATTCCCTTAACAATTACACATTAAATCGCACATCTGTTATCCGTGACCTTGGCGTTCATTTCGATGAAAAATTAACCTTCCATTTTCATTATGATAAACTAATTTCCAAAAGTATTAAACTAACCGGTTTTATATCTCGTACCACCAGAGTCTTTAAAAACGTTAATACCTTGAAATATTTATATTATTCTCTAGTACGAAGTACCTTAGAATACGGGTGTGCGATATGGTCACCATATTACAAATTACATATGGACAGAATTGAGAAAGTTCAAAAGCAGTTCCTCAACATCCTTTGCTATAGGCTCCAGCTCGGCCGAGAACATAGATCATATGCCAGTAGGCTTACACACTTCAACGTATCATCCCTGTCATCCCGCAGAAAATGCAATGATTTAATCATACTTTATAAAATTGTACACTCACATATTGACTGTCCTTCCCTTCTTTCTCTTCTGAACTTCATTACCCGATATAAATCACGTAACCCCTCGCATAAATTATTCCTGCTTCAAATTTATAAAAATAACACCTCATTCTATAACCCTATTATACGAATGTGCCGATTGTATAATGAAACGGTGTCTGAACATCCTTCTTTGGACATTTTTAAAAACAGCTTACTCTCATTTAAAAACACTGTAACAAAAACATTTTAGGTCATTTAGTTTTAAGCAAATGTATAAGAGGTAAAGTTTAATTAGTTAATACTGTAAACACAATGTTAAATTGTTGTTATCCCTAAATATTAAGAAATTTTATATAATTTGTCTCTAGCGATTAATTTTTCACTAAATTTTATTAGTCTTTCTGTGCACACATTGTTTAGAGTTATAGTCCAGACCTTAACTTTAAGCTTTTTATGTTGATTTTTATGCGACTGTAACTTGTTGTGTGAGCCTAATAAATAAATAAATAAATAAATAAATCTGAGGGCCCTCTGGACTTTATCATTGAGGGCATGGTGACGCGGGTGCCTCCAAGCGTATCGATGGCTACTCAACGCGTGATGGCCACCAGCGCCCACCAAAGTACTGCAAATGCATACAATACAATTGGTTGACCAACAACAATAGTAAATGATAATTTTCTAATGGCTGAACTGATTTCCGTGAACCATAATTAGGAACACTCGATAAACTCACTTTACAAGCACAAAAAAACTAAATCAAAATCGCTCCATCCGTTATATATAGCCACTACGATGACACAGACACACACATCAAACTTATAACACACCTCTTTTTTCGTCGGTGGTTAAAAATACATTTTAGGTATGTTCATAATTCCCCAAATAAAAACAAGGTAGCTCCCGACACAACCGTCTGAATAAAAGGTATCATAAAACATTTTAAAACTCATAAGGTGCGTTTGAATAAGACAGAAGTATGGAGTTCGAAAGGTTAACTCTATTTCAACACCTTTAAGAACGTTTTCAGTAAAATTTAATTCTTTCCCATACATCCCTTTTACCCAAACGCACCTTATATATTTACGGCAATGTAAAAAGAAATACTCGTTATGCCCATATACAGTAGATACCAAAACGTTCGCGAAAGCGCTCATTCTGTGACAATAATGTTAATTTACAGAGTGTAAAGGTACCTCATGTTTCTTTATGAGGAATCGTCGGAATTGAATTTGAATTGAAAGCAATTACGAGACGATTTAAAGGAAGGAAGAACGATTATTTTTGGTGCAAACTTTTATATTTGATTTTGAGGCCGCTTGGACTGATTGCCATTTTTGTTATGTTTAAAGTTATCAAGGCTGTACAAGCTATAGAATATTTGGTAAAGTAATTAAAAAATATATTTGTATTAAATATTACGGGACATTTTTTACACAAATCGAACTATTCCCATGGTAAGCTCAATAAGGCTTGTGTTATGAGTACCAGACGCCGATATATTTAATAGATAAATTTACTTATATACCCACAAAGCGTCCAAGACTCAGGAATAAAATATAATATCGATACAAAAACAAATAGGAAGTCAAGTTTTTATAGCAAGTATACTACAAGTAAAGTAAGACTAAATATGACAGTTTGGCGGCAAAATATATAAATAACCCCTGGAAATGGGTAGGGCCCCTAGATTTCGGTACGACTCGGCAGATCCCCAATTCTTGGGCCAAGGTAAAGTTTTATAAACAAAATTTCATTGAGGTACATATTTTGCCGCCAAAATATGCAATTTTTCTTGTACTAGAATGTTTTCGGAAAAAATGTTTCTCGCAAGAAATAAGCAATTATTAGTAAAAAGGACATGATCAATATTAGTGTTGAAACAACGACAGTTATTTTTAAATTATATGCATCACTATAATTAAAATATAACTGATCATAATTATGTGTAAGAGTTACGAATTAAAATAATGTTAATCCTAACAAGAAAACTACTGTGAGACTCAGACATATTTATTTATTTAAACTTTATTGCACAAAACAAAAGTAAGGTACAAAGGCGGACTTAATGCCAAATAGCATTCTCTACCAGTCAACCATAGGGCCAAACAGAGATGTATGAAAATGGTGCAGTGGGAAAAATCATTCAGTACTGAGAACCTTAGGACACACAAGCAAATAATGCATATATAATTACTTATACTATATATGATTCAATATAATATATTCATATACCATTAGTGGTTACTCATGTCGTAAAAACCGATTACAGCTCTAACTAAGGTCCTCGGAATGGAATGGCTTTTACGATGTGAGTAACCGCTAATGTAATTCTTAATGTTAATCGTATACAAAGGTTTCTGTTGTAACCCGAATATTCGTTTTTACTATATTTACTGTTATTACTTTTCAGCCTTAGGATTGAAATGTATTACTTTCAACTCGCTCTTTAGATAAACAATGACCCGCTTTCAGAGTGCACGTGAAATGAATAGCTATTTGCTTATTAATTACTAGAAGGTGCCCGTAACTTTGTTCGCGGAGGAGAAATAGTATATTACTGCAGAGGGCGGGAAAAGTCATCTCGTGGATGAGTACGGTTTTGAAGGACGAGGCGTAGCCGAGTCCTTCAATAGATACGAATCCACGAAATGCCATTCCTGCCGAGGCATGTATACTGCTTTTCTCCAAATATGCGAAGAAATTTGACACATGTTTATTTAACTTATTTTCGTAAAAATAACACGACAGACAATCTTTGACAAAATGAAAAATGAAATTCATATTTCCGCCTTATTTTTTTTAAGGATATTAAAGTTAAAAGTTTTCGGTCCGAATTGTATATTTGGTTCCACATGAAATATAGTTATGAAAATAAATATAAAGAAAACCCATAGCAATAGTTAAAATAAATATATACATTATTACTTTTAGTTAAATCGGCAATTCCTAAACGCACAACATTAAAAAAACATACCTTTGCTACAAAATAATTATCAGTTCCTGAAGATCATCAAGACTAAATAGACTGTATTATGATTTGGACACAATAATTTTTTTTCTATTATTATTGGCATTAACCATGCAGTAACTAAACGCAGAAAACAATTCAAGTTTTTTTAAATCCCGGTTTTTGTACGTTACTATGGGCTGTATGGTGAATTTTCAAAGTCTTGGATGAAATAAAAAGTAAAAACCTACACAATAATGTACACTTCCCGGGCCTGTCCGGGAAGTAATGCCACTTTTTTTTAATTGATTATCGTATCAACGTATATAACGATGGACTTCGCGGTGTGTTTTTACTACATTAATGGGAACATTTCCGAGCAAGCTGGAGAAAAAAATCATAATCCCTCTTTTTTTCTTCAGTGTGGTCGGGTAAAAATTATTATTGAACCATCTGGAGATACCCAGCTACTCGTGTGTACCAAAAACCGTTGAAAACCGTTCAGCCGATTCGGCGTGATGAAGCCACAAACGAGACATACCAAACATATTTTTGAAAATATCTTTAATGTACAGACAGTTCATTTTTACAACTATATAATAGTATTAGATTAGAAGACGTACAGCCGCACAGGACTTGTAATGTTGTCATATTATATTTACTTATGTCCCTTCGCTTTTGGCTAGAGTCAACCTAGCGAACCATTCTCACTCGTAAACCATCATACAGAAACGTAATATTTCACAAACAAACAAATCCCTAAAATGACACATCAAAGTAAATCCATTGATTACCTCACATCCAACGGTAAAGCACGAGCTTTGCCACCCGGCCGGTAAGACTTGCCTTTTCCACCAGGCTTAGATACAATCTACTGGAGAAAGAACAATACTTAAGCCCAGATAGTCCTCTGCTTTCAATTGTCTTTTTAATCAACGCGCCTTTGTAAGTATAGTAGATACAGATGGACTTTAGTTATCTCGTGAAATAAGTAAATCTGCGGCCTGATTTAGTAATTTCTCTAAGAGTTAATAACTGGGTAAAAATCAAATTTTGCGCAGGCAACTTTGCCTTAATAACGCGTTTTACTCACAAACAACAAAACAATAAATAAAAATATATTTTGGCGGCGGTTTGTTTTATTTGCATACGTATTTGTTTTGTACAAACTGTATGAAAATAATCTCATGTCAGCGTCTTCTTGTCAGTGTCTTGGTGTATGTGAAAATAACTTGTGTTATTTTCACATACACCAAGACACTATTAAGCTCATAACAAAGGAACTTAAATGTAATCCTTTTCCTTACTTCCTTACTATATTATAAACGTGAAAGTATGTATGTACGTTCCACTTAATCTCAAAAAGTACTGTACGAATTTTTATGAAACTTTCCAGTTATGTACCTTACTTAGCATTGAAATAAAGTTAACCTTTTGCACATCCCCCTACTTCTGTCTTACACACACTAAAAACTTTTTTGGATATGCACAATCATATGTATGTATGTATGTAATCACTTTATTGCACATAAATTAATACAAAAAAAATGTATTTACAATCACAGATATGTACAAAGGCGAACTTATCCCTGTGAGGGATCTCTTCCAGTTAACCTTTAAGCAAATGAAAAAAAAAAGTATACATTAAAGAAGATAGACAAACCAACTTAATAGGTACTTAATATGCACAAAAATAAAACGACGCCAAAATGTTATTCTTATAAATGAAAAAATAATAAATACTTACCTATAATATATACAAATAGATATAATACGAATACTTTATATATATTACATATATACCTATATATGTTATATATATATATATATATATATATATATATATATATATATATATATAAATACATTTAAATCAATTATGATTTAGTTTTAAACTTTTTGCAAGACTAAACAAAACACAGTTCCAATTTCATACTGTCAACAGCAAAGCCTAAATTCTAAAGCGGATTTATCCGATACAAAATAATAACGCCCGTGCGTCAGACAGGTTTTAAAGCCTAGCAGTGATTCTGTCTACAAGTTAATTTTCAGCTTATTGGAAAGTTTCAATATTTGGCAGATGACTCAGTTAATCCTGTATTCGACGGAAGCTAAAAGCCATATGATGCGATTGTATCGCTAACTTGAGTTTCGCCACTGAATGCCGCGTAACAAAAAGAACCTATTTACCCGTGCTTTAATTTGTGAGACCTTTCTATTCTTCGGCGGCAACAACTATAAGTGTCGTTATATTGAGGTCGGAGAGTCTTGGGAATGTAGGCAGCAGCTGGCGTAAACCATAGGGGCTAAATCAGTCAGTTTAGCTCCACGTCTTAGCTAATCTGAGGAATTTTCGAGCATTATAATCATCAACGTCAGCCAAGAAACGTCCACTGCCGGATATAGGCCTTCCCCAGCGAACGCTACCATGACCAGTCCAGCAGCGGACTACAGTGAATTACCAGTCAAATTTATGAGGGGCCTGCCCTCACTGTGTCCTGCGGGCAACTGGGCCAATGATGAATCACGACGCAGAAACGTGATCGCTCACGATGAGCCTTATAAGAAGGCTCAAAGTCAGCCTGAGAGCATTGTAGAAGCCCAAGCTAGAAGTTCATTTACGAGATCAAATAAGAAATGAAGAGATCTGCAGCAGAACCAGAATAATGGATAAGATATGGCACATTGCTCGTTTACGAGCATGTGAAGTGAACATTCAGTTTTTCCGTCGCCAATTAGTTACCGAATGGCTTGCAACATCCGGTGTAGTTATTAGGTGCTCAGTGCTAGCTCTTCAGGTCGAACGAAGTTGAGGACACACCAGTAATTGGCAGGCATACTCGGTCAATGCATGACAAGTGGCACCCATCGTCCGGGTTTACAGGGGATTGGAAATAGTTTTTCAGGTACTCGTATGTCTTGTGTAGTTGACTAGGAACTTTTAAATTTATATTTGTTGCTTGTTCTTATAGATTGTACTTAGTGCTCAAGACTGTAAACGATGTATGATCGTTATTCACTTAGGTAGGGTCACCGACGTTCAAATAGACTAATAGACTAACCCTCGTATTGTATCCCAGTCAACACCTAAAGAAAGAGATGCAAATTGTCACCGGAGTAATTTCAAGTAAAACTTTCTGTTGCCAAATGTTATAGAGTAAATTCAATCTTAACCTGAATGGGGGGTTCCACTACTCGACCTATGAAAGATGCATCCAAATATGGGGTAAAGTCAGTAGAGGGGTTGGTCTTCAGGTTGATCGAAGTCAAGAACACGTATTTGGCAGTCATACTCGGCCAATACATTTCAAGTGGTGGTATGTGCACTTGCTACTGAAGAAAAATCGTGAGCGTTTTCTCCTTAACCCCGCTTATAATCCGTGCTCAAACTTACGATTATGTATGGCTTATTTACACAATTTCTATCCGCGTTTTAGTGGAGGTGATAAGTATATGTGCTAATTGTGCTATTATACTGGATCAGGTAGAGTTAATGAAGAGTCGATGGGCTAGCCCTTCGGGTTGATCAAAATCGAGAACACACCAGTAATTGGCACTCATACTCGGTCAGTGCATGTCAAGTGGCGGCCATCGCCCGGGTTAATTAACTTATCGGAACAACTGACCGCTAACTGGGTGAAGTCTACTACAGGCCAATCAACGGCCAAGTCAGATTTTGCATAAACGCTTTGTTCGATTATTTACACCGGGTAAACATTTCTGTTCGCCACTGCATTAGAAGCAATTCACCAGAATGACAGCTTTTGTCGCTCACGTGACGCCTATGGCAACGAATTTATCAAAATATATGAATCCCTAGAAAGCTTTGCCAATACAGAAGTGTGAGTTCACGGGCGTTTTAACCGCTGCCAGTCCGCTGGTTGCATTATTAACCATATACCCTTAGATTTGAGAAAGAAGAAAATGGTAATCCATTTTGAGTTATTTTGTAGAAGTACGGAAATCCAAAACTAAACAAAACCGAAATAACCCGAAAATATCCTGATTTTATACGTAACATAAAACTAATTTTTTTTTTTTTGACAAGCCACAGTGTACAAAAAAATACAGAAGCACTATTAAGGAAATTGTTTTTATGATCCTCTCTTGCGCTGTGACTGTCACAATTTCGCCTATTGACGTCATTTAGTTTCCTTGATAATAAATTGACGAAATGAGTTTCAATTTAAGATTACACGAAAAT
Source organism: Hedya salicella (assembly GCA_905404275.2). Classification (NCBI taxonomy): domain Eukaryota; kingdom Metazoa; phylum Arthropoda; class Insecta; order Lepidoptera; family Tortricidae; genus Hedya; species Hedya salicella. Next base: position 10,940,338 of record FR990114.1, on the reverse strand, counting down.
TTTAAAAGTTGTTAAAAATTACAAAAAAATGCCTATACAACAAAATATGATTAAATTGGTTCTGAAACGACACATTATCTTCTTTTTTTTCATAGGTTATTTCTGATGTTCAATCTGTAAAATCTAACTTGTACAATTATACAACTTACGAATAGTGCAGTTTCAGACAAGACGACAGATTTTAAATTCACACTGTTATTTACAACTCAATAACAAGTCGTATTCCTGTCTTTTTACTGACCATTCAACCCTACCTTACTAATTTAAACTCAAGAGTCAAAATTATTTCACGATGAAAACAATACTGTATTAAACTTAGACCAATTTAAATTAAATCTCTCTGAGGACCATCGAGACGCTGCCCTATTAACTTCAGTCCGTGCAGTTATCTGAAAATTTTGTTATAGCTCGGTAACTTCGTTTGTGACACTCCCATGGCGTGCACAATTCTTACCCACCCTGCTGTCTTTCCCCCCGTCGCCCGCAGACCATGGAGGTGTCACGAACGAAGTTTCCGGGTATGTCTCTCATGCCTGTGGGTGCTTGTAAAATTACTTAATATCGTAAAGCTACCTGTTAATTATAATTATCGAAGCTTTTTTTTCATTTTACTATACATTCTTTATCCATACTTTATACGTGGACCTATTTAAGAAAGAAGAAAGAAAGAATGATTAATTTTGAAATACACAGGTACAACATCATCATAGTGCTTATGACTAAAGAACAAAAACAAGAGTGAGTGTTGGTGGTATTTCAAAAAAGGAGCCCACTCAGCATGTGTCGATGCATGTAGTGCATCGACGCTGATTTTCAGTGGGTCCATAAATACAAATAAAACACATAACTTAACCTAAGTAAATAACAAATGTAGTGTGCAGTCTTAATACTACCTATTTCAGGCGAAAACCAAACCAGAAGGGAGGACCGTTAATAAATTGAGACCGGGAGTCGTTAATGGGTAAACTCACGAATACATCGATACCATCTAAACTAATATTATAAATGCGAAAGCAACTTTAAAACGACTATCTTACATTCACACTACTTCCTCTCAAAGGGAATCCTTATATTCCCACCTTATTCTAACCAGTCAATCATATCGAAGTAATTTAAACTCAATAGTTGAAATTACCCCATAATTAAAACAATTCCGTATAAAACCTCAGTCCAATTTAAATTAAATCACTCTGATGGCCACTCAGACGCTGCTCTATTAACTTCCACGGATTAGAAGTGGCAAAAAATGCTTACCCTCTACTTCTGGGAGTTTTCTGAAAATTTGGTTAGTTCCCTCATGCCTGTGGGTTCTCGTAGAATTACTTAATGCTGTAAAAGGGTTACCCGACCTTCGGTAATTTCATTCTCGTAACAAAATTATTCAATTAGGTACTTGAGCTCCGCTATTTTAGATTAAGTTGGCCCCCTTTTTCATTTGCATTATCGCTGGGAGATAGATAAGAATACGTTCTCTTAAGATGACTTTTTTACGCCACCGGTTGAGTTTATGGGCAAGTTTCATGATGATGAGTCTCCGGAATCGCTCTTGCCGAGCGGTCTCTTAATTGTTTTATTACTATCCGCCGCTGATTTCATTAGATAAATGTCATCTGTATTAAAAATATAATAAACTAGCTTCTGCCCGCGACTTTGTCCGCCTTAAATTCGTTTATCGCTGATAAGGGTATTCTTCCGGGATAAAAAGTAGCCTATGTCCTTCCCCGGGACTCAAACTATCTCCATACCAAATTTCATCCAAATCTGTTCAGCGGTTGGAGCGTGAAGAGGTAACAGACAGACAGACAGACAGACACACTTTCGCATTTATAATATTAAGTATGGATAGTATGGATTATTTAAAATTCTTAGGAAAAATATTGTGTCACGTTTGTATTATTTAAAAATGTATTCAATTTTGCAAATATAAATCAATGACATTAACAGAAACATCAAGTGAAAGCAATTTGTGTATTTTTTCTTAATCTATACTGCCTATAAATATTGAATTCAGATGAATCCAGGGGAAAAATGGTGACAGTCCATTTTACCCATGAGAGACTTATTTTTTTTAAGCTGTGACATTTATGAGTTTTTGCTTGTACTACTTTTGAAGGTAGTTTTTTACAAGAACTTTTAATAATGTCCAAAACCAGACATTAAGACAAAATAGAGGATTTTCTTACCATGGACTCTGGAGATCTTTTACAACATAATTTCCAGTTCAAACATGAACATACATAGATACATAATACTCACGTCTGTATCCCAGTGGGGTAGACTCTACCGTATGCGAGACTCTACGGTCCTTACACACTTTTTTCGCTTCATTTACATCCATGCATCTCTTTATGTGTCTTCTCGTCCAGGATACCTAAGTGCTTGAAGACGAAAGTCTTCAACCAGAGCGTATTAGCGGTGATGACGTACGGAGCCGAGACGTGGTCTCTGACTATGGGCCTCTTAAGGAAGCTCAGAGTCACTCAGCGAGTTATGGAAAGGGCTATGCTCGATATCTCTCTACGAGATCGAATCAGAAATGAGGAGATTCGTAGCTGAAACAAGGTCACCGACATAGCAAACAGGGTAGGCAAACTGAAGTGGCAATGGGCAGGGTAAGGCCGTAGAATCGATGGCCGTTGGGGCAAAAATGTTCTTGAGTGGAGACCACGTACCGGCAAGCGCAGCGTAGGAAGGCCACTCGCAAGGTGCTCGGATGACCTGGTTAGGGTTGCGGGGACTTGCTGGATGCGGATCGCCTCCGGCCTATGAGGAAATCTATTGAGGAGGCCTGTGTCCAGCAGTGGACGTCCTATAGCTGAAATGATGATGGTGATGATTATGATTTGTTCATACACCCTCGTCGGTTGCAGGTACTCCTCACCTGGCCTTTTTAAGAATCCCTGCAATTTGGTCGAGATACCCTCGTCAAAGCTGGCCTCTTCAAAAACTTCCATCCATCTTCTCGACATACATTTATCTTTGTGAAGGTAAACATGTCGAGAGGATGAGTGAAGGCACTCATCCTCTCGACATGCCCAAACAACCAAATAGGTATCTTTCTCAATTTTAGTCACGCTGCTCTTCTATTCCACAACGTTCTCTTATCACGATGTTCTTTATCCTTTCGCACAACCACACTCCCACATATCTCTAAGCCTATTCACACTACATGTTTTTTCTGTCTTACACAATTTTCAGTTCCATACATCAGTGTGGGAATAAGCACTCCCGTCTGAACTTCCTGGCGAGCCTTTTTTGACACATTGCGACTGGTCACAAACGAATATAAAGATACGAGCACTTTTCTTTGCGAGCAAGTACCTATATTAGTCTGAAATTAAATCAATAAATATCAGGGACAATCTTACACAAATCGACTTAGTATATACTTAATATATATAGACATATTATAATACTTAAATACATAGAAAACATCCAAGACTCAAAAACAAACCTTCCTACTCATCACACAAACAGCCCTGGCCGGAATTCGAACCCGGGACCGCCAGCTTCGTAAGCTGTTGTGCAACCAACTGAGCCAAACGGTGTCGTAATGCTAATTGGAGTCTAATTAAAAATATGTATTTTATTTATTATAACCGGGAGCTCAGCTACTCTAAATTATTTCATACTCTAGATTACAAAACCCGGGATTGTTCGGAGCATTTCGAATAGTTTTGTAATATAATAAAGCGCGTTTTCCGCATCATTTCGAGGCAAGATAAATTAATATTAGATACTATATATTAGGAAACTAATTCATAATATTTTCTTCTGTTTCCGCGATTATTACTCATTGAAATAAAACAATTTAACGGATTATATCGCGTATATTATCTCATTGTAGTTCCCGACGTTTCGGAAGCTTTCCAGCTTTCCATGGTCACGGGAGGACTGAGAAAATATGTATTTTCCTCTGTCAAAGTTACAATTTGTGCAAACTACCCATTTTTTGAAAAAACACAAATAAAGGTGTACATACATGCCAGATGGGCCTAAGCTGTAAAGACAGTTACACATGTGCCAGAAGGCCTTAATTATTTTATTCTAATAATTTACCAAGCAGCATTTCACAAATGAGGCGTACTGAGGAGAAAAGAAACGCTGCAAAGAAAAACTCCCAGGCTACCTCATTACTAATTATAATATTTAAAAACAGAGACTATTAAACTACTTTTAAACAGATAAGATATTAAACGTCGGGAACTAAAATGAGATAATATACGCGATATAATCCGTTAAATTGTTTTATTTCAAAAAACTAATTCATGTTTCTACTTATGTCAAAGCAACGGTTACTTTAGATAATTCCATTTCTAGAAAAGTATTGCAGTTCATTTACATAATTCTAGATTCAGAGTCAGAGACACAACATGACCAAAGGAGTAAACATTTTTCTCAACGCAATTTTCTATTTTGAAGTGATGCTTATATGTATACGTGATAATGTAATGTTTGGAGCAAATTTTTGAATAATATATATGTATATATATATACAGTTAAATGTCATGTGAGATTAAACTTGTAGACTTGATTGTAACTATTGTCAAAATAACCGCAGCAGAGAGGTGCTAATGTTTATCGAAAATATATATTATGTTTATAGTACGTATGTATTTATTAACACAAAGGTATTCCCACTGAAATTATTTCCATGACTCGATTACAAAGCGGGGATTGTTTCGCGTGTTCCAAATAGTTGTCTAATAAGTAAAGCACATCTTCCGGGCCGCACGACATCGCGGTAAATTTAATAAGTAATAGTGAGATATTATCACTATTGTACGTTTATTTAATGCAACATTAATCAATGACAAAATCACAATATAAAGGTAACATAACATACTTAAACTAAGAGAAAAAGAAAAAATAGTAAAATTACAATTACAACACTACCTAACTGAGGTCCTCTTAATCGGTATTGTATCACTATTGTAATCTTTTGCGATTACATTAGTCCTGATAGATCGTAAAACGATAATGTCACTATTATATTAATGTATCTAATTTGACAGTTTACTAATGTGTTATTTTACACTTTGTGTGACACATTGTATAATATTTACATGCAACGTCACGGTATGTCAAGATCCACAAAAAAACCTGAATATAGGCTTGTTCCAGGTGTGTAAGATTTAAGATACTGAATGAAATTAATTATTGTCAAAATTATAGAAATAAACTATTCTAACGAGGAGAATGACTCGTATACCAGCACATCAGCTGCATTTTCTATCGCTTGTATAACGGGAAGTGCTCCAAGGAATTGTTCGGATTAATCCCTGCCGTATCTTTCCGCCGTCGTCCTATGCGACAATATTTCGATCCCCACCTCTTAGATGGCAGGCAGTGCACAACTGTGCTAGGAATTTCCTGCCTCTCACTATCTGTGGAACAAATTGCCGCTGGCAGTATTTCCGGACCGATGCGACCTTCAAACCTTCAAGAAAAGAGCGTACTCCAACACGAAAGGCCGGCAACGTACTTGTGACTCTTGTGATACAGGGTGTATATGGGCGACGGTGATCGCTTACCATCAGGCGATCCGTCTGCTCATTTGCCCCCTATAACATAAAAAAAACATTTCATTTTCCCAATTCAAATGAGATGTTTATAAATCAATAATGCATTAATGATACCAAGATTCGTACACAGATAGATCAGATCAAGTAATGAAACTTGTTCAAAAATGTGCAGATCAAGCTCTTTCATATGATAAATACCCTCCTTGACCTAGTAGCCAGACTGTTAATTTTGCCCCCTTTTTACGTGGTTTTTTTTAATAAAAATATATTTTCAAATATTTACTTTGCAATACAAGGTGTTGTACCATGTTTATAAATAATCCAAATTTCAAATAGGTAGTATAAGTAGTTTTTGAGATATGGCGCTGTAATAGTCGGACAGACAGAGTCGCACCATAAGGGTTCCTTTCTACCTTTTTGATACGGAACCCTAAACATATTCATCTTCTCTATTTCTCTATTTTTATCAAATCAAATCAAATCATTTATTAGTACAAGTTTTATTACGTGTATTAATATGAAATACTTACGGAACACGAGTAGAACGCGGGGATTATTTGACGTGTTCTGAATAGTTGTCTAATAAAGCACATCCCCCGGCCGCCCGACATCGCGGTGAATTAATAACAGTGTTATATACTTGAAACTTACTGTTACTATGAGATGCCAGATATAACTAGACAAACAGTATTTGCGTTGTCACTAGGTTAAGTTCATGTTCGTTCCAGTATCTATGATTATCATATTTATTTAAATATTACGACTTAAAGGGTACAGCGAATATCAATATAAAATGCATCTTTGGCTTCTGGACAAAGACAAAATCCCCAGTAGAGTTGCTTCACACGAATGCTATCTAATATTATATATTATGCTAGCTTCTGCCCGCGACTTCGTCCGCCCTAAATTCGTTTATGGCGGATAAGGGTATTTTTCCGGGACAAAAAGTAGCCTCAAACCCGGGACTCAAACGATCTCCATACCAAGTTTAAGCGTGAAGAGGTAACATACAGACAGACAGACAGACACACTTTCTCTTTATTATAATATGAGTATGGATTTGGCAAAAAGGTATTAATTTTAGCGCCACCTGTTAGTTTAGCAAGGTACTCGATACTCGTGGGCTCGTAACACATATTTGAGAGAAGTTTGCACCTCTTTCCTAAGTAGCGCCATAAGATTCAGATGCAAACTTAACTCAATCAAATGTAGTGGCTACCCCCCGTTTTAAAAGTTGTTTTTTTATAGCCTATAACCTGGCAGGGGATTTTTTCGACCGATTAGTAAAGTTTGCATCAAAACATGTACAGCCGTTTTCACGTGATGCGCGCACAAATAAACAGACAAACAGAGAAAAATTGTAAAAACTGTTGGAACGGCCATTTTTTTTTCAAATATCTTCCATGTACAGACTTTTGACCCTCTTCAGCTTTATTATATGTATAGATGATCAGATGAAATAGTATATTACTACAGAGGCCAGGAAAAGTCAATTCGTGGATGAGTACGGTTTTGAAGGACGAGGCGTAGCCGAGTCCTTCAATAGATACGAATCCACGAAATGACATTCCTGCCGAGGCATGTATACTGCTTTTCTCCAAATATGCGAGGAAATTTGACACATGCTTATTTAACTTATTTTCGTATAAATAACACGACAGACAATCTTTGACAAAATGAAATTCACGTTCCCGCCATGATTTTTTTTAAGGATATTAAAGTTAAAAGTTTTGGGTCCGAATTGTATATTTGGTTCCACATAAAATATAGTAATGAAATAAATAAAAAGAAAACCCATAGCAATAGTTAAAATAAATATTTGCATTATTACTTTTAGTTGAATCGGCAAATGCTAAACGCACAACATTAAAAAAAACATACCTTTGCTACAAAATATTTATCAGTCCCAGAAGATCATTAAGACTAAATAAAATGTATTATGATTTGGACACAATAATTATTGTTCTTTTTTTTTATTACTTACTATTGGCATTAACCATGCATCAACTAAACGCAGAAAACAATTAAAGTTTTTTAAATCTCGGTTTTTGTACATTACTATTGGCTGTATGGTGAATTTTCAAAGTCTTGGATGCAATTAAAAGTAAAAACCTGCACAATAATGTTCACTTCCCAGGCCTGTCCGGGAAATAATGCCACTTCTTTTTTTAATTGACTATCGTATCAACGTATATAACGATGGACTTCGCGGTGTGTTTTTACTACATTAATGGGAACATATCCGAGCAAGTTGGAGAAAATATATTTATTTACAATTTTAATTTAAATAGATCAACAATTGTAGTAACACTCTGTATCAGTCGTTATCAATAATGATAAGATTAAAGTGACACTAGTGACATGATATATGACACAAAACACACATGTAAGTACATACAGGCTGTTCCGAAGTATTCAATCGTAAATCCGTTAATACTATGTTGTTTGGTAAAAGATTTTGGTAGAAGGAAGAGAGAGAGAGATGTGCGTGTGCACAGATAACAACTAAAAACTGGGCGTAACTTCACGCCGCTTTAGATTATAATTATGATTATATTTTATGTTGGTAGTGCTGCCAACAATGCATCTAAGGATTACATTATTTAAAACAAACATACTTTATCGGTATGTCAGGGTATCAAACCTCTCGTGTAATATTGAATCTTAGAAGGCCATTAGCCGTTTATAATATCCGGGAGTGAGAAGCAATTTAAAGTTTAATTGAGTTTTTGGTGAATTTGAAACGATACTGATTCGTGTAAACACGCCTTTGCCTTAGGCAGCCATGTCACGTGGCTCAATGTTTGCAAAACATCCAAGACCGAGGAACAAACATGATACAAAGACTTGCCCTGGCCGGGATTCGAACTCGGGACCGTTAGCTTCATAGGCCATTGTACAACCCACTGAGCCAAACGTGTAGATTAAAAATAAATTTCAAAATCAAATATATAGGTACCTAGCAATAAATTAATGTTATCCTATGGTGTGCCATTGTTAATTAAGTGCACCACCCGTAGGTAGTTTGAATATAGGGTTATTATGCATGAGGAAATAAAGCGATTAGTCTCAGGAGCGTCCCCAAGCAAACACATCGGTGTCCGCATCATGGTACCACCATGTTTTTACTGCGCCTCCCGCTAAAAGTGCAAATAAGGTCAGTGGTTTGCTTTAGAGGCAAAAACAATCTAACCGAACAAGACTTTTAAGTGTCCATTTTACACTTGCCCTGTCATGTGACACGCGAAGATATAAAACGTCAAAATCTTCTAAGAGGGTCAGGGAACTCTTAAAACTAAGATTGAGGTCCCTACCCCACATAAAAATTAGGTAATGTCGCGCCACGCGTAGGATTATATCGATCCGCGACGAACTTAGGGCGGCTACGGTCTTATAACGTTAAAACTCTGGAGACAACTAGAAATAGAAATAGAAATAGAAATGTTTATTTGCTTGAATACGTTACAATTCGATCTTAAGACTATTATTATTCCAGTACCAGTATTCAGCCGACATAAAAGTCATGCAAATTAATATTATGCACAAATTAAATACTCAGCAAAATAAAACAAAATGTCCATGTGAATTAAATTGCAAGAAATAATAATTAATAATTTATAGAATGTAACATTTCAACATTTTCTGATTAGATATTAAGAATTAAAATTATACAAGTCTTAGTTTATAGAAATAGAATAATATACAAGTTTAGCGAATAGAAATTAAATGTCCAAAATAATAATAAAACAAATTAAATTTTACTGCCCACAATATTACTTATTCGCTAAAATTTAAAAAGTCTTTCACACTGTAAAAACAATGACCTTGCAACCATTTAGTCAGCCTTGCCTTAAATATTTTCCCGTCCAAAATTTTTATGTCATTCGGAAGGTTATTAAATAAAATAATACACATGTTGTACGCATTTTTCCTATAGATATCAGATTTACATGGTGGATGGTATATCAAGTTTTTGTACTGCGTTCGCACATGTCTTGTGAACATTTCGTCGTATTTTTTAAAATACCCTGGTTGGCCTTTGGTAAACAAACATGCTTTTAGAATGTACATTGAAGCTAAGGGTAAAACATTAAACTTTTGGAAGAGTGGTCTGCAGCTCTCATCAAATCGGATGCTACCTACTGCACGTAAACATTTCTTCTGCATTAAAAATGCCCTCTGTACGTCAACAGAATTGCCCCACAACAATAGTCCGTAATTAAGAGTAGATAACACATAACCATGGAAAGCAGTTAACGCGGCCTGAGTTGAAACAGTCTGTTTTAGTCTCCTCAAGGCAAAAACAAATCTTGCTAGTTTGGAACATACAGTCAATATGATATTTCCAGTTTAAATGTTTATCAATAAATATACCTAAGAATTTTGCGATGTCAGTCTCGTGAATGGGAGAATTGTTAAGATTAACAGTCAGAACTCGTAGCCCGGGCAAGCAAGGCCCTTTCGACTAGCCACCGCCCACCTAAAGCATGGACCGGGTACTTAGAGCCCCTTCGACCAGCCTTGAGTACAAGTGAAGCGGACCAGGCACCTAGAGCCTCTTCAACCGATCATCATCAGGACCAACTAAATCATGGCGCCTCTTGTGCCAATAGGTAACAAGTGAAGAATTCTAATTCCTTCTACAACTGCTCGAAGACTAATACGGGTGTTCTATGACGTTAAGAGCGTAAGCTGAATGTAAGATATTCCCTTATTTTTTTGTGATAATAAAATCCAGTAGAAAAAAAGTCACATTCATTTTGGGTTTGATTTGTAGGAATGAAATTGAATAAATGAAGTCTTGTCAATATTGATATTAAGGTTATTATAGTCTCTCCAAGTATTAATGTCTGCTATTGCTTTGTTTATATCTGACTCGTACGTATTTTTAATAGTTCCCTTCACTATTAAGGTTGTGTCGTCTGTAAAAAGTATACATCTTTGCAATGTTGCGTAAGGCAGGTCATTGACATATAATAAAAATAACAATGGCCCTAGATTGCTTCCTTGTGGCACTCCGGATCCATTGACACGATACTGTGACCTGTACTTTTCCCTTATAACATTTTTCCCTTTTGTGACCACTCTAGAAATTTCAGTGCATTGTTCACGGTTAGCTAAATAGCTTCTCATCCAGTCAAGAACGTTACCTCGGATACCGTACGCTTCAAGCTTAGAAAGAAGCTGCGAGTGGTTTACATAGTCAAAGGCTTTACTCATGTCAAGGAATATTGACATAACTGGTAACTTATCATTAATAGCCTTGGTGATATCCTTAATTAATTCAAAACAGGCTAGTTCGGTTGAGCGCTCCTTACGAAAGCCAAACTGATCTGGCAGTAATATCTTGTGTAACGTCAAGTAATCAATTAACCTCACAAACATAGCCTTCTCAATTACCTTCGACATAACAGGAACTATAGTAATAGGCCTGTAATTATTGGGATCTTTCAGGTCACCTTTTTTGAATAGCGGTTTTACGATCGATAACTTTAGTTGTTTGGGAAAAACGCCCTGACTGAAGGAAAGATTAATTAAGTGCACCAAAGGATGGCACAAGTGTATAGCATTGTTTTTATGTAAAATAGTCGATATATCATCATAGCCACTTGACTTGCTATTTTTCAACGACATTATTAGTTTAAGCACTTCAATGTCAGTAATGGGCCTTAAAAACATGGAGTGAGCATGATTGGATCGACTATTTAAACTTTTACCTAAGCTGTTAGATGAAACGCGATTATTAACTATATCAATAAAAAAGTCATTAAAAATATTACTGATGTCCTGTGGGTCACTATAAGTTACATTATTATAAGTCAACGAATTTGTGATATATATAGTAATCTAGAGCTATTCGAATTAATTAAATTCCAAGTTGCTTTACACTTATTTTTATTGGTTTGGATGTAGTAATTGTTACGTAATTTTTGAGATTTATGTATCTATTTTTTCAATATATGACTATATTTTCTAAAATGAACTTTAATTAGGCTATCCTTATTACTTTTATTTCTGCATCTAATATATAACTTACGTTTTACATAACAAGATTTTTTAATCCCCTTAGTTAACCACTTTACATTTTGACGGCGGTTACTCACTGTTACCTTTATTATTGGAAAGCAGAGATTAAAGAAGAGGCATACCGTATCATAAAAAATCGTGAAAGCGTCCTGCAAATAATTTGCATTGTATACATCAGAAAATGAAAGAGCAGCCAAGCATTGACTGAACTTACGCATGTTGTCACTGCAGTAGTCTCTTTTGTACTCAAACCAAGTTGTGAACGAATTCATCTTATTTACATTGAAGGTCAAAGTTTGAGCCGTGTCATGGTCAGATAGATAGAGACTGTGAGTCAGTGCTTTTACTTTTTTATGTTTGAGGCAATTTGATCTAGGCAAGCCTTAAGTTTACCTGCCTTGTATATGCTTACCCGTATCATTACCGAGATATTTTTAAACTCCTATGAACTATCTGTCTATTTTTTTCGTAGTCCCTAAACAGATGGATGGATTTATTTTTTGTAAGGAGACTTCATCGAGAGTGTCGTTAGCTAAGTTTCAAAAGAATTGTTTCAGCTGTTTAAGAATGATCAGCTTTTTTCTAGATTCAGTAGGGTTTTTAGGATTCCGTAGCAAAAATGGCAAAAACGGAACCCTTATAGATTCGTAATGTCCGTCCGTATGACAGGAATTTTATTGTAGTGCATTTCGTTGTAGTATCGGCTACATAACTCTACACTGAGCATGGTCCGACTTGCTCATGGCCGGTTATTCAACGAGTTTCATGCATTTTTGGCGACAGGCGTGGTAAACGCGTACAGCACTTTTCGCTATGGAAATAACCATAATTATGTCTACAAACGCACACATAAAAAAAACTTACAAACACACACGCAATAAATTGCCACTGACAACTTCTATAGTATTATAAAGTTGTGAAAACAGATATTAGGTACATATATTAATTTATTGTTATTGGACCGGACCATTTGGAGGTCACTGAACACATTTTTTTGTATGTTATTATTATGCCTTCATCAGGCTAAAAGGGCTAAACGAATTTTTGGTAGGTACACGGGTAGTTGGGCATCTACAGATGCTTAATAAGTAGGACTATTTTTATCCGACTACGCTGAAGGAAAAAAGAGTAGTTATGACTTTTCTCCTCCGCGAACGAAGATCTTCTAGTATCATATAAACGATCATGACATTTGTCATGTCATATAGCTTGGCAGAGGATAATGCGTTATGGTATCTCCTGTGGTGTTAACGCTCTAAGATCACGACAGATCTTAACTGACGGATCTAATACTAAGTGAGGCTTAGTCCGACAACTAATTGAGATATATTGAAGATTAGCAGAAAGAACTGGGATACTCCCTCGTGTATTAATCTTAGGATATTTTGTTTTCCAACAATTCTTGTACGACTTTGAAGAACGTGTATTTATGTTCAATTATGTTAGCTACAACCAATATCGCCAGTGTATTTCTTTTGATGTCTTATGTAGTATGGCTTTATAGAAATTGCAAGTACTCGTAAATAAATAGAGGCCCAGATAAAGTACGACTGCAAAATATTATTGTAGGTAAGTGTTTCACTCCCACAGCCAAGACGAATCTGACGACAAAATTTATCACGGTGTTCAGCAGTTTCGCATTTAATTAATAGGCATTGTATAGGCCTATTATATACATACCCACATACCAGTGGCGTCAATAATGTTGGTAAAGCTGGAGTATAGTCTCTCTTATGCTTTCTTTATAGAGCAGGAGAATGAAATACTCAAATGACTTAAAGTAGGCAAGCCGATAAGAAACGGGTTTTATTAATATTCACGCTTGCTTGCAACCAAAATACACGGAAGTTTAATTGTACCAAACACCTTTAATTGCTGTGTTTTTTCAAATAAATATATTTGATTTTTAACCGACTTCCAAAAAAAGGAGGAGGTTCTCAATTCGACGGAATGTTTATTTTTTTTTATTTTTTTTTATGGATGTTCACCGATTACTCAAAGACTATTTGACCGATTTCAAAATTTTTTTTTTGTTTTATATAAGGTACTTTCTAGTTGGTCCCATTTAATTTTGGTGAAGATCTGATGATGGAATCCATGAGGAATTGAAGGAACTCCTCAAATATTGTAGGCATACATATAACGATTTTGGTATTATAAGAAACATAATAAGCATTTGCATTCAGAAAGTGTAAATTGGTGAAGTGGAGCTGATGCAGAAGACCACAGAATGCCATCGGAACTCCTCAATGATAAATGATTTACGGGTGGCGACTAAATATCTTGATTAATTTAGCTAAGCAACTTCATAGTCAAAAATTTAAATGTTCCTGATGAGAATGGTACCATCGAATTGATTTGATGATGGAGCCGGAAGGTAGGCACCAGATCTATGTAATAAAATAATGTATCCTAGCCGTGTTTGGGCTTGTTCGAATCGTCACGAGATACACTTTTAAGTAACGATTAACTAAAAAGTGTACAATAAATAAACTATTAAACAAAAAAAAAAACCGACTCCAAAAAAACTAAAAAGTAAAAAATAACGCCATAATTCAGTTTCTTCAAATTACTTACAAGTAACCGTTTGTATACTCAATCTATACAGTATATACAATTAATGTTATTTTGGAGTCGGTGCCATCGTGTCACAACTTACTAAAATCGTCAATTTTCAATATTTTACACATTCTTTATATGGCACCGACGCCAAAATAAGATTAATTGTATATACTGTATAGATTGAGTATACAAACGGTTACTTGTAAGTAATTTGAAGAAACTGAATCATGGCGTTATTTTTTATTTTTTAGTTTTTTTGGAGTCGGTTTTATTTTTTTGTTTAAAAGTTTATTTTATTAACTCTACACTACTGCCACATATACAAATACTCACGAAAAACACATCCAGACGCAGTCGGGTCAAAATACAAAAGTACTGTTGTTATTTAACGATAGACTTAACTGAAACACATTATCACGACAAAACGAACCTTAATCGTCTATAAATACGTTTTGTAAAAGTAGGTACAGTTCATACGAAATAATCTATATTATAAAACATTGATTTAAACTCACACGATCTTCACTCATTATCAAAGCCCGGACGACGGGAGCAAAAATGCACTTTTCACTAGTGCTTAATTAAATATCGACTATTCTATCGACATCCATACGAACAATTTTTGAATCAGAAATTGATTGATCGAACTTATTATCTTACATGTCAGGTTGCTACATAATAATACATCAGGTACCTAGTAGCTTATTATACATTATTTCAGATAACTTATTATATTACATACTATAATTATTATCAATATTACGGGTCACGGGAATGATTGTAATAATAAAATAAGAGTGACAATTATAAAAAGATACTTTTTTCATAACTTAGAAACCTCTTTCATATCATATTTGCTTATCGCAATTATAAACAACCACTATCTGACATTATTGACTCATGACTTGATTGACTCAAGTCAATCAACGTCAATCTTAGAAATTACATTAAGACGAATTAATTTTCAATAATTAATTCACTAACATTATCGAGCTGAGATGCCATGCAAGAAGAAACTACGTACTTGGATAGCCGATTACGCGGAATACATAGAAGATCGAGGTGAAGACTTCTTTTGTAAAAAATGTGAAATTAAAATGTTACATACCAAATTTTCCGTACAAAGACACATCAGAAGCAAAAGGCACAGCGGCGTTTCAACAAAAACTCAAAATTTATTCAATCTTGAACTGTTAAAGTTTATTTTGGCTTGCAACATCCCCTGGACCCAGATTAAGAACCCTGTTTTCACCAAGTTCATTTCCAATTGCATATCCAATTTTTAATTAAATTTAAGTTTTAATTTAAGAAAATTTAGTAAAGATATATATATTCCCGATGAATCTTTTCTAAGAAAAACTACTTTGGGCATCGCGTATAAAGAGAAAATGCATCAAATCCGGACTGAACTCGCAAATGCTAAAATTTACGTAAGCGTAGACGAATCCACAAATGCCAACGGACGTCAAATAGGTAATGTGATGGTTGGAGCATTATTAAAAAAAAATATGGGTACCCCACACATCATATCTAGTGTTTGTTTAGACGAAGTTAATAATGTGACTATATCAATTCTTATTACAAATGCCTTGGAGAAATTATGGGGAAATGACCATAACAAACACGACCAAGTTTTGTTACTCCTTACGGATGGCGTAGCCTATATGCTAAAGGCAGGAAGGAACTTAAAAAGACTTTTTCCTAATCTAGTGCATGTTACATGCCTAGCCCACGGCGTGAATAGGGTAGCTGAACAAGTTCGATTACTATTTCCCTCTGCGAATAATTTAATCGCATACACAAAAAAAGTGTTCCTAAAATCGCCTAAAAGAATAAGAACGTTTCGTCAAATGTTACCAACTATTCCTTTACCACCGCAGCCAACTATAATAAGATGGGGAACATGGATAGACGCGGCCTGCTATTCTCATAAATATTTACCTGAAATCAAGCGAGTCATACAAACATTCCCTAATAGGGAATCAATGTATATTTTAAAAGTAAAACGTGCTATGAACGATATCAATATTTTGAACGATCTAAAATGGATAAACAATAATGTGTCAATAATACCTGGTACCATAAAACAGTTACAAAACCAAAATTTAAGCCTGGAAACCAGCTTGAATATCGTTCAAAAGTTGAAAGTTCACTTGTCAACATTACGTTTACATCCTCAAGGCAAAGTTATTCACAATAAATATCAGAATGTGTTGAAGAAAAACGTTGGCGTGTAAACTTTAAAAATCTTAAATAACTTGATATCTGGAAAAGAAGTAGAACTGCGTAGTACAGAAGTAATTCATAACCACTATGAGTTATTTAAATTTGCCCCAATTACTACAGTAGATTTAGAAAGGTCCTTTAGTTGGCTGAAATGGATTTTATCACCTAGGCGAAGGAGTTTAAAATCGGAAAATGTAGAAAAAATACTAATTGTTTATTACGAAAACTACATAAAATATTAAAAAAAAGTACAAACAGCTCATTTTAATTTTATTTACAACTACCTATATTTTTTTTGAATTTTGTAACGGTGGTCCAGTCCAACGTGCTTTTTATCGACATTTTATCGACTTATAAAATGTGTGTCCTCGCACTATTGAGACGTCAACGCATAATTTCTCCCGTCATTCGGGCTTTGCTCATTATCACAACACAACAAAACGGGGCTTAATCGCGTATAAATATGATTTATTTAATTACATTTCGTTGGAAATTCTTCGACGTTTCGGACGTCGCGTTACGTCCATGGTCTCCAAGGAAACGAAATAAATCATGAATCATATTTATACGCGATTAAGCCCCGTTCTATATTATAAAGTTGTTAAAATGTAATAATATATCTGTACATTAAGAGCGTTTATACCTGCTTCACTGGCAACGTCGCATATTTTTTCATTTTGCTTCATTATTTTGTGGTACTTGAATGAAACTTAAAGGTATGTTCAATTCATACCCTACATCTTTAGGAATCATGTTGCGTTTAATTCACCTATCACCCGCTTTTGCCTTTATTTAATTACAAAACAAGATATAGACATGAATTCATTTTTAGAGCCTTAGTTCTGGCAATTAACATGAAATTTTGAATTGTGCCAGCTTTACTACCGAAAACCTAATGAATGTATTGAAAACATGTTCAAGTTACGTTTATATTTCTCAAAATAATCAAGGAAAACCAAAAAATATGCGACGTTGCCAGTTAAGCGGGTATAAATCCTCTTAAGATATTAAAAAATATAAGAGACACGGACTATTTAAGCACAAATATGTTTTTTAATGTGGCTTCATCAGGGGATTTCAACCATTTCGGTGCACCCCGACTACGCTGAAGAAAAAATAGAGTTTTTTTTTCTCCTCCGCTGTCAAAGTTATGGGGAACTCCTAGTATAAAAAAGATGGGTTTGTTCGTCGCACATATTTAAAACAGCGAGTTGACGGATGAATATAAACTCTGTCTAAATAAATTTACTGTTAATAGCATACACGGTTAAAAATACACGGTAAAATACACGGTTCTTGAAGTAACAACTATAGCTGCGATAAAAAAGTTGGGTTGTGTTAATTACTACAACCCAATTGAAAATGTTTTCCTTTCGTGGTCGCCAAAAGACTTTTCATTTCAAATAAAAAGCAATGAATGCAAGTAACTAAAGCGGCTCATTGTCGTATTTTGATTAAAAAGCCACATTTCCAGCTAACGAATCAAAAGCTGAAGAATAAGCAAGAATGGCCGCGGCACCGGGCGGCACATTTGTAAGTGAAATTTCCTAAAATTGCCTGCCAGTGACAACTAGGTCAAATGCCAACTGCCATGCTGACGGCGAATCAATAACCTTTATAACAATATTGTTAGACTTTCTGTTTATTTCAGATGGGTTTTAAAACAAAAAGGAATGAATAACATTCAGAATAGATTGTTTGGGCGCCGATTTCGGCCACATTATATGAGCCGCAAAAAATAAATATCATGAAACAATTGGGATAGGTACCGATTTTTAGGGTTCTATAGCCAAAATGCGATAAACGGAATTCTTATTGTTTCGCAATGTCCGTCCAACCGTTTGTATGATACAAGAATTTTATTAAAAATCTACAAGATGTATATTGATGAAATTTGAAGTATACGTAATACTTAGTTTGGTTGTTACATGTATATGTAACCGAAGCTGAAATTTTGTTTAGCCCATATTAACGTGTGGCACATATTTCGACAGTTCTTTTAAAAACATTTTTACGTTTCAAGCTTTTTTTTTGATTCAGTCAATATTTTTGGAAATAATCGCTCCGAAATTAACATCAATTGTGTTCGGAGTCATACAAAATACATTTGTATTTATCGAGTACATTTCCCTCTGCCAAATTAATTGCGAAATATCCGGTTAGTTTATACGGTAAATTGTTAGTGTATGGGTGTTTTTTTGTTTGTAGGTGATTTCTTTTAATTGTGTGCGTTTGTAGAAATAGGAATATTTCCGTAGTGTGCTGTGTGTTTACCTCACCCCCCGCTAAAAATGCACGGAAAATTTGTTCGGTAATGACACGGTTTGTCATCTTCATTCATTAAATACCCTAAGGTATTGTTACGCCGGTGGCTAAGGGCCGATTTCACCAACAATCAATTTACACGAGAGTGGCTAACCCAGTATAAACTAAATCGAACGATTTACTCAATGGTTAACTTCATTTCTATTTCACCACGCTAGTCTACGGATAACACTCTCTCGCATAGTTACTAAGTAACGTTGAACTATTGAATTGAATGAAATCGTAATGCACCCAAGTAAGATAGACAATTTGTGCCATCCTTGAGCAATGGTGCTGCGTATTTTTTTAATTTATTCGAGTAATACATCAATTGTGAAGTAAGTATTGAATTCACTTGACAGTGACAGTGACAATACTATTCTACGTCTAACAGTTTACTCAGCCGAAATTGGCGGTGTAAGATTATTCTCTAGTTTAGACATTTTATCTTTAGATTAATTATTGGTGAAACGTAAAATGAGTTTACTCACGTGTAATTAATGATTTATTATTGGAATAAGGCTTATACTACGTCGGTGAAATTGACCCTTAGAGGTAAAACTTTGTTCATGATTTTCTGTGACTTGGAGGCGTTTTCAGCAGGCTGGAATACCGTTTCGAGTCGTTTCAGAGGGTGCTCTATCACTTACTTACTTACTTACTCCGCTGGCGCAACGACCCAAAGTGGATCTTGGCCTCCGATACGAGATGGCGCCAGCGCGCCCTGTTTTGAGCGATCTTCTCCCAGTTTTCCGCATTCAGAGCGCGTAGGTCCTTGGCCACTTCATCTCTCCATCTATATCTTGGTCGGCCGACCGGTCAACGACCCACAGGCTGGCCAACGTACGCCTTCTTTACCAACCTATCGTCCGACATTCTTTCTAGGTGTCCAAGCCAACGCAGTCTTGCTGACTTTATTTCCCCAATGATATTCGGCTCAGACACTAGATCTTCCAGTTCTTGATTCTTACGGATCCTCCAGCTACCATCTCCCCTCTGTGTCGGTCCCACGATCTTGCGGAATACTTTTCTCCCGGCAACGAGAAGCTTGTTTTCCTCTTTTGGAGTTAGTGTCCAGGCCTCGCATCCGTACATTAAAAAAGGTCTTATAACTTTAACTAAACTCTAATCTTATTCTTCCGCCGCATCAACTTGGACACCAACACTTTATGCGGAGCCACCGCGCACCTTAGGGTATTCTGAATGCGAAATTCAATCTCCTGTTCTGTGTTGCTAGAATCATTTATCAGACATTACACACTAGTTTATCGAAATTTCACCCTAGTTACCGTTGTTTTCAGGCGCCTGAAACATGTTTTCAGTCCGTTTCAGGCCACCCTCTATCCGATGACAACATAACCTGAAAACCCGTCTTCAGGCGTTTTCAGGACCCCTTATGAGCCTTTGAAGTCCACTTCAGTATATGACCAAATTTTCAATAGGAATGAAAGAGATAGCATAGGGTATGACAGAGACAACACGATCTAGACAAAGATAGCAGTAACATAACAGTAACATTCGGAAAAAGAGTGAGCATGACGGCCGCCGGAAGTTTCCCGAACAATCTTGCACCTACTAGTGCGCGACGCGCCGCGCCACTAGTCAGTTTACGATTAGAACCCGAAGAGTTCACATCGGAAAGGAGCGACTGCGACTGGAGAGTTCAAGTGCGAAATATGTGTAAAGTGTTCTAAGTGTGTAAAGTGCCGAAAGTGTAAAGTGTTTTAATAGTCTTTTAAGTGTGTAAACGTAGTGTCTATGTGGAAATAAATCCTATATTTTGTTCATCGGTTTAAAAGGGCTTTTCAATCACGTACCCTCCCCCCTATAGTACGTAACAGTATATTAAATTGTGTAACTGCAGGACAGGTCGATTTATAAGAGCTGGCGCAGTCTTTGTATGCAACGAGCACTTATTTTATATAAAGCCAGCTCCTATGAATCGATCTATACTTTTGTAAAATTTTACAAGTCGAGGTTACATGTGCCATCCCACAATTGTACACAAATTTCCTAATCCTAAAATAACACATATCACGCAATATAATTACGTTACCACCTCAAAAACCGTCACGTCATGTAAATGTACCACGACAGCTTTCAAAATGACAAATTTATATGGCATTATCTAATTAATATCCGTTGAACTTGAACAACATGTTAATACTTTTATGTTGCACTGCTTAGCCTATTGCTTACATTATATTATTACTCTGAGTTTTATTTATTATCATCATCATAATCTGCCTGTTTAGTTTGTACGTCCCACTGAACTCAGGGCTCCTCTAATGGATGAGAGGAAATGGGCTGTAGTCTCCACGATTTTTATGTTTTATGTATATTTTGTAAGGTGTTCAATATAGCATTTGTACTTAACCCCTTACCCCATGAATTATTATATGTATAGATGGAATAAAACATTTTTTTTAGTAAAAACATATATAATTTTGTTTATATAATACATACAGTGTCAAAAAATTATTTTTTTACTATATTTAAGTAATTGCAAAATAAACCATATATGGCTTCGTATGCGTTACAGTGGAATACCGTCCATTAATATACGGCTTTATATGCAATGAAGTTAAAAGCTATTACAAATTGTGAAAATCTTTAAATAATTTCGTTTGTCATTAAAACATAGATAAACTGATTGATAGATTCAGGCATTACTTTGCGGAATTCCATACTAGATCAATGGATTATAGTTCCTTTGCTGTTCCGCGAACTTGTGTCTTGGTTAGATGTGACAATAAATTGTGCTCACATGCGTATATTTTCATGCAGTTTCCATAAAATATATATATATATATATATATATATATATATATATACGCATGCAAATACAACAAACCAACAACAAACAGTATAATCCTCGACACGTGCTTCGCCTCTCTACGAGGCATCATCAGGAGATGCAGGAGATGTTGACGGTCCAGCGTCCACCCGAGAAATGAGTTGTCCAAAACGGTCGGCCCTATTTATACCCTGAATAGGATTTCTAGAAAGAGATGGAAAAACACGTAACAAAAAGGTGATGACGTAACATTAAGTTGTTCATTAATGATCAAACCTCTATTGCTGTACCTGACTATCTCCAACTGTTCAAGCACACTAAGACGTAATCCTTTTCCACAAACATGTTAGGTGTTAAAAGAATGATTGTCTGACAAGGAATGGCTGTTTTCTAATAAATATTTTGCGACATTGGATTTCTCCGGGTGGTTATGTCTATAAGAAGAGACATGTTCTTTATACCTAGTGTTAAATCTACGACCCGTTTGTCCCACACACACCTTGTCACAACTATCACATGTAAGTTTATAAACGCCTGACTTCTTCCCACCTTCTACTTTATCCTTTCCATTGCAAAGTCTAGAGTGCAAAGTGTTACTTGTTTTAGAGGCCACGTTAATATCATAAGATCGTAATATTTTATAAATTTTATCCGATAAAGTGCCAACATAAGTTATGCTTGCTTTATATTTCTTAATCCGGTCAAAAGAACGTGCAGCATACAGTAAATTGTTAACCGTCCGTATTTCTTTCTTTCTGATGATGCCATCCACAAGAGACTTACTATATCCATTTGAAACTGCTAAATGATAAATTTTATTCAATTCCATCTGGAAATTTGCATCAGAAAGAGGGACTGTCAACAACCTATGCACGTTAGAGTGGAAGCCGCTAACTTGTGTTGCCATGGATGTGTGGAAGAAGCCGGGATAATTGTATCTGTGTGCGTGGGCTTACGATAAATTTGAAACTGGTGTCTATTATTTACTTTAGTAATTGTCCAGGAAGTTAAGTGAGTTATTTTGTTCCAATTCTCCCTTAAACTTTAGTTTCGGGTGTTTGACATTGAGAGTGGTAATAAAAACATCTAATTGGCTCATACTCCCCGTCCAACAAAGAATCAAGTCATCAACATATCTATAATAGTATAGAATATGAGTATTACCCGCAATGTGCTGGTTCTCAAAATGGTCCATGAAAATATCTGCCATTAAAGGACTAAGGGGTAAACCCATTGCTAAACCATCGCGTTGCAAGTAATATTGCCCTCCAAACATAAAATAATTCTGGGACATACAAATGTTAGACATTTCTATTAACTCATTCACTTCTCCTGGATGTAATCGCTGCTTCTCCAGAAGGTCTCTAAGAATCTCTAATGTCTCCTTATTGTTTACAAACGTGCCCTACGTTTGTAAACAAACTATCTACATCCAAGGAAAGCATTATTGCATTATGGGGTGTGCTAATGTCTTTGATCCTTTAATTAAATCTAAACTATTATTTAAGCAAAACAATGGCGCAAAAGACGATTTTTCCCTAATGATTAAATTTAATGTTTTCGCTAAATTATATGTTGGAGCGCCTAAGTATGAGACAACAGGACGAACTGGAACATTCTCTTTATGAATTTTCGGAAGACCGTATAAAATTGGAGCTTGTGGATTCATTGGCACTATCTTACTTTTCTGTTGGTCCGTTTCAAAAACATACAGAGCTTTTAACGACGTTTTTAAGATCTTTCTGGAAACTACGAGTGGGGTCTTTCCGCAAGATCGAAAAATCGTCACCTCGAACAATATCTAATACTTTTTCATTATATTGATCTTTATGTAAAATTACGACACAATTACCTTTGTCTGCCTTTGAAACCACCAAACTATGTTCGTACACTTTCTGCTGAAAAGATCTTAACAACAAGGTGTCAGAACAAAAACCACTACCAACCGAAGGACGAGTATTTTTAATAACACTAGCTATCATAGTTTTTATATCCACATCATTGTTGTTGACAACTATTGCAACCTCTTTCTAATGTATTTTGATTTAATTTTGGCCGGATGTTATATTTTAAACCTTTATCTAAAAGTTTCATTTCGTCTTCCGAAAATTCAATATTAGTTACATTTTTTAAACGGGGGTGAAAAGTGTGGGAAGTAGTATCTTGGGCAGTGTTGAAAAATTCATTAGAACTTGACATCGTTAGTCTATGCAATTTGTTTCTTTGCGCTAATTTTATGAGCAAGCTCGAACGCGAAAAATCTCGCTTTTCGGTCTAGTATATCAAACTCGATGTTATGTAATTTAAATGAAAGTTCAGAGTATAAAACCTTAAGATGTAATTTGTGTCCCTAATTGTAAACCAATGGCGAGACTCTTCATTCAGCAGTTATTTATTGCCACATCTAACCAAGACACAATATCTCGGCAAAGCAAAGGAACTATAATCCATTGATCTAGTATGGAATTCCGCAAAGTAACGCCTGAATTTATCAATTATTTAAAATCAGCTAGCGTTGCTGAACAGGCACGTCTATATGTTAAGCTTACAAAACAACATGTTTGGTTTAATCAACAATGCAAACATTTAAATGTTGTACCCAATTATATCCAATTTAGGTGTAGCAATACTAGTAAAGCAGCATCAATTGCTATTAACAGGGCTCAAAAAATTTGGATTTAGTTTGTCACATACATAATTTATGTATGTGACAAACTAAGAATTCTCTTAGGCAAATTTTATCATTGAAGCTTCAAAGTTCCAAATAATATATTAAAATGCCTATACTTTGTAATAGTAGATTCTATATTGGGATATGCTCTTGATTGCTATGGACTTATATTTAGATCTTACATTGATAAATTAGAAGCATTGCAAATAAGATTCTTAAAATTACTTGTAAATAAAAAAAAAACATAAAATAATTGTAATGGAGACTATTCAAAATTATTTAAAAATTTTAAAATAGTATAGTTAGTTGAAAACATAAATACCTACTAACAGTTAATAACCATAGCAACCAGGAGCATAATCCAATATTAATAGAGCACAAGCATGGCACTCGATCGGTGTCCGCGGGCAAATTCGAAGTACCACGCGTTAAGAACTACTTCGAAGATAGAACATTAAATAAAAGACTTCCGTACATCCTAAATAGTCCGCCCGAGAACATCCGTCACATGAGCCAAGCAAGCCCAAATTTAAAAAGGCCATGAAAAAATACTTGCTGCAGTCGCTTCAGTAAAATTATTTAATTAAAGTTAGCATCAAATAATATATTCGTTTATCTTATAATTGTATATAAATAATAAATATTCTATAGTATTATTAGTATAGAGACTCGTGCCTGCAGTCACACGCACTGTACAATACAGTTTTGCAAGAAACTGTCTTAGAAATAAGAAATATGTACTTTGTTTAATAAATAAATAATAAAATAAAAAAAAAATTAAAAAGTGTAATGCAGAACTCATAGAGCAAATGCCGGACCTTGCAAAGAAAAAAATGATCTTTCACTACGTCAATTCTCCTGCTTATCCGTCTGCAGTTGCAACCGACAAATGGGTCGAATTCGAGTATAATTAGGGTAAAATTTGCTTCTTCACTTTGAAGTGCCTATTTTTAATTTTACAAAAACTGACAACGGGAAGCAGTTAGACTATGACGTCTTACGCCTGTTTTTTCCTACAAACTTCATTACTAACGGAGCGTTATGACATTTTGAAAAAAGAAGCTGAATTCAACTGTCACCAAATACCGTCTTGTGACAATTCTCATATATCAAAATCTATTCACATGATAAAGGTGCCTGACTTCACTGTAATCTCAAAATCATGTAAATGCACCAAACCGCTATAACATCTGATAACTGCATCAAAACTTTAAATTGATCGCTCCTATTAGGTACGAGTAGTTGCAAGCTCTTCATAAGATGAACTTAGCAAATAGCAATCACGTCGTAAGTTTCACATTACTATCTAATCTATGTTTAAATGAAGTTTTTACGGGGAGACAGTAAGTTCTCATTCTCTCACAGACTCAAGTTTCTTTTTTTTAGTACCTGTTTTTGAACTGGGTAGGTCTGACTAGGCTTCCTTATCAGTAATCGGATTCGGTAGAAGGAGCGGAGAGTCACAAACGGGAATGCCATCTGCGGCCACTTAAGAGTTGGGGAGCGACGCAGTGCGCAAGGCACAAGGACTGTGGGGGTGGATCGGACCGGTTCAACTCAACTTGGGATGTGTGAGAGAGAGAAAAATCGGTTATACGAGTAATTCTTCCCGAATCAGAAACTTCTGGCTGGCCGGCCCCGCCAGCGGGGTAAAACTCGTATATTTTTTCCAGAGTCTTGGATGGTTTTCTATGTACATAAGTAAATACATCTATTAAATATATCGTCGTCTAGTTCTCATAAAACAAGCCTAAGTGAGCTTACCATGGGACTAGTTCGATGTGTGTAATAATTGTCCCCTAATATTCTTTATTTTATATTGATGTTTGAAGTTAAGCATGAACTTCCGAAAGTCCACGATAATTTCGCCATTTTCACGTCCGTTGTGTTAACTGAGATTATACAAGTTTAGTAGAATGTTAGTTTGTGTAATTATATGTATATATGATGCAACGGTGCTCGAAAGTTGTACGGTGCGAGTTACGGAAGCTCAGGATGAAATTTAGGATTTAATCATGTTTGTATCCGTTCTTAGGGTTCTGTAGTAACCAGAACCCTTATAGTTTCGTTTTGTCCATCCGATCGTTGTCACAGGCATTTTACTCAAAAGCTACAAAATATATATTAATAAATTTTAGAGTAAAGGTGTCATGTATAAGTCGAACCCCTAGAAATATATTTGTCATTTACCTAGCAAACTATAATTTAGTTTTTCTACTCATGTACTTCTTTCTGTCGTTTAAATGGTTACCAACTCTAATATAAATACATACATTTTTGACGACCGGTTTGGCTGAGTGGGAGTAACGTTGCCTGCAAAGCTGAGTTCCTGGGTTCAAATCCCGGTAAGGGCAAATATTTGTGTGATGAGCATAAATATTTGTTACTGAGTCTTGGATGTTTTCTATGTATATAAGTAATATATCTATTAAATATATCGTCGGCTAATAACACAAGCCTTATTGAGCTTACCATGGGGCTAGTTCGATTTGTGTAAAATTGTCCCGTAATATTTATTTATTTATTTATTTATTTATACATTACTTAAGACTTGTAAAACTCTATAGTCTATGTCCCAAAAAAGCACTGCTAAGCGTGTTACAATGTCGCTATTAACGTATTCCTTGGTGCCACAGAGTACAAAATTTCATTCTAATAATTTATATTCAGTGAGTCTCAAAGTAATGTTATTTGAAATCATTTATATTACCAATTTAACAAACCGCCGAATTCATACAGTATTTAATTAAAAAATAATAATGTACGTAAATGCATTGCTGCCAATATATAAATAAATAAAAAAAAAATTTTTACAATTTACGTACACATATTTTATCGCCTATTTTTTTCATAACCTGTTTTCATCACTGGCAAGTATACGCGAATTTAAAAAATAAGAAAGCCACAGATATTGACAGCTAGCTTTTTAATTTTCTTCGTGGCGCTAAATTCTATTCATCTTGAAGTTGTTGGTTGTTGTCTTGTTAAAGCTGTTGAAAGTGAGAAAAAATGTAGGAAGACGAGCCTAATTGTACTTACTCCCGAACAAATTTGTGTCGTGGCGCACGAAGTATCAAACAATTTGGTGCTAGAAAAATCTCGGCGAAAATATAAATATTTAGACTTTTTGGGTTTTATTAAAAAGTGCTTAGGGGTCATTCATTAATTACGTATGGATCCCTGGGGGGAGGGTATCTGTCGTAATTAATGAATGGCCCTTAGTTGTAGAAAAACTATTGTATATTAGACTTTTGTTTTAAACTGAGCTAATCGGCGTTCGCTCAGTTTAAAAACCAAAGACTATATAAAACGTTGTATAATCCGGTCATAAAACGCTCGTGGCGTCCATCCTTTGCAATACTTGCGTTTGTCCTTACGTAATTAAATAATGGCCCAAAATACTATTGTGGGCACTCCACATATGTAACCGAAGCTGAACATTTTTTCTTTCGCAAAGATCAACGTGTGGCACATTTTCGACAGTTCTCTTAAAAACACTTTGCGGTTTAAAAAAAAAACAAATACATTCAAGGAGAGGTAAACAACAGGCGGTCTTATCGCTAAACAGTGATCTCTTCCAGACAACCTTTGGGTAGTTTGGCTAAATCAACAGAGACAAAACTTACATTTGACGTAACATATTTATAATAATTTCTCAAACATCATTTACAATTTCCCTTAAAACTAGAGACTGCTTCCTAAATAGGTGAGACCTGAGCTTTAGGATAAGCTGTGCTCTTCCCAATATCAATTTCATGATGTTTAAAATTAATTTATTTTACTTTTTAAGCAAAGATAAAATAAAGCCGCATGCATGGTTTACAAAGTATTCGTAGCGTATTTAACTACATTTTTATCTTAAGCCAAATTAAAATTAAAACGTAGATGAGTGTATATATGTCGCAGGGAAATTTATATTTATAACCTAGACAAATTATAAAGCTGTCACCATTTTTTGTTTTGTTTAAGGCTTTTATTTTTGTTTTTGATGAGTGGATGTTTAACTATTAAAACTATACTTACCTATATTTAACTATGGAAATAAAATTTTCTTCTATTCTCGCGATTATTAGTCATTTAAATAAAAAATTTTAACGGATTATATCGCGTATAATCTCATTTGAGTTCCCGACGTTTCGGAAGTTACGAATATAAAGCTATTGAATCTATATTATTAAACGGTTATATAATTGAAATGCTCGTACATTGAAGATATTTAAAACTAAATAGAAATGGGCTATTTCAACAACATCGATTTTTTTTTGTATGTTTTGCATTGTAGCCTCATCACGTTAAAATGGCTAGATTGTGTTCAACCATTTTTAGTACATGGGTCACACACGGGCCATCTAACAAACAAGGATTATTTATGAGAAAGTTCGCAAATTATGCAGTAATAAACGCGGCTATTTAAGGTGCCAGTCGGTCGTACAAGACTTCGAGCTCATTCCAAAGCTGCCTGAGGTGCGACACGGAAACGCTTGCAAAAGTTAATTGTATCATTTCTATAGCTGAGCTGAGCTGCGACTTCAGTGGAAATACATAAAGAATTTCACAGACTCTTTTTTTGGATTTTTTTATTACCCATGGAACTCAGCTAACATTAAACTGTATTGTTTCCATTTTGTTAGTTACCTAGATTTGTCAAGCAGCTCGGGCCGAACGGCATAAGTTTCTTTATACTTGTTTTTGCGATAATATTTTTTGAGGTCTGTATCAAAAAGGTAAAAAAGAACCCTTATCGTGCGACTCTGTCTGTCTGTGTGTCCAACTATTAGAGCGCCTTGTCTCAAAAACTACTTATGCTATCTATTTGAAATATGAACCATATATTTCTGTGTTACTTTTTTTATTATGGTTTGGGTAAGTTTGTCCCTCATGTGACGCCATATTCATATTCATATTCATTTATTCATAAATACCAGAGGCTAAATTAACTCAACCCGTCAGTTAAGTCGGAATAATTGAAAGTTTGTACTGAACCCTGTCAGACTCTCACTTGCCCGGTTTTTTATAAATATATTTAGTCATCATGATCATCATCATCATCATCATCATCATCATCATTTCAGCCATAGGACGTCCACTGCTGGACACAGGCCTCCTCAATAGATTTCCACATCGGCCGGATAGACGCGACTAGCATCCAGCGAGTCCCCGCAACCCTAACCAGGTAGTCCGACCACGTCGCGGACGGCCTTTCCACGCTGCGCTTGCCGGTACGCGGTCTTCACTCGAGAACCTCTCTGCGCCAACGGCCATCGGTTCTTCGAACTATGTGCCCTGCCCATTGCCAATTCAATATATTTAGTAACTATTCTTTATTCTATTCTTATGCAGAAAATCATGTCAGTCTAATGTTTTGTTATTCAGCGAAAGAATGACAATGTAACTTCGCATTGGTGGGAAATATTGCATTCGTCACAATTTTACGTATAGCATTAAATGAATAAACCTTTTTAATTAAGTAAAGTACATGCATGAATTTTTTTTATCGCTTTTCGTAACTAAATATCAAAATACCGTAAAAACTATTTAAAAATGTGAAATTTAAATTTAAATCGGCCAATAAATACGCAAGATATAGATATTTTAAACTACTAATTAGACAGAGAGGTCCGACGTTTACTGTTACGTCATGGTGCACTCCGGCCATATAAACTCCATATTAAATTCTGTTTTGCTAGAAAGAGATAGAATGACATGTTTGATGGCTTGTAGCTTGGTTATTTTTATAGTTATTCGAAAAATTATTTTTGTCTACTGTTTGATACACGAATGAGCTTTAAATAAAGCAAAAATTCAAATTCATGCATATTCCCTATTGAAATGAAATAATGATCTTTATTCTGTAAGTAGGCCGCAAGGGCACTTTTACAAGTCTGACTCTACGGCGATTCCGAAGAGGAGACCACTGAGGAGATTTAGATTTTTTCGATAGGTCTTATATCTATTACTCGTATAATATTTGTACTTAGCCTATCCTAAATATATGTTTTGAATATAAATTCAATGCGTAGTTCTTCAAGAAAACATATCAAAACTTATAAAAGTAAAAAAACAATAATATTTAGAATATAAAAAAGCAAAATAATGTTTTTTTATTTAAAATAACTTAAATACGTTTGATATATAAGAACTTATAAGAACTGTGTCCCGGTAAAAGAAAATTATTTGGTTACCGTTTTGATAGCTTATGCAATAATACATGCTGCACAACGTGCCAGTCTTTCACAAGACTTCAAGTTCATTCCGAAGCTGCCTGAAGTGCGACACGGAACCGCTCGCGAAGGCTAATTGTATCATTTCGTTAGCTAAATGAAGCAACTTCAAAGGAAATGCACTAAAGAATTTTACGAACTCGAAATTTCACTGGATTTTTATGAGCCATGGGACTTGGATGAAATGAAACGGTGTATTACCTAAATAGTATTTCTATCAGACTACTAGGGCTTTACCATGGCATTGTACGCATGTTTCTATCCTTATTCTATGAGTACTTTGATCTATATAATCCATACTTTATATATATATATGCGAAAGTAAATCCGTCTGTCTGTTACCTTTTTATTGCTTAAACCAAACAATATAGTTGAAATTTGGTATGGAGGTAGTTTGAGACTCTATAAAGGACACAGGATAGTTTTTATCCCGGCAAAATGCACGGTTCGAAAGGGATAAATAGTAGGCCTCGGGCGAAGCCGCGTGAAATCATAGTAATATTTTAAATTCGAAAATAATTCTGTTGTTCTATGTGTCTGTTACTTGTTCACGCTTAAACCAGTGAACCAATTTAGATGAAATTTGGGGTGAATATAGTTTGAGACCCTAGAAAGGACATAGAAAAGTCTTTATCTCGGAAATCATCCCTTGGTGAAAAGGGGGGTCGACGTTTGTATGGGGAATCAATCATTAAAACAACAGGCGGTCTGGAAGAGATCGCTGTTTAGCAATAAGAGCGCCTCTAGTTTACCTCTCCTTAAATGTAATGTATTTTTCTGTATACACTGAGAAAAAAAATGATTCCATTAATTAAAAAAATGATAGTTTTAACAAAGTAACTTGATGTATATGGAGCAGATCAAGTGAGATAATTACAGCAATCAAGTTGAAATGATTGAAAAACTTAACAAAGTAACTTTGTAAATCCAACCATGTCTTTAATGTAGGAAACATGTTATTTGATGAATATAATCAAGAAACCCTTAGTAGATACCATTAACGTCTTAACAAACACAATCAAAGAAGTTGTTTAATAAAATCAAGTAAAATAATTATTTTAATCAATGCATGTTATACCGTGTATAAACATACTTAAAGTACATTATTAAGGACCATTAATTGATGCCATTAACGAAGATGTTAATGGCATCAATTAATCGATTCAATCAATTAGAATGTTTGATGCAAACAACTAAAATGGTTGATTATATTAAGTTGTTATATATTAAGTAGGTTTATCGTGTCAATAAGGCAGTAGATTGGTTTAATAAACGAACTTGATAAAATTTATAAATGATTTGTTTCATGTTATCATGTTATATGTTTTAATTTATCAAGTCTCCTTTATTAAATAAATAAAGTGCGTTTATATTAATCAAACCACTTTATTCATACAATTATTGAACATAATTGAATAATACAAGGGTAATAATGTTCAATCCAAGCTTTGAACTTCTTTATTTCAATCAGTTACTGTTTTTTATTTCAATCAATTAGTATGTTTAGCCAACGTAGTATTGTTAGCCTTGATGAATTCTTAAATAGTGAAACGCTTGCTTCTTCTTCGAAAACGATTGTGATTTCTAAGTTGTCGAAAGATGGAAACGTTTGGATATTAGAGAATGTATCTGCTTTGGCATCGGGCTTTCTATACTGCACTAGGGAACTTGGAAATCCCATAAATAGTATGGCATATATATAATGAATAAAAACAAGTTATTTTGAAGCTTATTCGTTTTATTATTATTTTACATATAGTATACGTCGCTATCGCGGGTACAAAAACGATTTGACAGTACAGAAAGATGAAAAACAAGCAATAACAGACGCGAAACTCATTTTGAGGAACATCTATGCCTACTCCTACGAGTTTAAAATGTATCACACATTAGGTATTTCTAATACCCAACCTCCATACTTGACTTGAGTACCAATACAACTTAAATACATTAACTATGCAGTCGCAATGCAATATTTGACATTGTCATTTGTTAGTAAGTACATTATCAATAATCCGTACTGATAACTGTGTGTAATATATTTATTGCCGAGTGCTTTTAAAATGCCGCGAAGGAAAAAAACGTGCGATGAATTTGTGGAGTTGTGGACAAAGGATTATCCTGAATTACAGGCTCGCGATACAAAATTATATTGCACTAAGTGCAATGTTAGTTTCCCCCAGAGAATAGCTTCTATGGAACGACATTTCAACTCGGAAAAGCATACATCCGTCAAAAAAGATTTTAGGATGGAATTGACCAAATTTATGGTAAGCTATAATATACCATGGTCTCAGTTAGAAAATCCCATATTCAAAAAAATTATCAATAACTGCGTCTCTGGAAAGTTCGAAAAAACTGTGGAGGTCCCTTCGGAATGTTTGTTGAGACAGAATTACGTAAACATACGACGAACAAATGCAAAAAATTAAAAAGGAGTTAGAAAATGCTTTTATTTATGTGAGTGTTGATGAAACAACAGATGCCACGGGTCGTCAAATTGCTAATGTGATAGTCGGTGCATTGCTTGAAGATGCAGTGGGAACTCCACATGTATTGACAAGCAAAAAATTGGAACAAACTAACAATATAAGTATAACGGATACCGTCAAAAATGCACTGGATAATTTGTGGGGTCCCGACCACAATAAACATGAGAAAGTGTTGTTATTATTAACTGATGGTGTAGGGTACATGCAAAAAGCGGGTAGAACATTGAAAAAAAATTACCCAAACCTTCTCCATGTTACATGTTTGGCTCATGGTCTTAACAGAGTTGCTGATCAAGTTCGCGTTCTTTTTCCAGAAGCGAATAAATTAATATCAAATGTAAAAAAAGTTTTTCGAAAATCGCCAAAAAGAATAAAAACATTTAAAGAAATGGTTAATGGAATACCCTTACCTCCAAATCCAACGATTATTCGTTGGGGAACGTGGATTGAGGCTGCGACATACTAACAAGTATTTCGAGGAAATAAAAGGCGTTGTGGACACATTTCGTGATTCTGACGCAGCATGTATCACAAAGGCAAAAAAAGCATTTCGCAGTGCGAAAATTCGGAATGATTTAAATTTTATAGCGAAATATCTTCAGGTACTTCCAGACGCTATAAACAAATTGCAGTGCCCGAATCTATCTCTCAGTGAAAGTTTAGCCATCGTTCAAAAAACATACAAGCTTATATCGAAATTAAATTTGAGTGCTAATGGAAAAATAATATTTAAAAAGCTGAAACATGTCTTGAAGAACAATACTGGATTTGACATAATAAAAAAAAATAATGAATTGATACAAGGGAAGGAGATAATACTTGAATCATCATTACGAGTTTGTCACACTACTCTAGATTATTTCCATCGTTTCAAGTATGCACCTACAACAACAGTTGATGTTGAAAGATCATTTAGTCAATTAAAATGGATATTTACTGCTAAACGCCGCAAATTGACTGTGGAAAATTTCGATTTTTTTTTTTGTAATTAATTATGAAAACCAAATAATAGATGTGAAAAATACACGTTAGTAAAAATTACACACGTTGTTTTCTTATTTTTTAAATAGACTTTCTTCTAAGTAGGTAAGCGTTTACTTAGTAGACGATAACAGTTATCTTCACACAAGTACGTATATATTGTTAAAATTGTTAAAAAAAGACGTTAAAAGATAATTAAATTTACTTATTTCCTATGTATAAACTTGTTAACTAAACAGATGGAAACATATGACAACAGTTTAAACCCATACCCCTTTGCGGCTGTATTTTTATTGATCTTTTCTAGAGAAAACTCTCCACATATAAAGAGCTTTTTAGATGTTTAGTAGCTGTAGGCAGAATACGTCCGTTTCTACCAAATAGACATTCTGTTTTATCTGCTCTTTATCTGATTGGTAATTGTACCCGCGATAACGACGTATGCATATAGGTTCATTACATAATAGGGTTATAGACTAATAGATCAAATCAGCTCCTGTATAAGAACGGTCAAAACACTCGAACAGTATATTTACAATCAAATTGCCTACTTATTAATAAGTTTCTGTTAATTTTTAAAATTGCCGAAACCGTAAAAATAGATGATACATGTTTTCTGCATATTTTCATTTTATTTAACTGTAAGCGTGACATAATTTATATTGACTATAGGAAACTATCCAATTATCACAATGTTTGAAAAACGTAGCTATGGGGTATTGTCAGTAATTCACAACATGAGTTTTTTTCTGAAATACCCAGTTCTACACAGTTATGGCAGTACTTTGGTGACCAGGCATAGAACATAGGTTTTATGGGTGGTCACTAAAGTACTTAAGTCCATAGGGACTTCCTGACGATATTAATTGTTTCAATAAGAAAATAATATTTTGCATAAAATTAAATATCTTGATTTTAACCATGAAAGGTTATTTAGATATGTTTAGCAGTAATTGTCAAATAAATATCCACAGGAAGCCTAGCCTAGGAAGGTAAATGTTATTCATGCTACTTAAAATGTCTGATAATAATCTATTTGAAACCTATTTTGTACTTAATTAAGTCAAGCTTAATTACAAAACTATAAGATAATTGAGACGCGACACTGAAATCGCGCAACTGTAAAAAAAAACATACAATCATCCTCTGAACATATTATACAAATTATTATACATTATTACCGTACGTTACCGTATTTTGTATGAAAATTTTCTGCCTCACAATCCTCAGCACTTTCCAAATACCTACGCCACTTTAAGGTGCAAGAGTATTTTTTTTAGTTGGTTAAACCTGATTGTAATAAAAGTATAAGCATATTATAATAAGGCTTATTCCCAAACGAACGGACTTTACTCTTAAACGAATTTTTGCACTTGTCCATTTTGTCACCAAATTAACATCAAAATAATCGTTAAATTTATGCACACACACACACACACTGCAGAAATTATGCATATATACACACTGTGCCAGACCACAGTTTGTTCCATAAAACAACTTATTTAATGCTCACTAACAAGCGGCACGTCCACTCGCAACCT
Source organism: Hedya salicella (assembly GCA_905404275.2). Taxonomy (NCBI): domain Eukaryota; kingdom Metazoa; phylum Arthropoda; class Insecta; order Lepidoptera; family Tortricidae; genus Hedya; species Hedya salicella. The sequence continues at coordinate 10,904,991 of FR990114.1, read as the reverse complement.
GAGCCGAATTTGAAAAGAAACCCTGGATCGCATGGTGTATCGTGTGCGGCGATCCGACAAAGTAATTTTTAGATGTGGTCAAAAAACAACTAAAATGTATCCGTACAGATTATATGAACAGTGGCGCCATGCAGTGCTTTCTCAAGCGCAAAATTAAATTAGTGGATTGTTGTTATGTTTGCGTACATTTCAGTGATCTTAATAATTTAAGTCAAGTACGTTGTTTAATTTTATTAAGTGCTAGCTTAATAGAAATAAGTTGATTATTTAATTGGATCTTTTTCTTGTTTAATGCAATCAATTGCTTTTAATTTAAGTAATGATTTTACATGTTTCTTGTGATAAAGCTCAATGATATTATTAATAAACTATACGGTTGACTTGATTATTTTAGTCCATTACATTGTTACATTTTATTAAGTGCTAGCTTAATTGGAATAAGTTGACTAATTAATTGAATTATTGTTCTGTTTAATGTAATCAATTGCCTTTAGTTAAATTAATCATTTTACACGATTCGTGTGATAAAGTTCAATGGTACTTTTAATAAACTAAACTTAATAAATCAAAACAATTCCATAAATCGATGAGTCAAGTGAATGATCGAATTTAAATTTAATTAAGATCAAATCTAATATGTTACTTTATCAAGCTTTTCGATCAATTGGACTTTGTTGTAGTTATAATGTAAAATTTATGAATTTGATTAATTAAATAATTAATACAATCATATTTTTTCTAATCAAGCAAAAAGTCGGCTTGATTAATCCACTTTTTTTTAAGTGTACCGTTGTGTGTGCAATAAAGAGTTATATTGTAAATGTGAAAGTATGTTTTTGTATTGTTCTTTCTTCACTCAAAAGTATGGATAAAAATTAAAAATGTACATGATTTATTGTATAAATATAATATTGTATATATGAATGGAGAACGTGCAACAGTTGACATGAACTAAGTCTTTTTACCCCGAAAAATGGACGTTAAGGAATGAACTTATTCAGTTCAGCAACTTCTATGGCAACTAAATCAGTGACTTAAAGAAGTGTTAAAAAATCGAGACCTAACACGTTCAGCGCCAGCAACGATCCACTAATATCCTTACGCTACGCCGGCCGACATGAAATTTTGATCACAAACGTAGTGCGAGTGACTAAAACATATAATCACGCAAGCGTTTCACCGGCATAGGTTTAAGAATGTTTTAATCACACACGTTGGCTAACTGGCACTTTAAAAATTAAATCACACAAATATTTCACCGGCAATGGAATAAAAATGTTTGATCTAAACATCGTGTGTTGTGTCAACATACACAACTTTACTGTACATTTTATTTGAAATTTTTATAATACGAATTCGCCGAGAAAAAGGCTCGAACATAAAATCACGCAAGCGTGTCACCGGTATATTCGTAAGATTTATTGATCCCAAACCTTGTGCCCCTGGCACTAAAGCATAAAATCACGCAAGCATGTCACCGGCATAGGAGTAAGAATGTTTTGATCACAAACCTTGTGTCACAGGCAGTGAATGTGTTAAATAAATTTTCGCAAGTCACTTTAGAGGGAACCTTAAATCCCCATTAAATTATCATGCACTTATGAGTTTCACCTTCCGGGTCAATATAATTTTATTGCACAAGCCTGGCACTCTCTGCCAGTCAAATTACAGAACCAAATTGAAATGCGCCAAAGGCATCGTATCGCACGATTCTAAATTTATAAATGGCACTTCAACTAAGATTGAGGTATTATACATTAGCATATATGAGTCTTCTTAATGGTGTATTATTAAGTGAATTCCTTAGTTTATTAAGATGACAGTTTTGGCCTGCGGCATTGCGTATTAAACTGGCTGTTACCCGCGACGTCGTCCGCGAAGAGATGCAATTTAATTTATTTTATGTCTAAACAACATTACTGTAAGTTACGGTTTGGTTTCGGTAATATACGTAATTCGGCATACATTACTTCTCCATCATGATGCCAGGCATACACTTACTCGGCAACCCAGAAATGTACTTGTAATTGTCGTTGACAATTGTCACCTGTCACGTTTATGAAATGGGGGCCTGGTGTGACCACGAGTGAGAGCAGTCGTGTTTTTGACAATGAACCAATATATTTTAACCTGTGATGTCGAGCAAGTGGCGGATAGAGGCGACCCGTATCCAGTGAGCCCCCGCAACCCTAACCAGGTCGTCCGACCACCTTGCGGGTGGCCTTCTCACGCTGCGCTTGCCGGTACGCAATCTCCACTTGAGAACCCCAACGGCCATCGGTTCTTCGAACTATGTGCCCTGCCCATTACCACTTCAGTTTGCTTACCGTGTTTGCTATGTCGGTGACCTTGGTTCGTCTACGAATTGTAACGATTCCTGAATATAACACAGAGTTCGACTGTAAAGGAATAAAATAATGGGACCTACTAAATTGCAAGAAGGATTCGAACCTGCGACCTCGTCTTTAACGTGGAAGTGCTCTGATCAACTGAGCTATCTCAATTTTGCGTATGTGGCTTGAAATTTTCGAACACAATCTAGTTAGCACTAGTAGCGCCCTCTGTATCTTTTTTTATAAAGCGCATTAGCCATACTATAAGACATACGTATCACACTACGACTCAGTCCCATTGCTTCTCCAGCAAGTATTAGGACAGCCAGAGAGATGGCACTGTTCTTCAATGAAGAAATTGAATCAAAATATTATCGCTACTTTTTATCCGACTACGCTCAAGAAAAAAAGAGGGTTATATTGTTTTCTCTTCAGGTGATAAAGTTGCGGACACTTTCTAGTAAGAGTACAAAATACATCTCACAATTTTTAAAAATATCGTTCGTTAGTAACACTGTATAGTGTTAGTGTTAATTAACAAATCTCTATAAATTAAAGCTTAACAAAACTGTGGTCAAATAATGTCAGCTATTTTCACGCTTCGCATTCATGAATCCCAACAGTTGGTAACTAAGCTCAAAACAATGAGTATCAAATTTATAACCACAAATTAATTTGGAACCATAACACCGGCTTAACTGTCAATCCTTATTATAGATATAGACACAACTTGTATAGAGCTGTCTAAAATTGTAGAGAGATTATATTACCCAACTTGAAATGTTTTTAAAACAATATTGAACTCGGCTAACTTTCAAAGAAACATCTAAACATGATACCTCGTGTTTGGTTTTGTTGCGAGTTGGGAATTTTAATCAAACTTTTTAATCCCTTACAATTTCGCTATAGTTTTCGCACATTTCGGCAGGACGTTGTTATCCGAGCAGTTTCGTGTTAATAAATTGTTTTTTCTTAATTTTCATTTTTGGGTTTCAGTTTGGCAATTTTGGATATATCGAATCCAAATAAAGGGATGGCGAAGAACATCATTTCATGATAACTTTTGGTTACCGTGTTGTCCTACGCGACAATATTTCCACCCTCACCACTTAAATAGATGGTTGGCAGTCCGCAATTGTGCGCTTTCCTAGAAATATCCTGCCTAGCATGACTGAACTGTGGAATAAATTGCCGCCGGCAGTATTTCCGTACCGATGCGATCTTCAAGCCTTCAAGAAAAGAGCGTACTCCCACCTGAAAGGCCGGTAACACACTTATGACTCCTCTGGTGATGCAAGTGTCTATGGGCGACGGTGATCGCTTACCATCAGGCGACCCGTCTGCTCGTATGCCTCCTATGTCATAAAAAAAAAACCTACATCGTTTATAGTATTTAAGTGATGGAAATGACAAGCCGTGCCACTACTGAAAAAAAATTTCATGCATCTTTAGCGGGCGTGAGGTAAACAGCACACTACAAAAATATTCTTATTTATGCAAAAAGCACACAATTAAAACAAATCACCTATCAACAAGAAAACACCCAAACACTGACAATTTACCGTATAAACTTGAACTTTGACGACACGTTTGGCTCAGTGGGTTGTACCCACAGTAAATCAACGGCCTGCGAAGCTAGCGGTCCCGGGTTCGAATCCCGTGTGTCGAAATCCGTTTGTGTGATGAGCACGAATGTTTGTTCCTGGGTCTTGGATGTTTTCTATGTATTTAAGTTTTATTATTTATCTGTATATTATGTATATCATCGCCTGGTACCCATAGTACAAGCTTTGCTTAGTTTGGGACTAGGTCGATTTGTGTAAGAATGTCCCTGATATTTATTTATTTTAAACAACCACAGATTTTGCGATTACTTTGGCAGAGGGGAATGTATTCGTCGTATGCCATCTCCAATGATTAAATGCTCTTACATACATCATGTGAAATCCCTCCTTCACACTGAAATGATTCTATAAGTGGTATTGACATTACTTAGCTCTGTGGGTGTAACATTGCCTGCGAAGCTGAAGCTTGGGTTCAAATCCCGGTACAAATATTTGTGTGATGAGCATAAATATTTGTTCCTGAGTCTTGGATATTTTCTATCTATATAAGTTAATATATCGTCGTCTAGTACTCATAACACAAGCCTTATTGAGCTTACCATGGGACTAGTTCGATTTGTGAAAAATATTTATTCCCTTTTCTTAATGATTATTACGAAATACTCTTATTGATGAATAAAACAATTGAAACAAATGTGATGGCGTTTAATATATTATTTTTATTTCCCAAATTTCCAACGGTTTACAACGCTCATGGTCACAGGGGTGGGCTGAACGTCTGTTTTTTTTTATAAGTGATAATCGAGGCTGACTGTGACATTTTCACTTATTTCGGTCTTCACTTTCCTTTTTAATATAACACGACTCACAATATCTGTCTTGGAATTATTCGCATAATAATAATATATAACGTGTCATTTTCGCCTGTCAAAAACGAACAAAGCCCCTTTGATTGTTAGATATAGCGGTGTTAAAATAATACAAACACTAATGTAATCATCATACATTTTCATTAGGTACTCAAGAAGGATTATTCCTTGAAATAATTTAATTTGCATCAATTAAAATAACGAAACCGTAACATACCAGCAGAAGCCTTAAACACGTAACGAACGTTTATAAACTTAATTATTATATTAATTACGCGCGTAAACAACCCGCAAAGATATTACTCCGATATGGTATATATTAATATATTAGGTACGAGTAATGTAGGTAAAATGTACTTAGATATAGTACATGCCGGTGGTTTTGAAGACTTGATTAGTAATGGTAACAAATCCCAACATCTTTGAAATAGACTCGTGTCTATGAGACTAGCCACGTAATTAGAAAAATATATCAAAAAAAAATACTTATTTTTTATTAAGTTATAGACGGTGGGCCCAAGTAGGGTTATTTATTGTTTTGAAGCATCGGGCTTAGTTCCTCAGTGGAGTACATTGGTGTTTAATATTAAATAAAGAAAAAAAAAATGCAGTTGAATACCAAACTTATTGTAAAAATTAATACGAACTAGCCAAAAAGCACGCAGATACTGCTTTTGTGAATAAAATTATTAAAAAGGTGGCAACATTACATCATTAAGGAGTGATAGCCACGAGATTTATGAATTTATAGAAATAATTGATATTTCAAAAATTACGCTTTTTCGGTATATTTATTTATTCGACACACCAACAAAGTACAAGGCTTTACGTTCAATATAGCTACATATTGGTGTTATAACAGTTTATATGCTCTTTATTCGATGGTTAAAGTCTGGCAGGTTCCTCGGGCCCACCGTGTATATAATAATAATAATTAGTACTCTTTATTGCACACCAAAAGAAAATAACTTCAGACACTTAAATCTAAACCAGTATGGAAAATGGTAAACAACAAGCGGTCTTATAGCTAAAAAGCGATCTCTTCCAGACAACCTTAAAGTAGTAGAGATGGCGCAAAGTAACCAATGAGTAAGTAAGTGGTGCACATGAAGATGAAACAATTCATAAATTAAAACCAGAAAGAGAAACAAAAGAGAAATAAACATTTCAGATACTTACAAAGATACTAGATACTAATAAATAAATATATAAAATACAAATAAACATATACACAAATATACATATACCTAAACAAATACATACATATAACCAAAAATTTACTGAACTTCACGACATCGACATTTCAGTTCAAGGGAGCGATAAATAGTGCTGCTTAAGATGCCTCTTAAAAACAGGAATAGATTTAGCACACCCAACATCCAACGGCAAAGTATTCCACATCTCGATCCCTTGAAAAGTGAAAGAAGTGTTATAAAATTTGGAAAAAGTAGCAACAGGTGCAAGGAGATGATTTTGCGAAGATCGTGCAAAGATGACAAATATTTAAATCGCTTCTTAAGATACAAAGGGGTAGCGGGGTCGAAAAGAATGCTATAGAGGATGGCAAGAATGTGAGACTTACGGCGAAGCCGAATTGAATATAATAATTATAGTATATCTTAATTGCTAAGAAAGACTAAAATTACTTAAACAAGGATATTTGGATTGGGAGGCCTTATAAAGCTCATTTTTACAGGTTGGTTAAAGTTAGATAGGTTAAAACAGGATAGTTATACTATCCTATAGTATTTTGGAAAAAAATGAGGCGACACAATAGAAGATTTTACAACACTGTGGGCCTATGCAATAATATGCTAGACAATTAATATTTTCACAGATGATGTAGTTCTGTTGCCGCTATAGCAACAAGTATTAAACAGTTTAATTTTATATAAAATATTTTATATAAAATGATCGAACACTGTGTCCACTTTGCTGAGGAGTAAGGCTCTGCTAACACTGGATTTTCATAGACACGGCCGCTAGTAGCGTATATTTTGTACGAAACCCTCGATGCGCGAGTCCGACTCGCACTTGGCCGGTTTTTTAATGTTTTAAGTGGTAAACGGGCAAACGGACATGAGGAAAGTGATCATCGTCGCCCATGGATAAATTCTTCTCATTCAAATCTTTCATTCGAGTTACACGATTTCATTTAACTTGAATGAATACCTATCTCCTCAATTTTTTGGAGTCCACAGGCACCCCCACTAATCACACGTCCAAAACCGCGAAGTAATTAAATATTTAATAGTCCAAACATATATACAGGCAACTAATTCCCGTTTTGTAAAATAGTAATGTAGAGTAAGCAAAAATGCTCATTTACAAAATCAACAGAAACCTTTTAAAAGTTTTTACCACTTATTCTGACATGAGTGAAGCTTTAGCTCTCTTACATTTGAAAGTCAAAGTAAGAGGCACATAAAGGCCCATGCACACTCGCGTAGTGCGTGCTTGGAGTCATTGAACTTTGCGTGCGGGTGGCAGTGACTTGACCCACATTGCTTCGTACACAAGCCTGTAACCACCCTTAGCTAGTATAAACACTGATATTTAGGGTCTTAGTGACAAAAAAGTGTAGCTTTTTCCTTTTACTGCCGCGATCAAGATATTCTTTTTTCAAAACACAGGATATACGTGGCGGGAAATACATATTTTGCTCAGTAGTTTGTACGCTAGTAAACTCTTTAAGACCAAATATATACGTAGTGGAATCAGAACAAAGACGTATTATTAATTTTACTATAATAATACATTGAATTTGGTTACGTAGACAAATGTATAAGAGCATTATATATCACGCTCGTTGGCTTTGACGTCTGCGGTGGCAATAACCAGATTCGCGTGAATATAATTAACAGGGAACTTCATAGAAATATAAACTTTATTCCATTCATATTTCGGCGTGATGCAAACTTTGCTCGTTTGTACAACTGGTGGCAGTTCGAGGTTAGGCGACACGACGTTAAATTTTGTGAGGTACAGTCGGACACTAATTTATATTTGCACTAGAAGACGCCCGCAACTTCGTTCGCGGAAGAGACAAAGTCATAACCTCTTTTTACGACAGCGTAGTCGGGTAAAAAGTATCCTATAACCATCTGGAGACACCCAACTACCCGTGTACCAAAAATAGTTGAAATCTGTTTAACAACGACACATACAAACATAAAAAAAAAAAACAAAAAAAAATGTTTTTCGATTAGTGACCTCCAAATAGTCTGTAACAATCTTTTTTTTTTAAATATCTTCAATGTACAGACATTTCATTTTTACAACTTTATAATAGTATAGATGTACAGCGTAATTCTAAGTCGTAAACAGCATTCCTAACCCGCCAAACAGCTGCTTAGAGTGATAATTATGACAAAAAGATAGCATAATTAATATTTTGCGAAGTAAAATCTACTACTGCCTTGTTATTTCATCACAACTTTTGGTCACCCTACATTTTTTTACGCATTTGTGACACAGTATAAGCTAAGTGGGGTGACCAAAAGAAAATGTGAGTGGAGAGGCAAGAAGGAAGCTGGAAAGGCTTTTAACGGTTAAAAATATATTAAACGTTATTTACGATACGTTTGGCTCAGTGGGTTGCACGACGGCCTACGAAGCTGGCAGTCCCGTGTTCGCATCCCGGCCAGGGCAAGTGTATGTGTGATGAGCATGAATGTTTGGTCCTGGGTCTTGGATGTTTTCTATGTATTTAAGCATTATAAAGTAATATTAACCAATATACCTTTTTATCTGGCGTTGTCTGCAAGTCTGCTAGTACCTGGAACAATATAATCAAAAGTTGAAGTTACAATATGTCACTAGGCTTATTGGTTGGTCCGATTTACTGTTCTTAAGTACAAATGGAAAATCTTCCACTTTAATTAACCATTTTGAATTATGGCCAAAAATAATACCGTGGAAAATGAATTTTGACTATATGCAATTGTGCTGAAAAATAATTATAAGCAAATTTGATACAATATTTCTTTCGAACATGGTTAAAAGTATTTTTTACCATGGGGCATGATTCTATTTTCAACGATATTCTGAATAGGCAATTTTCCTTCTTGGTGTATTTAAAATTGGCATTTTTCTGATTTGACGTATAATTTCGAGTTGTCGATTTTCCATTTGTACTTAATGACAGTAAATCGTTGGTTCTTCTGTTATATGTTAACGAATCAAAATGAACAGAACACATGAAAAGTAATGTTGATTGCAAATTATAGGAATTTTCTACCTCAATAAACTCGCTTATATGGATAATCATGGGATTTTAGACCTTAAGAGCCTTATCACGAAAAACGCGCAAGTGTTACTGAGGGATTTTCCAGCGCGTGCAGCCGCATAATACTTATACAACTTTTAAGTAATAAAAAAAAATGTTTAATAAGTTTCAATTTTTTTACTAACTTGTGTTGTTACAAAAATGTACTTTATTTTTATGTATGATGCATAATATTAATAATTCAACGATTATAAGAAAACCCTTGTGTTCTCAGTAGATTTTATTGCAAAGTATGGTATAAGGTCAACCGGCTAAATGCGACTTTGGGACAAATGCGTCCCTTAAAGATTGCTTAAAATCCGAACACTTTGAAACTACCCTTTCCCTCCTAGGCTTAAATTTGGCAGTATACGTATAAAAAAGAGAGCAGGGATAGTTGCAAAATGATGGGATTTTATGCTATTGTCTAAAGACGCATTTGTGCTGTAGTCGTATCTGCCCCGGTTGACCTTAATAAAAACGATTTAATTATGTATTTGTACAAAATAACAAAAATTGAGCCCATAGTAGTGTAAAACACGGCTATATTTCAATTATGAATAAACATTGAAACAACTAGGTTCTCATATGACATCATAAAGTTTCAAGGGCTCAAAGTAATTAATTTGAGAAAACTACTGTCGGTAATCGAGTAAATTTAGATATTCAGTGCTTCTAAAATTTGAGGCCGCTACATACAAGATAAGGAATTTGCCTTATGCAAACAATTAATCAAAAATTCTAAATATCTTTTCTGTTTCTTAGAAATACAACGTAAACGTTGTATTTCTTAGAAATACAACGTAAACGTTGTGTGTCTGTGCTTCCGTGTGTCTATCTGTGTTATGGGAACTCTTGACCGGGTGAACTGATATTGATAGTTTTTGACGTGATAACGTCTTATAAATTGATGAACGCCGGCTGCACGCACGAGAAAGTGCCACGTTCCGCTCATTGTCAAGAGCCGAGCATTCGGCTTGTGATGCATCTATCTCTCTTCCGCATTATCACGTTAAATTATCGTCCGGAAAACAACTTTACAGAAAACATTTTTTTTGTTATTCTTGAAAGATGATCTCATCGGAAATATTCTTAGAAAGAAGGTCATCAGTTTTTTTAAGTGCGTTGATTTTTTTTTATGGTTTCCACAATTTCTTTTGTCACGGAGTAAATAAAATCATTATTCCATTCTCAAATTACGACTGGTCTTACCCCTCAGACTATTATGATACATCCGCCCTCAATATTAGCATCACAAGCACACTCGACCCGAATAAAACGTTTAAAAACCATTGAGCCGTTACCAAACAAATTGCTAAAATAAATCCCAGGGCTGTGCTCGATAAGAAATGAAATAAGGCACGGACGGTAAAGGCCTAACGACGTCAGGGTTGGCACATTAAATGGATTGACGATGGAAAAAGTGGAAAACATGGCACGGGATTGAAAAGCTAGTTTGACCTAGCGTCCACACAAGGGGGTACAGTGACCATGAAGTTAATTTTAAATATGGAATTTTGAGAGACTTGATTTTCACATTTTCGACGTAAGTCAAACTAAATTGGCCTGTTTTTTGAAAAATGGATCGATTCGAATTTTTTCAGCAATTCGTTGTCGGCTTTAACATTTTAATCGCGTGTCATAATTAAAAAATCAATTTTATTTTGTAAGAATACAAAGGCACTTTCTCAACTCTAAGTCTAACGGCCATGTTTAAGTATAGTGGCAATATATTAAAAAAACATTTTCTTATTTCTTATAATTTACATGTGACGAAGTAAAATATGTAAAAAGACTAAAATTTCAGTAGAAAGAAATTAATCTTTAAACTCAATAAACAATATTTAAGCTAGTTGTATATTTAGATATGGTTTATAGGAGAAACGCCAATTATAAAAAGTAAGCCGTCAAGTGACGCAGTTTCCAGAAACGGCCATTATGTCTATAGAACATGAGCTCTAAGTAGGCAACGTCGTACGTCCGTCTAAAGTCATAGTGCGTGGCCACCCGAGCGTAGGACAGGAACAGCCTATTCAAGCCAGTCAACAATACGAGCCGGGCAATCCGTTCGCGACACGTGACTTCAATGCGAAAACGTACACTTTTCTGCCCGGTATTTCTGCACTAGAAAATTAACAACACTTTTAACTACCTATTAGCTTGGCTAACTATTAATAATTTGTTTTATCTGACTAGGTGTGTTAAACATTGATTAAACAACTTTTTATTACGATTATACTATTTTGATACGTATCTATCGTAAAAACTACCTTATTAATTACTAGCAATTGTTTTCATATTTTTGGTAACTTCTGTATAGATGGATAGATGATTATATATATACGATTATATAGATAATAATCGTTGGTTATTTCTATAGGCCAATTTTAAGTTTCCCATCTTAAAAAAATAAGAATATCATACAAAATGTGACACCCTGTTATAAGGCGGTGGTTTTCCAAAAATAAAACAGTTTCTGTTTTATCAGCCGATTTTGATGAAATTTAACATGCAGAAACCTGCATGTTAAATTTCATCAAAATCTGCTCAGTGGGTTTAGCCGTGATATTATTCCTTTTCACGAAAGTCAGAGCAAGGCCCTTATATTTATGTATTTATTATATACTTCGTATTCTTTTACTTTTTTACTATTCTCTGTTAATTTTAAAGGCTGTGTGTCAAACTGAACTATTTGACAGGCGTAATCAACGAACAACGTGAATAAGCCGTTACAGATCATGGTGAAATGGAACAAAACTTTTGCATTTTTATTTAAAATCATGTACTAAATACGGTCCAAATATTAAGAATTTCATGTACGCTAGATGGTCGGACGACTTGGTTAGGGTTGCGGGGACTCGATGGATGCGGAACCTCTATCTGGCCCTGGCCCCATGTGGTCTATGGAGGAAGCCTGTGTCCAGCAGTTGTCGTCCTAGGACTGAAATGATGAGTAGCCACTAGGATTTTTGGCCTATCTATTAAGCCAATTATTCTGTATATCCCTCAGGAACCGTGCATTTTTCCTGGACAAAAAGTAGCCTGTGTTACTCTCCCCTCTATACCTATTGCACTGTTATCACGTGAAAGAAGGACATACCAACAAAGAAACCTGCATGTCTAATATAAATAATAAATATATAAATAATTTTTACGGGACAATTTTACACAAATCAAATATGTGTGTTTATTTAGTAAATATTGTTATTAAATTTTGTTCACCCAACACCTAAGTATCTCTATACTATTATAAATTTGTAAAAATGAAATGTCTGTTGAAAACATTGAAGACATTTTCAAAAAAAATAATTCTTACGGACTATTTCAAAAAGAAGATCACTGAATCGTCTTTTTTAAATGTTTTTATGTCTGTATGTGTGGCCTCTGCTAAACTGATATTAAATATATATATTTTTGATAAAGGAAAAATGGGGTTTACGACTTTTTTTTCCTCCGCTGACGAAGTTGCACCTTCTAGCAGTAAATACATGTTTTGCGCACTAGTTCGTAATCTGAGGTAATTAAGCACTCCCTGTACTAGCAGCTAAATGGCTTTTTCATACGGCAAGAGGCAAGTTAGCCAAGTAACGAGTCGTTAGCTGCACTTGATTGTCTTAATGGAAACTTTAGTTGTTGTTTCATATTATGGCCGCCATTTTGGAATAGCAGGCTATACTAACTTTACCTATGTATGTATTACTAATTGCTAAGACGAAACTACCTACTACCAATTTCTATGCAAAGTATGGCTTATACTCATAAAAGTGTTTTAAAAATATAGCGCGCAGAAATACCGATAACCTCGAAAACTAGGTATGGTCCGCAAAGTCCATGGGAATCTAAAAAGTGATTCGTTCCAACCGTCCACTACTGGTAAAATTGCTCCTATTTTACCACCAGTGGTTAAATAGCAAGTGTTTCGTTCCATTTGACCGGTGATGAAATTTTGTGGTGAGATGATTCGGAGGGCATTTTTTACGTACACTTTTTTAATAGAATCACTTTCTCGTACACGTTTCAAAATATGCACTTCACAATAGGTACACTTTATCAGATAGAGTACAGCCTCAGATGGTATATTATCTCAGAAAGTGCACTTTCGCAAAAACTGCCCTTTCTCAAATGGAGCAGTTCTTAGCTGGTCCACTTGTACAAAAGAGCCGTTTTAAATCCGTTATCTAAATTAGAAAACAAGGTAGCCATCTAGATTTTTGCATTCCAAACCTACATATGACATACTAGGACTAGGACCATGCTCAGTGTAGGGTTCCGCAGCAGTTTATACAAAAAAAGGCCGACAGATGAAAAAATACCATATGAAAAAAAAAACACTAACAAAAGAGCGTATCTCCCCGGCACTTACATCATTTTGCTGAGAAGCGCAGTTTTTTGGCAATAACTTAAAAACGGTATGTCGGATCATGTGGAAAACAATTTCCGTTAGAAGTATTTATTAAGCTATAAAGCTTTGCAATTTGCAAATTTTTTCATATTTTTCGAACTTACTGTTTAGAAAATAGAGGGGGGGACACAATTTTTGCTACTTTCGGAGCGATTAATTCCGAAAATATTCACTAAACCCTTTTTTTTTAGAAACTTAAAAGTGTTTTTAGAAGAACTGTCGAATGACGTGCCACACATTGATATTTACTGAAAAAACGTTTCCGTTACATGTATCGAGTAGATAGGGGGGGATTTATTTATTTAATTTTTACTGCACAAAAGAAAACTTATTGTACATAAGGCGAACTTAATGCCATAAGGCATTCTCTACCAGTCAACCTTAGGGCCAAGCAGAAAAATTGTGGGCGGTGCTGAGGCTTGTGTAATTACAAAAACACATATTTATATACTTTAAATATATGAATAACAAAATATATATAATACATACGCAAATATATATAAGGTTAATAAATATATAATATATATATATTGCGATGAAACGAATTAAGCAGATAAACTAAGAGTCTTCGGTTCTGCCAGCAAAGAAGTTGCTCACGGACTTTTTGAATGCAAACTTATTCGGGGCCTGTTTGATTTTAAGAGGAAGACCGTTCCAGAGGCGGGCAACCTGAATGGAGAAAGAATTGGATATGAAGCCAGTTCGGTGGAGTGGGATAGAAAGGGCGAGATTTCCGGAAGAGCGAAAATGACGGTTACGAGTGGATTCAATGTAACTGAAGAAAGTTTTGAGATATTCTGGAGATTGTGGATCGTTAAGAATTGAAAAGAGAAAGCAAAGCATTCGAATGTTACGTCGCTGACGAATTGGAAACCAACCAAGCTGAGCGCGGAAAGCAGATAGATATCATATTTACGGAGACAGAAAATGAAACGAATACAATTATTGAGAAGCCGATCCAACTTATCAAGAAGATCTTCGTTTAAGTCCGGATAACACACATCACCATAATCAATTATGGGTAGCATTAGGGTATTTACCAACAAGACGTTAGTTTTAATGGGCAAGAAATGCTTCAATTTGTTAAGAGCATGGAGCGATCCAATTACCTTCCTGCAAATTTCGGCAACCTGCACCTTCCAGCTCAGCGTGCTATCCAAGTAAACACCTAAGTCCTTAACACTAGAAGTAAATGAAATAGGTGTGTTGTTGAAAGTTACAGGTGCGAGAGAGTTGAGGTTGAGTTTAGCTAGCTGGCGAGAGCTGTCTGACACTTTGACGGGTTTACAAATAGGCCGAATTTTTCAGACCATTCTTGGATGTGTAAGAGGTCCAGGTTTAACTTGTCAATGGTAGCAGTAATATCAGTCACTTTGCACTGGTCGTAAAGCTGTAGATCGTCAGCATACAGATGGTAGGAACATCGAAGGTCGGGGGTGATGAAGTTAACAAAAGTAGAAAATAGAAGTGGAGACAGAATTCCTCCTTGTGGTACACCGGTGGCTATGTCACACCAGTCAGACAACGACCGATCTACCCGGTATGCCTGCCGGCGTCCACGAAGATAAGTAGAAAACCAACCCTACGCAGACGAAGACACATTCAAATGCTTGAGCAGGGCAAGAAGGATGTCATGGTCAACAGTGTTAAATACATTGGAAAAATCAATAAGAACAAGTATTGTGACCATTTTATCCTCCATGCCCCGTCTAATATCCTCAGTCACCTTAAGAAGCGCAGTGCAGGTACTGTGGCTGGGTCGAAAACCTGACTGATAGGGGCTCAAGAGTTTATTGACATGAATGTGGTCCGAAAGTTGTTTGTGTACCACGGCTTCGGCAATTTTTGATAGAAAAGGGAGAAGCGAGATTGGCCTAAAGTTGCTAAGTGATGTGGGATTATTTATTTTGGGCAAGGGTATGACAAATGCACTACGCCACAGAGAGGGAAAATCATCATTGAATAGCGAGGAATTGATAATATCGGTTATTATAGGAAGCACACAATCCAAATATATATTTTTTATTTAACTATCAAACTAAGTAGCGGCTTACCTATGCGGCGACCTATGGTCCAAATTTCATCAGTATACGTTTTATAGTTTTTGAGTAAAATGCCTATGCCTGTGACCTACGGACGGACGAAAGGACATGACGAAACTATAAGGGTTCCGTTTTTGCCATTTTGGCTACGGAACCCTAAAAACGCAGCCCAAAAAACTGCTGTTATGTAAGGGTATCATACTCCAATAACGATTACGCTTGTTTTTCACAGAACTCTAAAATAAGTAATTTTAAGTCACGAACCTCACGTCGTTTCGCGCATTTCATGACACCGACAGGATTAATGTACGTAATCACAACCGGTAAAGATAATCTTAGATAAGCCCAAAAATGCCGCAGTCAAGTTTATCTTGAATTATATCTTTCATCAGGTACGCCTACGTGGCAGAGGAAACATGAACTGTATTAAAATTACCACGGTAGCCTGTGGGAATACTTGGTCGCTATTCTGTTCAGATACCTAAATATGGCATAGTAAAGTGATACGCTGAGGGATCGAGAATGGTCGAACGACAGTCGACTACCTTCTTAAGTAGAGGAGACACAAGACACTGTTTCAAGTCTAGTCAAGATTATTCCCATCGTATTAAATACTTGGTGAAGGATTTTATTTGAACCAAATAACTGAAAATGACGTTGGAGCAAAAACCGCCAAACTCAAGTGGGACTGGGCCGGCCATGTAAGCCGTATGCACCCAGACAGGTGGGCTTATATAGTCACCCAGTGGACACAACAGAATGGGCGGCGACGAGACGGAGATGGTGGGACGACCTAGATGCGTTCCTAGACAATTGGCCGCAGGCAGCCGGTAATAGGGAGTTGTGGAGATCTAAGGAAGAGGCCTTTGCCCAGCAGTGGGAATTTATAGCCTATAAAAAAAAACTGAAAATGTGCAAATCAGGCGATTTTACAATGAACTCGGATACTGCATACAATGTGTTGCTATTATAAGGTGTGAAAAACACTTCAATTGGGTAAACACAAAGATTGAGCAATTACTAATTATTTGTTTCTTCTAAGATGCGGCTTGTATGGACTCTGGTGTTCTCCATATTTTTGTATATGTCCGAGAGGAAAAAAAATGTCGCATTTGAGATGTAGTGGTGTAGGCGTATGCTTTTTATACCATGAACCGCCAAACGAACCCACAAATCGATACTGGATCATCTAAAGATCAAAACGAGACTACCCACAATCTATTGTTAAAGAATCCGAGGATATTTGGATATTTTGGTCATATAGCGCGCTGATTTCCAAATACTCTCGAAATAGTCGTACGACGCCCTCCACACCGCCAGAGACGCGGTTCTATCTCTGGCGGTGTGGAGGACGTTGTGAACTGTAGAGCCAGCGGTGCGAATCTGGTTAGACCAACGTGGGCTGCGTCCACGAGGCTTTTTACCCTCTACTTTACCGGTCACGATAAGCTTCTCGAGGTTGCCACCGTCTTTTCTAACAATCTCTCCTCACTCACGTTAAAATATGACAACTGTTGCGGAAAACTAAGAACATCTACAAAAACCACATGCTCAACAGGTTACCTATCAATCACTAACTCTATTTTAAAACCGTTCTAACACCTCCAGCGGCAAATTAAGTGTTAACGATAGCAAATTACCGTCAGCCGCTTAGCCAGCGATTTAACTTCAAAAGAGGAGCATATAGACGTCGAGTCTACATTTTGAAAGGTTTCCAGTTAACCTGTTCCGTCGATAGAGATGGGAAACTATACTAGTTCCTAGCCAAACATCGTGCAACTTATGCACATTTTAAAGTTGTAAGTGTGCATTTCTCAATAAAGAAATATACAAATATGACAGACAATGTTATACAAATCGATCTAGTCCCAAACTAAGCAAAGCTTGTACTATGGGTATCGTACCAATCATCGACATCGTGATCAATCCAAATGGGTCAGTATGGAGAACTCAGAAACTATGAGAGATAGCGAAATCTGTTCTTAGGAACCATGGCGTCGATTTTAAATTTAATAATAATGGCATTAAATTTTTTTTTTTAGTGTACAGAGAATTAATCTTTACATCCAGGGAAATAGCTACTACATTTGGAACGTTTACTTAAATAAAATAATACTCTTATTTAGAGTTTTTTTTGTCAATTGTTTAAGCAAGGTTAGATTAAAAATGTGTTCCTTGTGACTTATGATTCGCACCATCAACAGTAACAACGAAAAAAATTGCAGAATTTAAGCCAAAGTTTACAAAGATTTTTATCAGCTTCGATTCTCGGTTATGTATGAGTTAATGCCAGAGTAAAATTAATGTCATTATTATTCAATTTAAAATCGACGCCATGGTTCCTATGAACAGATTTCGCTATCTCTTAGTTTCTGACTTCTCCCTACTGACCCATTTGGATTTATAACCCTGTATATATAATACTGAAATAACTAGAAAACATCCAAGACCCGAGAAGAAACATTCGTGCTCATCACACAAACACTTGCCCTGGCCGGGATTCGAACCCGGGACCGCCAGTTTCTAAAGTTGGTCCTAGGTCCCGCTTTTGGTGCCCGAATCATTGCATAAATCTGCAAATACCAAGATATTTGAAGATCTAAACGCGTAGCCGATGACATAGAAAAATGGGTATGTAGCGAAACTTGCTACGAGCAGAGCGCCTACCTAGCGGGTTTCTGATAGTGAAAGAGTTAATAAATTGTTAATACTCGCCATAAAACCTCAAAACTAGAACAACAGCCATCACTAGTAATCGCTAACGCCGGCAGATAGTTAAACAGGCGCGGTTTCCGCGCCACTGCCCGTCGGCGCCCTATTTCGTGTCGGCGTCACAGATTTGACACTGAAAATATATTATAGGGCGACCGTCTAACTCGAGCATCTACTGCGGTAAGAGAGAGATGTGGAAGTATGGCGACAAGTTAAACCGACGCGATTTTTTTTTACTTCATAAACGGACTACTGACTGCCTCTAGTATGGTAGTAATCATGGTAAGTGATTCGTCGCCACTGCCCGACGTAGCCTTATTTTGTGTAGTGTTACCTATATGTAGGTATAAGAAAGAGTATATATATTTCTTCTACTCCTAATATTTTAAACTAGGAGGTGCCTTTGTTCTCAGAAGATAAAAAAGTCATAACTCTCTTTTTTGCTTCAAGGCAATTCAATAATATCCTGTTGCCATACAAAAGTTTAAATTTTACATATTAATATTAGATAGGAAAGTTTGGAAAAGATGTTTTGATGACAATCGAAATAAAATCAATGGAATTTTCGCTAGCAAGCTATTCGTAGCGCTCCGCACTTCCTCTACATACGGGGAAACGCATGATATCGGCTACGCGTCTACGAGCAGAGCGCCCGCTAGGCACCCGCGTAGCCTTTCAGTCAACTATTTACTGCCAGGAACCCTCCTAGCAATAAATAGTTGACTGAAACTATCTGGTTATTTTGATATTCAATTTTAAGAACAGCATTCCTATATTGTTATCTCAAACCAATAAAAAGAAGGGGGATCATTGAGAACAAACTACCCCTTACTTTTTTTTCTTGATCTAAACACAGCCCAGGGCATGGTCTTGTTTGTCTACATAACGGGGCGTGTTTACTGATTGGGAATGTATTTACGGCTGCCCTAGATTGTTCTTAATTACCTATCCAGCAGTTTTTTCTGGTTCGAGATAGTTATATTTATTACTGAAGCCTTCGGCATTGAATATGTATAGTTATACATTCTCCGAATGCCCAGTTAGTTTTTTGTGTTCCGTACCCAAAGGGTACGACGGGACCCTATTACTAAGACTCCGCTGTCCGTCCGTCCGTCTGTCTGTCTTTCTGTGCGTCTGTCACCAGGCTGTATCTCATGAACCGTGATAGCTAGGAAGTTGACATTTTCACAGATGATGTACTTCTGTTGCCGCCATAACAACAAATACTAAAAACAGTATAATTTTATGTCTGTCGATCTATGTCAGCAACCAATATAAAATGATCGATCACCGCGTACATGCTGCTTAGGAGTAGGGCTCTGCTAACACTGGACTGGACTGGACATCATAGATACCTACAACTGTTTGTGGCGTATATTTTGTACGAAACCCTCGGTGCGCGATCCCAACTCGCACTTGGCCGTTTTTTTAACCGAAGTTACAGCTAATCCTCTTTAAGGGGGAGCGTTAATAAAGAAACAGGAATGCTATCCGCGGCTACTTAGAGTAGGGGAAGGATGCGGGGCACAAGGCATCACAACTTCAGATATAGATTGAATTGGTTCAACTTGAACCTGACTTGTGGGGTGATTGAAAGCCCAGTTACTATTGTTATTGCAAGAACCCTGGTAAACTAATAGTTAGATTGGTAACTTCATCTGACTTTGTTGCAACTCTTAATTAACTGCCAATGAACGGCGGAATTTAATAGTTTGACTGTTCTGCAATAAAATGTAGTTCGAACTTATTACCGGCCTTCACAGCATTTTGTGGGTAATTAATAACTTTCATTTTATTGGGTAGCAAAACTGATATTGATAAAATAATGATCTTTATTCTGTAAGTAGGCCGAAAGGGCAAGTCTGACTCTATGGCGTTTCCCAAAAGGAAACCACTGTTGAGAAGAAAGCCGAACAAAGTCAACAGTCGGTAATTTTTTCGATATAACTCTTATATTTATTACAATATTGGTAGTAGTGTTTTTGTTAAAAAGGTAATTTACTCTTTTTAGTTAATCATTTCTTTAAAGTATATCTCGTGACAATTACAACAAGCCCAAACACGGTTAGGTTACAGTATTTTATTAAAGAGATCCGGTGCCTACCTTCCGGCTCCATCATCAAACCAATTCTATTGTACCATTCTCAGCCGGATGATTTCAATTTGCGACTATGGAATAGCTATTTTAATCAAGACATAAGTATCTTGTCGCCACCCGTAAATTACTTATCGTTGAGGTGTTTCAGTGACCTTCTGTGGTCATCAGCTCCACTTCACCAATTTACACTTTCTGAATGCAAATGCTTTGTCTGTTTCTTAAAATTACAAAATCCCCATCAGTATGATTACAGTATTTGATAAGTTCCTTCAATTCCTCTTAGATCACATAAGACCTTCACTAGAATTATATGAGACCAACCTGGATGCATGCCTTTCACACAAACAAAGAATTTATAAATGACGATGTTCTGAGGAAACACACATCTAAAGAAAAACATCTGAAGTCAGAACCACCTCTTTTTTGGCAGTCGGTTAAAAACTATAAAAAAATCTCGATAGTTCAAGTAAAACGTGTCTAATAACGAAAGGGATCGGTAGTTACCGTCTCATCAGACACCATAAATCATCCCTACAAGATCTCCACAGTTTTCTATTTGCTAAAATTAAAATCGTAGCAGTCTTGAACGCTTAAAGGTATAGATAGACACATATATACATTAAAATATAATTATCAATTCTCTTCTTTAGCCCATAAGGTTTTATATTTATTTTTAAAAACCCAATATTTTTGTGGTTTAAAATACCCATATCATGCACCCACACTTACATAAACTTAGATAATGCATCCAAAACATCATGTTGATTAGTTAAAATTTCACTTAATCGGAAAAGGTATTTCAAGTGATTAAAAAATCTACTGCGTAATACGTGCGTAATACAAATGAATCGTTAAATACTATTCATACGAGTTGCTACTATGAATCATATTTCAAATATCTCCATAGTTATAAATTTTCACTATATTCGCAAATATTTAAACTAAATTGAAGGCTGCACCTATGGCTACCCGTGGCTTCGCCCTTGTGGCAAACATATTTACTCCGAGAACCCTTCATTTTTCCAGAATAAAAATCCTCGACCACGAGCATACTATCGTTATGCAAAATATCGCGACGTCACTTCAAAATTACACTTCATGCCAAAATGAAAATAAGACTCTTCAGTTTTCCGAAATGTCACTTTCCAAGACACTATCTTTATAAAAAAAATCTCATCGATACTTCAAAATTTCACTTAACGCAAGAAAGGGAAAATGAAAACGATAAAAATAACAAATGGAGATAGATAGTTACCGTCCCAGCGGCCACCATAAATCATCTCTCCAATATCTCCACAGTTTTCAATTTGCCAAAATTAGAATCACAGCCGTCTGATCGAACGCTATTAATTATTCGGAAATGTTAAAGGAACGATTTTATCGGGGACAAGTTCTGATCTTATGTATATTCAGATAATGATGAACAGATGTTGTAAAACTGATTTTTTGTGTATTGAAGAGATTCATTGAAATAAAACAATTTAACGGATTATATCGCGTATATTGTCTCATTTTAGTTCCCGACGTTTCGGAAGCTTTCCAGCTTTCCATGGTCACGGGTGGTCATGGTCCCCCCGTGACCATACCCGTGTTTTATTTCAATGAGTAATAATCGCGGAAACAGAAGAAAATATTATATTGAAGAGATTATCATAAAAATAAGTGTAACGGGCTATTCGCTGAATCGATATTTTACTTTATGTTCGTGGCGAGTTGAGGCCGCCGGCCGCCAAGACAATACAATTATGTATTGTGTTGGTGGCCTCATCTCGTCAAGACAACGGATCGGATTTCAATAATTTTAGGTAAAAAGATAGCTAGAGAAGTGGACATCCGAGAATAGTGAAGACATAAGATACTTTTTAACACTTGAAAGTGCCTCGAACACATGTCTATTCTGTAAAGTGTGTGCTGTGGCACACATTAAATTCACACAAAAAAATGTACGGACACCGATCGACTCCCAGATTTACTTATTAGTAAACATTGTGCCAACACAGACATGTTTGTACTTTCATATAGCCAAAACCCTCCCGTTGCAACAATATGGCCATAGCCGTATAGGAGAAAAACTTAAGCAAGTCACCTGTTGTATGCAGTAGTGTACAAAATTGATATGGAACTTATGTCATTTTTCTAATATGGAACGTGTAATTGCCTATACGGATACGCTACCCCATACATACAACAGGTGACTTACTTTAGTCTTTCACCTATAACGACCTTTATTTGTTTATTCAATAACAACATGAGTTGTTATTGAAATTTATTTCATACAAACTATCAAACTTATCAAAATTATAGAAATTATCAAAATAAAATACAATTGAAAATAGATATAATTAAGAAAATAACTAATTAATTATACTTTTATGTCAGAAACACAACACCCGTTTTCGTCCCCTTTAAGTGGTTAGCACTACTTTTAAAAAGTCAAGGTTACCGTGAAGCTCTTGGTGTGGCGCTAGTGACCTTGGTGAAGTGCATTAAGAGGCACAAGAACCTCATATAAGATATCTTGGGATGTGGAAGAAGTGGTAGTAAAGGTCACGAGGGTCTCGATTTGCTTAGAATAGAATAGAATATTTTTTTTTTGTATAACTGTTTTCAAAGATGGTAATAATAATATATTTCGTTATATTTTCTTCTGTTTCCGCGATTATTACTCATTGAAATAAAACAATTTAACGGATTATATCGCGTATATTATCTCATTTTAGTTCCCGACGTTTCGGAAGCTTTCCAGCTTTCCATGGTCACGGGAGGAATATATTTCGTTACAACAGTTTATCCGTCACGGACGTACAACATTTCACATTACATAATACTGGGGAAAATAAGTACATGCATTATTTATAACTATAAAACTAACTATTTATAACTATATAACTTATGTGGACGGAGTACTAGTCAAAATGTTAACCAACCACGTTGAAGCAAAAAAGACGACGATTGTCGGTTATTACTTTTTGGACGTGATCGGGTCTACCTTGGACAATAAACGTTACTAACAATGTAGATCACGTCAGAACCGTCATATTTATGTATAATTAGACCACATCTTATATAACCTAAACCCTAAAATACGGCGCTTCCAACTTGTTTAGGATTTTAATGTCCTCGTAAGTCCCGCGCCTTTTTTCTCTCTCCCGTTTTCCCTTTCTCTTTCAAACTGTCTTCTCTTTTACAAGCTTTTATTTAACTTGCAATGTAACTATGTATGTTCGAGTAGAATCTTGCTAGTTAAATTTAACCTACTTCCCGGTTTCCAATAGAGCTAAAATTTGGCATACTTATGTAAGTTTCGTGACAATGGAATAGTATGATACCATCGAGCTGATCTGATGATGGAGCAGGAAGGTGGTCACAGGAGCTCTGTAATAAAATAATGCATTGCTACCGAATTTGGGCTCTTTAGAATCGTCTCGGTGAGTAGTTGATGGATGTTCAAAGAAAAGTACAGTTGGCAGTAAAAGCTAGTCACAAAAATTAAATATGTGGCAGAAACTTATTTACTGTAAGGATATAGTAAAAAGAGAGACTGTTTGAGAGAGAAGGAAAACTTACTGTACAAAACGCGAGCTTAATGCCATAATGCATTCTGTACCAGTCAACTTTATGTTTATAAAGTTACTACCAAAGTTTACGCACTACACATTGGCGCAATGCGAGGTGAGGTAGATATACATTACACGTTATTCTGAAAGTGTTGCAATTCTTCTGGTATTTAAAAACATCAATGTATCTCGTCCTTGTCTCCACTCGCGCTAATGTGCAGTGCTGGTATTACTTGAACCATTTTCTCCACTAGAGTGCATCAGGTTAGAACATTAACACAGATCAATCACTGACAACAAACAATTGCCAACCAAAATCGGCAAACAAATGAAATTTGACGTCCAATTTATCAGAGTCCAACCGAATCGATACTGCAATGTGAAGTTTATTTGGAAACAATTAGGGTTTAACGAAGCTGTTTCTATCCACATTAATTTAAGCAGGGCTTAATTTGGATTGCAAAATAGAAGTTTGCTATTTCCCTAATACGGGTTAAGGTTGAAATATTAGTGATGATGACTAATACTTTGAATCGTAGATTTTTTTTTTATTCAGTCATACTTTTGTCGATGGAGTTACCGTCATTCCTTCCTTATCTGCGTCAATTCACCTACTGGTACGACTCACACTTACTGGCCAAAAAGTAATTTGTTCTTCGTCAACTGACTACGCTGGAGAAAAAAAAGAGGGTTATGTTTTTTTCTCTCCCGTCGACGAATATGAACCTTCCAGTTAGGGTTATTGTTAAACTATTTCAAATAAATACTTCCGAAGCCGACTAAATACTTTGACTTTGAATAATTGAATTTAGCATAAATGAATAAAGTTTTAACGTAGAACTCGACGGGTTTCGACTTAAGTTATTATTCTGCAAATTAAATCGACCGTTTTATTTTTAGTGGCTTGTGGATTTATAGCAATAAGTGAGTTTATAATGAACTAGAAGCTACCCCCGACTTTGGAAGCGGAGGAGAAAAAAAACATCACCGTTTTTTCTTCAGCGTAGTCGGGTAAAAATATGCCATAAACCAACTGTGGATGAGCAGCTGTTCGTGTACCAAAAATGGTAGAAATCCATTCAGCCAGTTTGAAGTGACGAAGCAATAAAAACACATACAAACATACAAAAAAATGAATATAAATATTTTTCGATTTAGTGACCTTCAAATAGTCCGTACCACTTTTTTTATATCTTCAACTACGAGGGCTGCTATTTATATATCCGGAAACCGGGATTACAATCTTCTTAAATAGCATATTTGACCGCCATGGTAAAATTTGAACTTTTTTAAGTATATAAGGTATATTTTTTCTTCCTTATTAACGCTCGTGTTTTGTTTTTGACGGGTTTTAAATGTTATCTCGCAGCAAGAATGGAACTCACTCGTGAAAATATTCGTGCTATGATTTATTATGATTTTCGGCGTGGTTTAACGCAACAACAGTGCATAGATCAACTAACTTCAACTTTTGGTGATGAAGCCCCATCTAAAACTACAATATTTTTTTTGAAAATATCTTCAATTTACAGACGAAACGCTTTCAAACAAACGTTAATTCAAGGTTCACCAATCCTAAAAGCAATTAAAATAAAAGCTCCTACTTATCCGTGAAGCTATGAAAATCAACTCATCGCCACGCTAGCCCCATTCGGTATTATAGTTGGAGGGGCGCCAATGCTACCAACTTGAGAATTATACCCGAGAGACGGTTGATGGCCTGTATTCACAACATTGCGATTAAGTAGACCTATTTATTTCTCACATAAGCTTTTGTTATCTGTGGTGTTTAATTTAACGTAGAGCGTAATCGCAGACGATTCTACTGCGTATATAGTTGTACAAACTATGGAGTAAAGAAAGATAAGGAGGCCAATCTCATATAGAAAAACAGACGAAAAAGTATCCAGCGAAAAACAGTAGCAGTAGCAAGTGCGTATGAAATGAATTTAGCCGTCGCTTCTCATATCATGTCAACAACTAATTTCAAAATAATTTTATCGAAATGCTACTCAATCCTGCGTTTTTCTTCGTATGTAGCAAAGATACATTCTTGCCAGTAAAATATTTTTTCTCAAACATGCAATGAAGTGTCGTCATTACGTGCGTTAAACAGGCTTCAAAGTATCACGTTTCTGGCGGAACAACTTGAGAGGACTGTAAAGGAATTTCATACAAAATTGAAGGCCTAGGCTGGAGTGTATTTTTTTTTAGTTTTTTTAATTTTAGTGTAAACATGGCGTCTGTGTTCATGAACAGGTTACATAGCTGAATTATATTTTTTAAATTTTCTCCTTGGCTGAATGGCTACCGGATTAAAAATATCCGCGTTAATGCCTATTACACACGAACTGACATTAAGAACAAGAATCTGTATGGTTCAAATTATGTTAATGAATAAATTTAAAATATTGTCTATACGTAAGTCACAAGAGACCATAGACAATATTTAAAATCCTCTGCATTTATTTCATTTATTATAGAAATTAAGTTTCTTATTATCAGGTTGTGTATAACGGCCCTAATAGGGTCTATTCGAACACTACACTCGCAAAATACGGACGACTTCCGTAAAAAAAAAAACATTATGGAAGGTTGGACGGAAAATTGAAAAAACTTTTGTCGTGTAATTTTTTGAGTGGTGTATTTTTTTATTTCATTGCATTTATGGTTGAGAAAAGCACTATGCATGCCTCTGGCTAGTGATGTGCCGCCGAGAAATTACGCCCTTACGGTAATTCTCACCGTGGTAAATTTCCGTAAATTACCGAGAATTCTCGGTAATGTTCTCCGTAAGTAAATTTTGTGACTGTTAATCTTAAATTGGTAAGTAAAATGTGTGGCCACGTTTTGAATTCAATCGATGTTTCGCTATGTAGTATACTCAAATGAGATAATATACGCGATATAATCCGTTTAAATTGTTTTATTTAAATAAAAAATATATAGGTAAAAAATATAACATATATATAACAATTAGAATATTCATGCTCGGCAAAAATATTCTTCACTATAACAGGTACTCACACTAAAAAATCCGAGCCCATTTGATGTAAGGGCCGACTTACTATGGAAACCCGACTATAACCTTTTCAATTATTGTGTTGTTGATGATTGGTTTACATTATTTTTACCATTTTTAGGGTTCCGTAGCCAAAATGACAAAAACGGAACCCTTATAGTTTCGTCATGTCCGTCCGTCCGTCCGTCCATATGTCACAAGCATTTTACTCAAAAACTACGAAATGTATATTGATTCTTTTGTTTAAAAAAAACTTTATGGTTAAAAAAAACATGATTTAATGAATTTTTTCGGAAATAATCGCTCCGAAAGTTGCATAAATTGTCCCTCTCCCTATTTTCTAAACGGTATGTGTAAAAACTAAAAAAAATACAAAGATAAAGCTTAATAAATACTTTCAACGAAAATTATTTTCAACATGATCGTATATACCGTTTTTGAGTTATTGCCAAAATACTGTGATTCTCAGCTAAAGGACGTAAGTGCCGTGAAGATACGCTCTTTTGCTTATGCACTTCTTCATATCGTATTTTTCCCGGTAAGAGCAAATATTTGTTTGATGAGCATGAATATTTATGTAAGGGTACATATATATTTTATAATTGTATTGTATTTATCTATTTGTATTTTAATATAATATGTGTGTATGTATATAAATATTTATACGTATAGATCCGCATATTGATTTCTTGATTTGTGTCTCTTTTCTTTACTTTTTTTTGTATTCTCAACATTAAGATCCTGCACTAACTACTAGTTTCTGTTTGGCCCTATGGGGGACTGGTAGAGAATGCCCTAAGGCATTAAGTCCACCATTTGTAACAGTTTGTATTGTGCAATAAAGTTTGAATAAATAAGTAAATAAATATTTGTTCCTGAGTCCTGGATGTTTTCTATGTATATAAATAACATATCTATTAAATATATCGTCGTCTAGTACCCATAACACAAGCCTTATTGAGCTTACCATGGGGCTAGTTTGATTTGTGTAAAATTGTCCCGTAATATTTTTTTTTTTTTTTTTTTTTAGTAAACTATGATGTTTTTAAAGTTAAGGTGTGACTTTTTAAATTTTTGCTTGTATATTGTGTCCACACGAATTGTGTATCATGTTACAGAATACAATATTACATTAGAAAGCATATAACCACATTAGATTCCACTTTTTTCAATGAATTAAGTTAATTTTTTTCGTCAGAAATATTACCTGAGAACTTTCCCGGAGAATGTTACAGTAAATTTTGTCGGTAACTTACGGTAATTTTGGTAATATACTAGTTCCTTTGGCCTGGTTCTTGAGTGTTTTTTCGTGTAGATTATAATTAGTAATTAAAACAAAATAACGTTAAAAAAAGTTGAAAAAAAATAAAAAACTTACACTACTTTCTCCATAATTACCGTCATGGAGAACGTTACCGCGAACGTTACCCCAAAATTCTCTCTGTTCTCGTAATTTACGGTAACGGCACATCACTACCTCTGGCCGTAAAAAGTGCTTGCCGGCTTCGTATCACTATCCGGCCTCCCTACGGTCGGCCGTCTATGCCTACTCACCCGGCAAGCCCTTTTTTCCCGGCGTCTGCAGTAATGTACTATTATACACTTACTACTGTCACCAAACTAACCCATTTTGACGGAGACTTTGGATATACAGAGATACCCCTCCTTATCATTATGTTCTCCATGGTACAATTAATACGTAACTTCATGACAGGTCAAATAATCAGTTACGTACCATTTCGAAATATCAAAACGATCCAATTAGCATTATAGCAAGAAGATGTGTTTAATTTCAATAACATATAATTATATTAAGTTAATTATCTTTCGATTAAATATACAAAAACACTAATAAAAGAAAGTTCTTACTTTCTTACATATAGTGTTAGCTAGAATTAGAAATAAAGAGCAAAACTGAGTTGTAGTTCCTTTAATTTCTTAAATTACATTCGACTACAGTCAATTTTACCCGCTAGATGGCTAATGGCTTTTTTTTACAACATTGCCTTTATATAAACCTTTTTATTTCTCACATTCCCTAATGTTGATGGAGTACAAACTCATATAGAAAAACAGATGACTCCAGCGCAAAAGCAGTAAATAATAGTTCCAAATCCGACCACAATGGCGCTAGAGTAGCAAGATACTAGAAGACGTGAAGTCAACAAACAATTACAAAATATTTTTATCGAAATGCAAATCAATCCTCTGTCCTTCTGATATAAATATTCAATTGTGTTCCAAATAATTCAAATTGAAATCTTTATTTTGCAAGCCTAAAGCGCACTTTTACATGACTAATTTCACAATAAATAGAAAAAAAAACATTCATAATAATTGACTTGCATCGTTGTGGCTTGTTTTGGGCTTATTATGGTAATTTATTTTACGCAATGGCGCCACCAATCAAACGCTGTTTGACGGACACTGCCTAAGCTCTATACTCCATGGTTTTGTTATTTGTCGTCAGCAGAATATACTCACGTGATTAACTGACAAGTAATGTAAAAATTTCGTCTTTCGTGGGAATTAAAGAAAAATGAAAACTTGACAAGTTCTTTCGTGACATTCCCATGGTCTGTGGGCGACGGGGTGAAAGACAGCGGGGGTGAGGAAGAAGTGTGCGCGCGGCAGGGTCATCGTTCTCCGCCACGCGCACACAAGTTTGCATCACAAACTTTGGTCACAAAATTAGATTAAACATCTACACTTTGACTACGTTTGGGTCAGTGGATTGTACAACCACCTACGACGCTAGCGGACCTGGGTCCGAATGCCCGCCAGGGCAAGTGTTTGTGTGATGAGCACGAATATTTGTTCCTGGGTCTTGGATGTTTTCTATGTATTTAAGTATTATAATGTATCTATATTTGCATTTATATCGTCGCCTAGTACCCATAGCTTTGCTTAGTTTGGGACTAGGTCAATTTGTGTAGGATTGTCCCTGATATTTATTAATTTTTTATACTAATTAGTAGCAGGGTTACACACTTTCTTGTAAAAAATATGAAAACCTAAGATATTTAATAGAAGATATTGACGACGCACTCAAAAATAGGCCACCAAATATAGGTGTTGGCTCCATCTCCAGTTTGCTCGACATCGATGTGTCAACACAGCATAACGTTGACACTTTGGAACACTCGTATGATTTTGCATATCTTTCTTTTTTGTTCTTGCTAAACGGCTTCTCTATTCGTCAGGTGTTAAAAAGTTTAAGTGAGGCAAAATTCTCCGGGACTTTGAGACACGTCATTCAAAAAAACTCGCGGAGAATTTTGCCTCACTCGAACTTTTTTAACACGTGACGAAAAAAGAAGGTTGATATATGTTTAACGTATGCATTTATGTCTATCATCGCAGTTCCTAAACGAAACCTAGCTATTAGAAAATCTGTTAAGCCAACCCTTCCTTTTTTATAAAGTAAACCTAACACTGAAGGCGCTAAATTTCAATACCATTAACCTATAACATTTTCATACAGTTTATTAAACAAGTCAACTCCCTTGCGCCCCAGACGACCGGAGAACGCAAATAAGAGCTCGCATTATGAAAACTTTTATATAGTCCTGAATGCTTGAATATATTGCTTTTGAGACTAGTAAAAGGTATCCTATAGAAATATCTGAAAGTTTTACGAGAAGCCTAAGGCAGTGGGATAAACAGTATGTAAAAATGTTTAAGTTTTTATTGATTATTTTCATCCTTAATATCAAAGAGAATTGATTAGTAACAGATTTATCAACTTTATAGAAAACGCTTTCATCCATATTTCTCATTTAAAATATTATAATCAGACGCCGTTCAATATTTATACAAACTTTTAGCATAATTTCACTGTACTGCTTATTAAACTCATTCTAAACAATTCGTATTAAAAAAACTTAATTTGCTTGGTCGCAAGTCGCGCGGTTTATTATACATTATATATATTTCCGAAATTATGCAATTCGTTTGTATACACTTTGTTTATATGCGACATATTTATTTCTGCAGGTCAAAATTATGCATTTCGTATGAGTGAAATAAAAATTCTAACATTGTTGTTATACAAAATAGTACGTACATACCAATTAAAACCACTGCTACTGAAATAAACTGTATATGCCCATTGCATACGATAAAATTTCAGTCTAGAATTGCTGTTAGCCACAATCAAATTTTAAATAAAGAAAACTCTTATATGCTTTTTGATCACAGGTTGCGAAAGCGTAGCCTAGTTACGATTCGACTTTACAAGTCGATTCAAACCGATTTAGAGTTTAAGACCACCGAAACGTTTTGAATCCACCTCAAATCAACTTGAAGTTTCATTCGACTGCTTTAAGCGCAACTCTCGAATAACAGGGCTACATTTCGTCACTACTTACTTTGAAAAGAACTTGTGTATATAAAACCAACCTCGGAAAAAAGGCCGTAAGTGTATACTAGCGTCATACTCACTGCGGTTTTCGTCGGAGCAAAGCAAAATTAGATTCGCGGTTTTTAGGGTTTCGTACCCAAAGGTTGAAACGGCACACTATTACTAAGACTCTGCTGTCCGTCTGTGACCAGGCTGTGTGAACATCAACCGTGATAGCTAGCAGTTGAAATTTTCACAGATGATGTATTTCTGTTGCCGCTATAACAACAAATACTAAAACCGGCATAATTTTATGTCTGTCAATGTCAGTAACCAATGTAAAAAGCTCGAACGCCGCATTCATTTTGCTCTGCTAACACTGGATTTTTATAGATACGGCCGCATGCAGCGTATAATTTTGTACGCTTTTTTATAGTAATGAAGATAATATATGGCGAAAGAGATAGAAATACACAACCCACAAAATAAACTAAAAAACAACCAAATTGAGAAGCAACCTCTTTTTTTGGGAGTCAGTTAAAAACAGGCAGCGTCGGAATTTAGCAGGACAATTATTAGGGTAGAATTACTCAGGCAACAAATTCCTTTTAGTGGCTTTTTATGAAGAGAAACTTTTTAATTCAATATCCCTTTATTACTATCATTAGATCTAAGAACAGATTTTAAAAACTTGTCTTAAATGTGATGCCTAAAAACGAACAATTGAAGTATAATGAAATCACGCCAAACGCTTTTAGCCATAAACAAAGTACTAAATCTAATGTAACGCAATAAATACTTTCTCAATTGACTGAAATTGGAGCGACAAAAAAGCATTTTATGATAAAAAAAAGAGTCTAAAAGATTTAGCTGAAAGTTAAAAGGGGACTAAACAAGTTAGAAGGCAGATAATGGCTTTTGGTAGGCAACCGCGTTTTGGATTAAATCGCCGAAACGGCGAGGGCACAAATTGCGTTAGCGGCTTACTATGCAACCACTCGTTATGGCCAAGCTTCGAGATTATATCCAATCCAATGTTATGTATCACCTTTTATCATGCAAGTGGAAGATGTGAGATTGGAATAGACCGATCATTCCGGCCGATACCCCAACTGAGAAAAAACCGGCCAAGTGCGAGACTGACTCGCGCACCGCGGGTTCCGTACAAACTTTCACTAATTCCGAGTTAACTGGCCGATTGAGTTAAGTTTGCCTCTGGTATCTATGGAGTCACATACAAAAGAGGGGAAAATATTCACCAAACCGGGTTATATTTTTCGACATTTTCCTTAATAAAACGAAATTTAAGCAATAAAAGAACGTGCAGATCAAGCCATTTTATATGATTCCGTACTTGACCTAGTAGCTAGACTTTTAACCCCCTCCCCCACACACATATTGGTATTGGTATAAATTAGTATGCGTATGTAGTAAAAACGTGTTAAGGTTTGTTTTGACTAACGGGGATAAATATCATAAAATACAGAAGTTTCCACGAGAGATCTTCCAAATTAATCTTCTAATATGTAGGTACACGGTAGACGATCTTTATCGTTTTACAAACTCCCATTAATTGAGAACGTGTTCTTTCAACACTTTAATATCGTAAAATTGCCATACTTTGGCAACAAACATCACATTTTATCAATGCCTGTTACTATGAGATGCAAATTTTAATGCTTTACGGATCTCAAGACTAAATGTAGTAAGTGGATACAGAATACAGTCTCAATTTCAAACTTAGAACCTACAAAATGAGCCTGAAATCGAAAAATCTTAAAAGGCATTACGCTGTTTTGTTTCTAAATAACCATACAACAAGTACCAACGTTATTATTTATAGCCCACACCCACGTAAGCAATGAGGACACCGCCCTTTTCATATTAATCATCTACTTAGTAACTTTTCAAGGGGAAATAACATCAAAAGAAAACCGTCTACCGTTTTCTGTCGGAAAAATACCGAATAGCATACACAACTTGTCGAGTTGCAGAAATGTATACGTTGGGAGACCACTTTTATATTTCTCGGTGTACACTGGTAATAAATGGAGGAAAATCATATCGCCGCAAAAACTAAGTGGCATCACAATATGGTCACTATTTAAGACAAAGAAAAAAATATGCGAACTTTACATATTTTATTTAAAGTAGGCATCAGTGGCGTGGCGTGGCGTCCATATAAGACGATTCCCACGGGGTTGCCCAAGGAAAGGCTTATAACTACGTTTTTCTTTCAATATGAGTAAATGAATACCCTTCGACTTCCGTTGTAATTTTTCTGACGACACGTCTCTGGTAGGTATGTCTTCATTTCGTACATGCACAGATATGTTTTCTTGGAGAACTAAACATTGAGTTTATACTAAGAAAGATATATTGAAGATAAGCTAACTATTAATATTGTAATTTGTAATACTTAGTTAAGAATTATTTTAAATAAAATGCTGACTAATATTTTCTTGTTTCCGCCATTATTACTCATTGAAAAAAAAAACAATTTAACGTATTATATCGCGTATATTATCTCAGTTTAGTTCCGGACGTTTCGGAAGCTTTTCAGCTTTCCATGGTCACGGGTCCACCCGTTCTATTTCAATGCTGACTGTTGAGTAAGTTTCGGCTTTCTTCTCATTAGGTGGTCTCCGCGTGAGAAATGCCTTAGAGTCAAACTTGTAAAAGTTCAATCATTATATCATTATTTGTTCAATTGATTGACAACTTTTCCTCCCAAATTATTTTCGTGATGTTTCTAAAAGTTTATCGCAAAGAAACAATTCCGTAAGGTTACATTTGTTGGGTAACAATATCAATTCAAATTAGAGTATTTTTTTTAAAGTTACAACAAAAAAAATATAAGCTACGAGTCACAAAAGTCGTCAAGTTTCCTATTTTGTTAACATATTTTGAAAATGGAGTATATATTTCTTTAATTATCGAAATCACTAACACAACACCAATCAAGAATTAATCATAAAAAATATATAACAAAATAGTAATCCATTAAGTATTCGTTAATTGATGAACAAACAAAGAAATGCACATAAAGATTGTACGGAAAGCTTTTTGTAAAATAAAACACGCTATGAACCGTTAAGATAAATCGTTACCTACATGTATATCTAACAAATTCCAAGATTTAAAATAGTATACATAATATATATGGTCGATAATCCCAATAGCTGGCACCTACAATCTTAATTCATATTCCATTTCTTTATTCTTTTTTTTATTATCATAATTACAAACAAAATACACTTTAAATTTAATTAGGGTACCAAACAATGGAACATTTCCTTGCATTGAAATGTAGTATGTAGGACAACATAAATATAAAATCGTAGAAGTGCAAAACTGGATATGACACATTGTCAAAAACTCGTAAAGTTAAATAAAAGCCCGCAAAAGCAGGCCAGTACAGTCTTGCAGTGTTTGATTACTCCCTGAAACAAAGACTCTCATCCATCGGCACGCCTTTGTCTCCCTAGGTATAAAAAGAGTACATTTCAAACGATGACTACACATGTACGTCATTAGGAACAGATGTATTGTTAGCGTCAATGCAATGTCTATGGAAAGGACGTAACATCTATGTAAAGGGATGCAAGATCTGTTACGATGCATTAAGTACGAGTTTCAATGGGTATTCAAGTAGCTGAATGGGACTGTTATGTAGGTATAATTTTAGCTTTAAGAGCATAATTCGAGTCTATTCAAGTTATTTTATCTTCGCAACATAAAAGTACTAAAGATTTTTTAGATTGTCACGGCAGATCTACGCACTTTTTTATTTTTATTTCGCTTAAGTTTGTAGTTACAAAACCCACTTCAATTTTGGTATTGCAATTTTTAACTTCCGCGTTTATTTGAATAGCAGCCAATGATAAATACCTAATGTCTTGAAATGTTTTTTAGGGTTCCGTAGCCAAAATGGCAAAAACGGAACCCTTTTAGTTTCGTCATTTCCGTCCGTCTGTCTGTATGTCACAGGCATTTTACTCAAAAACTACATGATGTATATTGCTAAAATTTGGAGTAGGTATAGGGTTCTCGTATAAGCCGCTACTTAGTTTGAAAGTTAGCACATGTATGGAGTGCCCACTACATACGTACCTACATGTATGGAGAACCGAAACTAAAAACATTTTTTCTCTGCAAATATTAATGTGTGGCACATATTTCGACAGTTTTTTTTTATGTAACGAGTGGCAAAAGGGCACACGAGCCACCTGATGGAAAGTAGTCATCGTCGCCCATGGATATGTGCAACACCGGAGGAATCGCCCATATTTTGCCAACCTTTGAGAGCCCTGTTAACTCGCTTCTTGTAGAATCCCATGTTATAGCGCTCTGGAAATACCTCAGGGGGAAGGTTATTCCACAACTTGCAAGTTCTTTTAAAATTAATTAATAACTGTGGGGGTTTATGTAGGAGTTTTGTTACAAAAGAGAATTATGTGGCAAATTCTGTCTATCAATATCAAGCAATATTCGACACGTGTAACGTTACTAAAGTGACTACAATTTTATTCACAAATGTATGGAGAAACGTGCATTTTGTTATTTAAGCAGTTAAAAAGTGCGCATATCTATACCTTTTTTCCTTCATGAACCGCGAAGAATCACAAGTTAACGTGTTATTTTCTTCTGACTATAAAAAAAAACCGCAATAGGTATCTAAAAAATATAAAACTTTCTTCTCTTTATTCCACCTTTTTAGCCTTGATTTAATATTTCTACATTTATTTAATTCAATAACTATGAAAAATAAAACGCGTTGCATCTTCCTCATTGGGCATACACCCGTTACCCTACGAAACCGATATTTACATTTAACCTTGGGATTTTCCTACAAATATTTACGTGTTCAAAAACAGCCTCATTTATAATAATGATTGACAACTCACGCTATCAAAAAGTACTTAGCCTAATGAAATAATCTACATCAGATGTCATAAACTACAGACCTGTTTGCAAAGCGCCTGCTCAGAGTGAATGGGGAGCATTCAGACTTTGACTTGTAAAGTATGAATATACTCGTACTTTGAGTTGTGAAGAGGCGCGCGCAAACTTTTCGCGCTTTGAGTAGTGCTGCCAGTTCTTAGTAGTTATGTTTCGGGATTACGGGATTTTTTTGGTTCCCCTTGTTGACGCATATTTTTTGTCATAATTCTATTTCGCATAATCACAATAAACATAATGATCTACAAGCATAATTTAATTACGACGAATCTATTTTCGCCGAATGGTCTTTACGCATAACGTTTTAATGCCGATAACCTACTTTTCTGGCAGCAGTCATCTTCTGTTCGGGATTGCAGTTCTAACCTACCCTAACCTACTTTACTGACAGCACTCTTTTATTGTTAGAGGTTGAATTTTCAGCCAACTAAAATTTGGCGATACTAAATTATGCGTATTTAGATTCGGACAAATACTGATTCGGCGAGATGAACATTCGGCGAAATCAAATTATGCGAGACCTGTTCGGCGAAATCAGTTTCGGACATAAAAAAAATATGCGAAATAGATAGCACCCGATATTTTTTCGATATGGTATCGCGGAAGTAAAAGCGCTAAGAGCCAACGCAGGCTGTTAGCGCGATACCGCGATGCTTTCCGTGGAAAAGTTATGAGGATTCTGAATGGTGTCAAAGAATTTAAGTTTAAGATGTAAGATAAACAGTATGTTTTTCAAGCAGAATTAGTTCACTTAGTTGTTATTATTCTTTCGGGCGCCACTGTGCAAATCAGCGACACGGCTTGCTGTGCTGCCGCGCTTTTTTGAATAACATTGTACTTCACATGTAATGCGCTAAAATAAGATTTTTTATTTTACTTTCTTTCTTTCGTTCTTAAAATTACGCATTTCTTCGCAAAATATAGAATTATTAAAGCGAACCTTAATAATGCAACAATAATGTCTCTGTTGACACGAATGGTTGACTGCTATAGAATGCCTTTATGGCCTTTCCAGTACTTTCTTATAATTATAATGCAATAAAGTTTAAGGAAATAAATAAACATTGACCATTATTTTTGATCCACAGTTGGTATTTTAATCTCAATAGCACCAAGATGATATTCACTGCCGAGTGATCCCAAATTGTTGGAAGCGACAGAAATCCCGGTATTTGGAATCCCGGATTGGAATCTCTATAAGAGAACAACTGAAAACCGAAAAACTAGGAGTGCTGTCAAAATTCGCTGAGTATTTCTTATAGGCTTAACTCCCGAGTTTCTAGAAATTGTTTCTTAACATGTCACAGAAAATTTGAAATAAAGCTTTTAGAAAAGGTGAATTAGCTTTTATTGCCAAGAGTTGTTGAATAAGTAAGATTGAAATTAAAATATGCACTAAACGATGCATATTTTAATTTCAACTAAACGAAAATAATTCAAGACACACGGAGTGAGAAGATCTTTCAAAGACAGTTGGTGTATTTTTAACCGACTTCCAAAAAAAGGAGGAGGTTCTCAATTCGACGGAATGTTCATTTTTTTTTTAATGGATGTTCACCGATTACTCAAAGACTATTTGACCGATTTCAATATTATTTTTTTTGGTTTTATAGAAGGTACTTTCTAGTTGGTCCCATTTAATTTTGGTAAAGATCTGATGATGGAATCCATGAGGAATTGAAGGAACTCCTAAAATATTGTAGGCATACATATAGCGATTTTGGTATTATAAGAAACATAATAAGCATTTGCATTCAGAAAGTGTAAATTGGTGAAGTGGAACTGATGCAGAAGACCACAGAATGCCATCGGAACTCGTCAATGATAAATGATTTACAGGTCGCGACAAAATATCTGGATTAATTTAGCTAAGCAACTTCATAGTCACAAATTTAAATGTTCCTGATGAGAATGGTACCATCGAATTGATTTGATGATGGAGCCGGAAGGTAGGCACCAGATCTATGTAATAAAATAATGTATCCTAGCCGTGTTTGGGCTTGTTCGAATCGTCACGAGATACACTTTTAAGTAACGATTAACTAAAAAGTGTAAAATAAATAAACTTTTAAACAAAAAATAAAACCGACTCCAAAAAACTAAAAAGTAAAAAATAACGCCATAATTCAGTTTCTTCAAATTACTTACAAGTAACCGTTTGTATACTCAATTTATACAGTATATACAATTAATGTTATTTTGGAGTCGGTGCCATCGTGTCACAACTTACTAAAATCGTCAATTTTAAATATTTTACACATTCTTTATATGGCACCAACGCCAAAATAAGATTAATTGTATATACTGTATACTATTGGTAAAAATATGCAAGTGTAAATATATTTAATTTAATTGTTAGTTTACTTTCGGAGTCTGTCTATATTTGTAAGGTCACCTGAAAAAGTATTAGGTAATGTTTTATTAACAGATAACTAAATAATATAAAATGCAAATCATTTGCAAATAATGTATGAAAGTGAATAGATAAAATACAAGGCAGGAAATATACAAAGAAAGAAAATTACAATTTGAAATAGATAACGAGGCAGCTTCATAGACAATGAACGTTTTTTTTTTCAGTTGATTATTAGTAGAATAAATTTACGATAGCAGTAGAAGCCAAGCTGCAGCTGCGGTGATACGGACATGTACAAAGACCACCTCCAGATCACATGGTCAAAATAGCATTGGCGATACCAACGTCTCACGCGTAAACGCGGGAGACCAACGGCCACTTGGTTGACAACGGTGGAAAAAAGCCTGCACGAACTTCAGATAGACGCTAACCTATCTCTAAACTGTGCGGAATTGAAGAAACGGACATCGAAGGCCAACCCCAAATAATTGGGATAAGGGTTATGATGATGATGATGATGATGATGATGATGATGATGATGATGATGATAATGATGATGAGTAGAAGCCAAGCAATTAATATTTAATTAGATATTTATGCTTTTTTTTACAAGATAATGAAAAAACGTAAATTTTAAATCTGCAAAACTCCGAAAAACTCTCACAAGCACACCCATATCCCTTCCTCAATTTTTTACCCAAACTTTTCAAATATCTTCGAAATTTTGTTTCGCGATAATTCTCCGTTTTATTCCTCTTTTATTTATTACTGGAAACACCGAGACGTGTCGAAATTACGTCAAAACTGTCCAAGACATCGTGGGTAACTTTCCTTAGCTCCGTCTTTATTAAGCACTTAAGCAACTTTTTGTTTTGGAACAAACGGGCGCCGACGCCTTACAGCGGAGTTTTGTCGCTTACAATATAAGTCGTATTTTAATTGCGAGCAATTATATCATGGGATACGAGAAGAGTGTTTAGAAACAAGATACTTTAACGTTTACGCTTGATATAGTTTTTTTTTCTTATATGTAGAAAATAGTAACGTGACCTAACTATTAACAAACAACCGCTAAAGGTAGGAACATCAAATTTGAGTGTCATATTCCAACCGGTTTTTCTCAGCGGAAGTAACGTTGCCTGCGAAGCTGATGGTCCTAGGTTCAAATTCCTAATCATATTTGCTCCCGAGTCTTGGATGTTTTCTATCTATTTAAGTAAATATATCGTCGTCTAGTACCCATAACACAAGCCTTATTGAGCTTACTATGGGACTATTTTGATTTGTGTAAAATTGTCCGGTAATATTTATTTAATATTTATATTCCTTTAAAGACGTAGAGGTGTACTAAGAAACAATTGTTGAAATTCGATTTGTACGCGTAAGAAGCTGCAGGTAAAAGTTAGTAGAAATATTTAAAAACACCCTGACTGGATCGTCAAGGCCCAACCCACATTATTGGGCCTACAAACATGAAATGTTGAAAATAATATTGATTCCTCTCTGATATAGACTAAGAAAGGGTTTTCCGAAATCACCATGGTAGCACAGCCATGGGCACGGTACAAGTTCATGATCATAGACGTGTACTTACATATGGCTACAAAATTCAACTGTAATCACCAATCCATTTGTCGATATTACCAATGACAAAGCTCACTAATTAATTAATGTTGAGTATCGCGTTTAGGCCACGAAGCTTCATAAGTGGCCTCATTGAGGTACGAGTTTTGAAAGGCTAATTATGTAACTATTGTATACAATACTTTTTTCTACGAGTAACCCATAAACTACAATAAATGAAACACAGCTAAAAACATAATTGCAAATGACTGAGTTCTTTTTTTAAAATTCATTATAGTTCTGCGCGGAGTTGTATAATATTACAGTATAGTTCAGTGGCATATATAGAGTATATAGTGATGTTCCAATCTAAAAATTATGCCTTTTTAGTATGGTTCGCGGAATTCTTATTCACAGATTACAAGAGTAAAAAAACTACATTATTACATACTTTTTACATTCCTCCCTACTCGATACAGTTACATCTCTCTTCCTCCGCCAGAAATGTCACATTCATTCTAACAAATGAGAAGCCCTTTACCTGGCAGTTGGATTTTTAGTTTGTGATGCCCTTTTTTCTTTAACTTGTGATTGCCCGTTTAGTGATGCGCCGAACTTTGGTGCTTTCGTATTTTCCTTTCTCCCTGATTTTGCGTCCAATTCACTGAATGAATGTCTATCTCCTGCCCAAACAACTAGGTATATCATACAATTATGCAAAAAATTAAGTTCTCAAGAATAGAACAGCTACAGTTTAAAGATTTGGCCAATTCTTTCACGTGTGTGTTTAGTGGTTAGCAACGATTTGCTATAACGATATTCTTATTCTAACAAAACCTCAATTTCCGTATTTTTTTCTACCAATTTAATTACCTTCCGTACAAGTACAAAAAAGGTACCAACATAACCCTATTAAGTACTAAGTTTGGCTCTAGCTTGCTCGTAGGACTCTCACTTAGCCGTTTTTTTTCATTCAGCCTATTTAGTGTCTTACTATATAAGTTGAGTTCGACTAAGATCGGACACCGGGCATATGGCTTAAATTTAGGCTTATTGTGTTTTTTTAAATGCTAGCGATATCACGTGATGCGCTATTTTAGCAGCAGGATAAAATAGCGTCATATCATCAGCATTAAAAAAACACCATAACCGTACATTAAAGCCATACGATCTCACCCAGTGTCCGATCTTAGTCGAAGTCACCTTAGTGGGAATTAATAATTTAACCAGTCTATATTTTCCAATGTCCTGATTTTTAACAATCCACAAAGAAGAGTGAAGTTATAAATTTGACATGTGAATCTGTGAGACTGTGTATTGTTTCTATGTCTGTGCCATAGTGGCTCTTGATCAGATCTTGAAGAAACTTTTGTGTTTGAAAGGCCATCGAAAATCGCTTTGGCCTTTTAAAAACTACCATCTATTTTTAATGTTCTCATCGGTTTGCTGATTACTGGTTACCTCTTAACTCATTACATGACGTTCTCGTATTATCAACAATTCGAACACGAGTAAAACATAACATGCATTTAAATGAAAAATTTATGAATGATCGCGTACAGATATTTGATTGGCTTCAAAATAGCTGTTAAGCCAACGGATTTACAGTTTAATAATTCATGATGCAATATAAATTTGAAGCTAAAACGCTCTGCCGGGTCGTCATAGGAAAATAGGAAATATAACGAATATGGTTTTTATTTCTAACTTTCCCTTAATGTTTGCTTTTTATATTAGTAAGATTCTAACATTTTTTATGCCTATGCCCTTATCGCGGCTTCGCCTGCGTGGCCTACCATTGTGTTTATCCTTTGAGAAAAATGCATTCGTTCCGGGATTAAAATTAGTCTTGTTACTCTCCACCATCTATTCTGCCAATATTAGAAACCGGCCAAGCGCGAGTCGGACTCGCGCACCGGGGAATCCGTACAAAACATACGCTACAAACGGCCATATCTATGAAAATCCAGTGTAGCAGAGGCCTACTCTTAAGCAAAATGTACATGGTGTTCGGTAATTTTATATTGGTTACTGACATAGACAGACAGATACAAAATTATTCTGTTTTTAGTATTTGTTGTTATAGCGGCAACAGAAATAGATCATCTGTGAAAATTCCAACTGTCTAGCTATCACGATTCATGAGATACGTCCTGGTGACAGACGGATAGACAGACAGACAGACAGACAGACAGACAGACAGACAGACAGACAGACAGACGGACAGACAGACGGACAGCGGAGTCTTAGTAATAGGGTTCTGTTTTACCCTTTGGGTACGGAACCCTAAAAACGACCTATTGTAGTATTTTATTCACGAAATGAAGTGTCAGCGTTTTACGCAGTGCGTCGCTGTTCTAATATGTCCCCTAATATCATAGCCACATTGTTTTTTTTTTTCTTAAGTCAGTTTTGACTTGAACGACGGACCGAAATATTCTTATCTAAGATGTGGAAAACCACTTTTTCTATATATAGTAAGTACGTATAGTACCGAGTATAGAATTATGGATAGTAGTAGTAACACTCGTTGGTATCGGGCACTAACTGAAAACAATTTAACGCGAACTTTCAGAATGAGACCTCTGCTATAGTAGCAGTTTGGCTAAATGTAATGATAAAGAAATGGGATTGTTGACGAGATAGGAATTTGACAAAACGAGAATGTGGACGAAGCGAGCATAAAGTGTCGTTTGCTATAGAGTTGATTTCCATTTAAAATCCTTAATAACCTTAAGCCTTAATAACTTCAACAGTTTTCCTCGGTTATTCTAAAGAAACAATTTGACAGCGAAAATGTACTGAATTATTCTCGTAACTAATAATTAATGAACTTACAAACTAAAGTTTACGTAAATTTGCGATCAAATTACAATTTCGAAACTTTTTAGGTGTAGTCTGGTGTAGCTGGGTAAAATAGGTGTTAAATTTATATTCTTGAGCTGTATTACATGAGCGACGGCAAAATAAAACTTTGCTAATTAGCTTGATACAGATTCGTAGTTTGAAAAACAAAGTTTTGATAATTATTAAGTATCTCAAGAATTACTATGGGCCGTAATATGTCCGCAATCTCTTCAGCTAGAGTGAATTAGCTAGAACTTTTTGTTTTGCTTCGTTGTCGAGTCAAAAGTCCTGTTTGACCTACCTTGAATATCCAACTACAAGTACTCGCAACCAGTATGGTTGATGTCTATCCGCTGTATAGACACAATTTCACTACAACAATACAAATAAAATGTAAAAAAATGGATTTTATGGCCCGCCTAACCTAGGGCTTTGAGCTAATAACTACTAAATTGCAGTTTACCTCTTTATTTTAAGAACAGCGCCATCTATCTACCTTTAATATAACTCGGTACCTAGATGGCTTGATTGGCATAGTAAGATATATAGATTATAAGATAGTTAAGTTACTAATTCACGGCGTATCTCATAGGGGGCGCTGTAATAAATTGTCCAGAATATATAGATTGAAGTATTGACCACTTTCCGAATATACAGCATAGCGAGTACACGGTAACTCTTCATTGCCCCAACAAAACCCCCGGTCCATCCGCAAGAAGACACTTTATCAATATACCCAGACCTCAAAACTTCTTTGTATCAAAATACCTAAATTGCAGAATGCCTAATTTCTTTTCTTAAAACACCGGAATCTTAATATGGCCGAATTTTATAATAGCTTAGTCTCATAATGCCTAAATGTCAAAACAACATATTCTGTATTTATTATCAAACTGTCATTCGGAATTTGATGGATTTGTGCATTTCAATCTTTAGGTATTTAGAGAATATGACGTTTTAGGTCAAAGTCATAATTAATTTCGTTCATTTTAAGAAAGAGACAATTTGACATTTAGGGTTTATGAGCTCATGGTAATTTGAAAATTGGGGGTTTTAATGAATAAGGTAGTATGAAATTTAGTGGTTTTAAGCCCAAAGCAATACAGTGATAACACTAGGTACCTGACAGAGGCATGGCGTCAGGAAAATTACAAGGGAAGCCGAAGCATATTCATTTACTTACTAACACCACTATAAGACATAAAAATATCCCTCGGATATCCAAACAAAATCACAAGCTCAATATCCAAATTGGTTCCGTAGTTATAGGAGTTCATAACAAACAGATACACTTACGTATACGGCTTAAGGAGCCTTTTTATGTATATAT
Source organism: Hedya salicella (assembly GCA_905404275.2). Lineage (NCBI taxonomy): Eukaryota > Metazoa > Arthropoda > Insecta > Lepidoptera > Tortricidae > Hedya > Hedya salicella. The sequence goes on along the minus strand of FR990114.1, from coordinate 10,860,724 downwards.
ACATAGATATTAATATTATGATGATAGTCTTGGCCGCTTTCGGCTACAGCGAGACTCATGCTGGGTTGTCTTGTCGTTGTTCTGCCCTTAAGGGCGCTCGTATGTGGCTTACGTACCCAATCTTGTTAGAGAAGGTACGAGCACACTTAGGGCATGTCAACACCCCGCCGACGTAATTTTAGGAGATGGCCGCAGGTGGTCTGGTCTTCAGCTCATCCCGCTTTCTATTAAGGACTTCTCGACGTACGGCTTCGAAGTTGTTCACCTGTTGATGGATGAGCCGACGCCACTCGGGACGCTGAGCAGCCTTCACCTCCCATTCCGAGGGCTCTATTTTGCACCATTTCATGTGTCTTTTCAGAACATCCTTGTATCGCAGGTACTGGCCTCCGCATTTACGCTTACCGTACTGGAGTTCTGAAAAGAAAATGCGCTTCGCCACTCTGCTCTCCGACATACGGGACACGTGCCCGCACCACCGCAGCTATCGCCTCATCAGATACACCTCAATGCCGCCGATATTTGCACGCTGTAAAACGTTCGTGTTCCGAACGCGATCTTCCCATTTGATGTTCATGATGTCGCGGAGGCATTTATGATGAAATCTGTCGAGTGTGCGAATGTGCTTTCGGTACAAGACCCATGTCTCAGAAGAGTACAGGAGGTTTGGCAGTACCGTGGACATATAAACGCTGATTTTGGTGGATTGTTTAAGATCGTGTGAACGAAGGCCGAACCTTGGGCCGAAGTTTTCCAAAAGCTGCTGCGGCAGCTCCTATTCTGCTGTTTATTTCGGCATCTAGGTCACACTTAGCTGTTATCGTGCTGCCAAGGTATTTAAACTTTTCCACTTTCTTTAGAGTGTCTTCCCCGATGCAAATTGATAGAGGCATGCTATTGGAGTCATCCATAGTCATAACCTCGATCTTTTTGACACTGATCTTCAGGCCAAATTTCGTACATGCTTCGTTTAGACTTGTAATAAGCCTTTGTAAGCCATCTATGGTGTCTGAGTCGAAGCAGAGATCATCCGCATACATTATCTCTGTGATGGTAGCATGAGAGACTTTAGTATGGGATTTAAGTTTGGCGATGTCAAAAAGTCCTTTATCCATCCGGAAACGAATACAAATCCCCTCGGACAGGCCTTTTAAGGCCTCATTAACTGCAACAGCAAAGTAGAGTGCAAACAGAGTCGGCGCCAAAACACAGCCTTGCCTCACACCACAGGTGACGGGGAAAAACTCTGAGTATTCGCTATTGTTTGTTACGCAGCACATCATGTTATCGTGCAGGAGTCGTAGAAGCCTCACAAACTTGTCCGGGCACCCAAGTTTAGCCAGTACAGTCCAAAGCGCTTCACGTGGGACACTGTCGAAAGCTTTTTCAAGATCAACAAAACATAGAAACATTGGTTGACCTTGCTCTCTACTCTTCTCAATAAGTTGGCGTACTGAGAAGATGGCTTCACATGTTCCTCTTTCCGGCCGGAAGCCAAACTGGGTTTCCGGTAGAATCGTTTCCGATAGAGGCAGTAGTCGGTTTAAGAGAATTTTTGCAAATATTTTTCCCGGAGTTGATAAGAGTGATATGCCCCGATAGGAATTGCAATCGGAGCGGTCTCTTTTATTCTTGTAGAGCGAGCAAATACGAGAGATCTTAAAAGACTCTGGCACTTGCTCCTCATCCCACATGCGAACGAATAATTTCCACAGAGTGTTGTGTGTCATTATCACCTCCGTATTTCACAAACTCTCCACAGATGTTGTCAACACCCACTGCTCTCTTATTCCTTTGCTGTTTTATGGCAATCACAGCTTCCTCCAGCGTTGGTGGTTCCACAAGCTCCACTTTTGGTGGTAGTTCTGAGAGCGAACTTATGAACTGCAAATCCACTGATCGATCGACGTTCAGTAAGTTATTGAAATGTTCAGTCCAACGATTCAATATGTCAACTTTACTAGACAGTGGGATACCATCTAGCGATCTTAAAGGTACGGAGATGTGACTTGCAGGCCTCGTAAGCTTCCTTGCTTTCTTCATAGAAGGTCCCCAGCTGGTTCGTGTCTGTTAACCATTGCAAGTAATGAGATTTTTCCCGCCACCATCTGTCTTTGGCTTCTCTGGTGAGTTTCCTAATATGAGTGTTACTGGTCTTGATTCGCTCTAGTAAGTCGTCACGTTGATTTCAGTTGGACCTTCTACTTTGATTAAGAAACTCCCGGTGTTTTCTGAACGCATCAGTGAATGTCACGTCATTTTCATCAAACCAGTCCTCATGCTTATGGGGTTTTACGCCCAAAACCTGAGTACTTATTTCAGTGAGCTTAGACATTAGCGTTTTCCAGGTGGTTTCAAGGGCACCGACATCATCATCATCTAGAGATGCTAAGGCACCATCTACAGCTTGAATGTATGCTTCTCGTTTTGATATCAGCTGAAGTTCTTCAATATTTGTGCGCATGGGTCTTACGATATTCCTTCGACGCGGTCGACGGAGGACCAGTTTCATCTTAGTCAAAACAAGACGATGATCCGTCCAGCAGTTTGCACCTCGCATGACACGTGTTACACACACCTGAGCTATATCTCTTCGTCTGACGATGGCGTAATCGATGAGATGCCAATGTTTGGACCGTGGATGCATCCAGGTGGCTTTGTGTTTAGTTGGGAGTCGGAAATATCTGTTAGTGATTGACAGATCAAACTGTGAGCATAGTCTGAGTAGCAGCTGTCCATTATTATTCAAATTTCCGATCCAATGTCTGCCAAGAACGTTCGGTCATGCCTCAAAATCTCGCCCTACTCTGGCATTAAAGTCTCCTAGCAGCAAAATCTGCTCACGAGGTCAGATTTTGGTGATCGCTTGGGTCAGTTGTTCGTAAAATTGGTCCTTGATATCATCTGTTTTTTCTAGAGTGGGAGCATACACGCTTATAAGGTTTAGAAAATTGTTGTGCTCTAAATGAAGACGAAGTGTTATAAGACAGTCCAAGGTGTATATAGGACACTCTTCTAGTCGCCTCGCTATTTCAGTTTTGATCGCGAATCCTACTCCCGAGCGCCGCGGTTCATGAGCAGCGGAACCCTTCCAGAAGAAAGTGTATCCCGCACCATGTTCGACTAATTCTCCTTCATTAGCTAGGTGTGTTTCGCTGAGAGCAGTTATGTCAACATTGTAGCGACGCAGTTCTCTTGCCACGACTGCTGTCTTGCGCTCAGGACATGAGTTACCATCTCGATCGAGAAGGGTGCGTACATTCCATGCACCAAATACTAGATTGGATGTTGTTGGTTTCTTATAATTTGTATAATTTGTATTTTTCTTTGTATTTCGACCACGCCAAACGGGATGCACAGGCAGCCGTGGTTACTACCTCCCAATTTAGATGGGACAAGCAATTTTTAGAGCACCTTTTCTAGCTCCCTCCTTGGTTAAACAAGGAAAGCAGTTACTCCCTAAATAGGGCTGCTTTGTCACACAGGGTGCTGCCCAATCTACGCTGTTGTCCCGGTGCAACATAGAAACGACCACTCTCCCCGCTGCCGCCTACGTGCAGACCTCAGACAAAGCCCGACTTGCAAAGCCAGACCTCTCTACCTTAGTCCATCGCCACAGGGCTTACAAAGTCTCGAGAACCAGTATCCAGAAACAGTCCGTTGCGCAGGATATATTTGGTGCGTAAGCGCGCGCGCAAACAAGAAACAATTAAGGATCCGTTAATTAACGTACGAACTGTTTCAGAAATGCACTTATTACGCATTCCTATATACACAATTCTAACTGCATTGCCATAATTAAAACCGCACTCCTAACCCAGGCCAGCGATAACATCATAGTTATAGTTACCATGACTATAACTAGCAATGAATAAGTTAGACCAAACGCCTCCCGCATAAAGCACCCGGACAAATTGTTCTTATCCCTGCTTCGATCAGCTTCTGAATCACTCACACACGCTCTCGCATTGCTACAATGTAATTCCCTCTTATCCCTCCCACACTACGAGAAACTTCCGACACAAACCCAAGTAACAGTTCAAGTGAAAGTCCTAACCGCCATCAAAAAATAAAATAGTTAATTACGCTTGATAATCCTATATTGCACTTTTAAGAGACTGCAGATTTGTTGCTTAGAGCTGTTTTTATGTCGCTTAGAGCGTTTTATGCGAGAAGAACGTAAGGTGCCCGGATTGTAATTGCAAGCACGCCCAAGTAATTTAATTCCCTTATCAACCAACGAGATCGTATCGCTGGCTGGAGGCTTATCCTTATTCCTTCCAATTTCTGGGAGCCGTTGCAAGAATTTTTCGTCGCACGAACGTGACATGTGAGTTTTTGCTGTAGCTTACGCTTGTTATTACGTCGTTTGCGTGGCCGAAAGATAAGCAATATTTCGGATGCGAAGGTTAGTTTTAGGAGTGTGACTTGGTAATAATAGGCGTGATGACAGGGTATTAAAATCAAAAGTCTAATTAGTCCGTCAGTTACATACTAAAAATATATTGGTCACGTATTTTTTGATTACAAAGTAATAAATAAATAAAGTTTAGGAGTGGTGGCTGGGGTACAAGTTGTACCTCGGAGGGACGTCACGCCACATGTATACTCAATGGATCGCCTTTATTTTTCGATTACGTAAAAAAAGAAAAAATACGTCTGCAATATTTTCTATTAATCTGCATGACGGAATAATTATTAAAATTTAGTCATCATCCCTATTGTCTACATCAATTACTTATTTCACTAATGTGTTCAACTATTTCTAAGTAGGTTTAGCCGTGTCTTTTTCTGCTAGATCCACGCATATTTCGAGGATAATGTGTATTCTATGTCCCTCTCCCGCCGCTATGCCATCTCTATACAAAAACTCACATTTTACAGTTGTTGGATGAAATAAATGAACAAACCAAAAAGCATACTCACGCATTTATGATACGGATAATACGGATTAAAGTAAAGTTAAAGTTTAGTTGTCATTTTTACTTCAAGGATCTTAATATTCAACACAAGTAACTCAAATAATCACTTTATTGATGAGGGTTCCCGTTCCGAGACGACGTGAGCGTGCATACTTCCAAGCAACTTTGAATTAGATGTGTTATTTTGATTTGAACGGTGTTATTTTGCCTTTCCTCCTCCTCCTTGTGTCGATAATCCTCAATGCTGAGGGTCGAGGCCTCTCTGAATGACTTTATCGTGGACTGTTTTGCGCCGGCTCACTCTATCCTCGGCTGCGTGGATGGCATCATAAACTGAGGTGTTGAGGATAGAGCGTATCTGGTCAGACCAGCGTGTTGAACTTCTGCCTCTGGGTCTTTTTCTGCACACCTTTCCTGTCAGCAGCAGCTTTTCTAGGTTGTCATCTCTCCTTCTGGCAATGTGGCCAAAGAACTTGAAACTCCTCAGCATGCATATGGTGCTGAGCCTCATCGGGATATCGGGTATTTTACCTTCATAACACTTAAATATAATCTTGTTCATTTATGTAATAAGTATATCAGCAATACTTTAAATAAAAACAGCTGCAAAAAATATTAGAGCCTGACGTCCCAACCAAGACGAATCCAAAGAAATAGACGAAGCGGTGGGTAGGTCCGGAGCTTTTCAACCGTCGTACTCGTGTGTTATTAGATTTTGGCGATTAATAGCATTAATTAGCAAGCTCACAAGTAACGCTATTTGTAATTTGTACTTCAAACAGAAGGTTTTACACGTCAAAATTTCTTAACACGCGGGAATGGGTGACTGAAAGCCTTAAGTTGCACCCAGAAAGATAAATAAATACATGCATACATATACATAAATACAATTGTTCAGACTTGCACTCAAAACACATAACCCTGTTTCTGACGCAGTCGGAGAAAACGAAATAATCAAAACTGCGAACTCGCCATACCATCCGACATTCGTAGACAAAGCTAGAGTTTTGTATAAAATAAAACCTAACCCTTTTGGCGAAAAACAAACAGCTCGACCCTCCCTCGGGATGGCAGAGACAGGATTTTTAAATCAAAATACGATTGAAGTGAGAAAACCAAGCTATCTAGTTTCTGGTTTGCTGGATTTCAAGTTTTCTGGCCTGGAAATGTAGTGGGATTTCTAAAATGAGATACGTCTTTAGTACATTTACGGGTGGTCGCGTTTTTCTTGGAAAGTGGTTTATTGTAAACGAATTCTATACGACACCGTTGGGCAAACAAAATGTTTATACCGAGATTTACCTTTTTGGTCCTTGTTCTTTACCGTAAAACTATTATGGTCCAAGAAGCAAATAATTATGTTCCAAGCGATTAAACATCTTAGAACATTAATTGTGTGACTTATGCTCAATACCACAATATTCTCTGAGTTAGTAACGGCCCAAATTGTGCCCATCAAAAAAACTTTGAAAGGTGTAATTAGCTGTTCATAATTAATAATGTTTTGTTTTGTTTTTTTAGTGCTGAAATTGCAGGTCCTTCTGGTACAAGTATTTTGAATGCTTAATACAATGTCCGGACCTTTTTCTTTTTCAATAAAGATGGTGTAATTGAGCTTAATTCACGTTAACATCTTCACGACCGTGAACCCTTTAGATGGACGATTTGCTCGTAGTAACGTTTCACTACATACGCATTTTCCCATGTTAACAACTACGCAAGTACCGCTATGTAGTCACGAACTGTTGAGATATAAATCGCCAACAAACTGCCTTAGCAGTTTGGCGAGTTAATTTAAGTTGCATGAAGTTATGTACACCATTTTGGAAAAATAAACTAAAAAAATACCTGCCAAGTCGGACTCGCGCACCTAAAGGTTCCGTACAAAATATACGCTACAAACGGCCGTATCTATGAAAATCCAGTATTAGCAGAACCTTACTCCTAAGCAAAATGTACGTGGAGTTCGGTCATTTTATATTAGTTACTGACATAGACAGACATGCATAAAATTATTCAGTTTTTAGTATTTGTTACAGCGGCAACTAAAATACATCATCTGTGAAAATTTCAACTGTCTAACTATCACGGTTCATTAGATACAGCCTGATGACAGATGGTCACACAGACAGCAGAGTCCTAGTAATATGGTCCTATTTTTACCCTATACTAGAAGGCACCCACAACTTCGTTCGTGGAGAAGGAAAAAATCTTAACCCTCTTTTTTACTACAGCGTAATCAGATAAAAAGTATCTCATAACGTAAATGCCCAGCTACCCGTGTACCAAAATGGAAATCCGTTTTGCCGTTTTGGCGTGATGAAGCCACAACAACACAACAAACATACAAATAATCAAAAAATATATATTTTTCAAGTCAGTCACCATCGAATAGACCGTATCACTTATTTATTTGAAAATATCTTCAATCATTATCACAACACAACAAAACGGGGCTTAATCGCGTATAAATAAGATTTATTTACGACCGTAGTGTTCAACCTAATAATAAACATCAAGCGCGGGTAGATCGAAAAACTCGCGCGGCTAGAAGACGTTGATTTCGCCGCTCCAGTTTCCTTCGAGACCATGGACGTAACGCGACGTCCGAAACGTCGAAGAATTACCAACGAAAGGTAATTAAATTAATCATATGTATACGCGATTAAGTCCCGTTTTGTTGTGTTGCGATAATGAGTGAAGATCGTGTAAGTTTAAATCTATGTAACATCTTCAATGTAGGTAACATACATTTAATTTGTACAATTTTACAATAGTAATTGATGAACTTAAAAAGTAACAACTTAAACTTGCAGTTTTGGTTGTATTATAAGTTAATTATTTTGTTTGGAAGCTGACAGTTTATAATTGAATTGCCAACGGTGATGGAGTTGGGTCGGTATTTTTTTCTTTGTTTAATTATTTAGAGTGCTGTGTTACTCAATTTGGTAACTGGGGGTTGAACAATGAAAAACCTTGATATCTATACCATTATCCACTTTTAAAAATGAAATGTATGTACATTCAAAAAAGATCGCGACGAATGGAGAATCTCCTCCTTTTTTAAAGTAGGTTAAAAATAAGTGAAACGGAATATATTTTACGATAAATGTATTTATTGTATTTTTTTTGTATGTCTGCGTCGTCATCTATTTTTCAACTATTTTTATTACATGTGGCATCTAAAGGTGGTTATGGTATACTTATTACCCGACTACATTGAAGTAAAAAAGAGTTATGACTTTTTTCTCTACCTTGAACGAAGTTGCGGACCTTCTTGTCATCTTATAAAGTTACAAAAAGAAAATATCGGTACCTATATAGCAGAAATTTTATTAAAATTAAGTGAAATAGATTATTTGGAAGTGTCGAAATGTTTTTTTTCTCCGTTTGGTTGCGTGCATGTATAATATATGTATCTTAAAGTTCACATTACTCCAAAACCACTTGTCGGATTTCAACCATATTTGGTACACGGAGAAATGGACGTCCAAAAATGATTATAAGATACTTTCTACTCTCCTACGTTAACTCAAAGAAGTGAGTTAGCATTACTTCCTCCGCGAACGAAGTAGCGGTCACCTCTAGTCATCATCATCATATCAGCCCACGGACGTACACTGGTAGACAAAGACCTCACCCAAGGGTTTCCACAGCGATCGGTCGCGCGCCGCCCTCATCCAACGGTTTCCCACGATCTTCACCAGATCATCGGTCCATCTTGCGGTCCACCTCTAGTATTCCGTGTCACCTCTAGTCATCATCATCATATCAGCCCACGGACGTACACTGGTAGACAAAGACCTCACCCAAGGGTTTCCACAGCGATCGGTCGCGCGCCGCCCTCATCCAACGGTTTCCCACGATCTTCACCAGATCATCGGTCCATCTTGCGGTCCACCTCTAGTATTCCGTATCGGAACAGAATAGTTAATTTTATTTCTTTATTTTTTCATAGTAGATGGATAGGTATTTTTCTTACATACAAGACAACACACTTTGGAAGGAATAAGTTTTTCTTGTGGCAGTATTTTTGAGTTGGCAATCTTGCTAGCTGAATCTCAACGCATTTCCGACGCGCTTACAGCGCCACCTGGATTGTCTGTTACTGTTGAATCGTAACGGCGCACGCACCGCCCGCCGCGATTGTGCCGAAATAATTACTTTTGCTACTATCCGTCGCTGCAACCTCTCTAAAACACACCAAGTGAATAGATCTTTACCAGCGCCTATTGGAGAAATGTGGGTGTCAGTTTGAGCGGTGATTCTCTTCAAAACTCCAGTATCTCACACGTGGATTTGCCTCTGGATTTACAAGTAAGTTGCCTCTCAGATTACTGCCGCTACATCTAGTATTGCATATATTTTTCATATCACGTATATATACTTAGAGCATTTAACCATAGAGCTGCCATACAAATACACTGCCCTCTGCCAAATTAATCACTAAATCTCCGGTTAGTTTATACGGTAAATTGCCAGTGTGTGGGTGTTTTTTTGTTTATATGTGATTTCTGTTAATTGTGTGCATTTGTTGAAATATGGATATTTCCGTAGTGTGCTGTACTGTACGTGTTTACCTCACCGCTCGCTAAAAAATTATAAAAATTTGTTCGGTAATGACAAGGCTTGTCATCTTCATTAGTTAAATTCTCTATGAATATATGTCGTTTGGGGACTAAACCTAAATGACCTGTAACTTGTGACGTAATCTAACCCAACCAGCTGGGATCAAATGTTTAAGCATAGCGAAAAACACAAACTATTTCACCCGTGTAATATCCCCACTTACCCAATGCCCAAGAGACGCGACTTAGTTTGAGTAAGGTGAAGGCACAGTGTACAACTTACGAGCAGTAAAAAAGAAATGTATAAAAATAGCAAGAAATGCAAACTATTTCAACCGTAACCCCAGTTTCCCGAAAGACGCGACTAAATTGAGTAAGGTAAAGGCACAGTAAACAACTCTAGAGCAACTCTAAATAGAGTTTTGTGAGTACTTTTAGTAGTTTTACGCAGCCATTGACTGGCGCAACAATCTGGAAATTCGCGGTAAACAGCTGTTCTGTCCCTGATGTAACCTAGACACGTGAAGTGGTATTTACATGTTCAAGGCAGGCCAAAATATATTGGTCTATCAAGCAGATTATCACAACTGCCTTAAGGAAATGAAGCCAGGGGTCAGACTTATGATTACGATTAGTTGATACTTGTCTAAGGGACTTATTTATAGCAGCGACGAGTCCATCAGCGTTGCGTTTGACAGTGACACTACCTTTCCCGAATACAATATCTATTCATCGAGATGAATTAAATGAGTCAAACACAATTTGCCTACATTCAGTACAACAGAGGTCCTATTGGCTCCTTCAACTCAGCTCTTGGCTACAGTACTTATTCTATTGTCGTGTGCTGTACAATGTTTACAAAATTGGGCATCGAATAATGGAAACTGGTTCCAATTCAGCTTAAAGGTTTAATAAAGAATCAGTCAACTTGTAAAAACGTTACAAACTATACATTCACATAGATCTATGGAGTACACCCCTAGAAGAAGAGTAAGTACTAGTTTACCGATAGAACAGTTATAATGTTGAAAGTAGAGCATGCGCCTTAGGCACATCTATACAATTATTAAGTTTAAATAAAACAAAATATTGTCTTCTGTTTCCGCGATTATTAATCATTGAAATAAAACAATTTAACGGATTATATCGCGTATATTATAACTTTGACAGATACGCATACATATACGTATATTATAAATTGTAACTTTGACAGAGGAAAATACATCTTTTCTCAGTCCACTCGTGACCATGGAAAGCTGGAAAGCTTCCGAAACGTCGGGAACTAAAATGAGATAATATACGCGATATATATCGCGTATTATCTCGTTTGCATGGTCACGTGTTGACCATGGCAACCCGTGACCATGGAAAGCTGAAAAGCTTCCGAAACATCGGGCACTCAAATACGCGATATAATCCGTTAAATTTGTTTTATTTAAATGACTAATAATCGCGGAGACAGAAGAAAATATTATTATAAAGTTGTAAAAAATAAATGTCTGTACATTGAAGATATTTAAAAATAATTCGCACTATTTGGAGGTGACTGAAACGATTTTTTTTTGTTCGTCTCGGCTCGGAAATCGGCTAAACGATTTAAATATTTTTTGGCACACGAGTAGCTGGGTATCCACAAATAGTTATAGGTACATACCCAACTACACTGACGAAAAAAAAAACATTTCGGCGAATTGAGAACCTCCTCCTTTTTTTGGAAGTTGGTTAAAAAGAGGGGTAATGACTTTTTCTCCTCCGCGACACTTCTAGTCAAAACATATGGGTGCGCGTAAAAGATCTCAAAAGGGTTAGTTGACTTACTGCTTCAAGTAACATTTGCTGTGATAAAGGTGGCTAAAATTTACAGCCCGACGAGGGGCACAGTGTTCGTTGATTTAGGTGTTTGTGAATATTGAGCGCTAGTGCGTTAAACGGGACGTTTGGCAAATGTTTGCCACATCTAGTTATTGTGACGGGCAAATATTTGATGATCGGTTTGTGTAATTACAACGAAGGCAAATATTCACCGATAAAGGTTGATTAAACTGGAAACCAGTGTTGAACTTTATATGTACAGTCGATAGTGCCCCGGTCTATACAGTGTGTAGGTATGTACAAGTTATTTTATCTGTATGTCGCAACCGCTCACGGGACAATGGTGTCCCGGACATTTGGGAGGCGTGTGCGGTGTGGGTAGTCTGAATATACGTTACTATGCATGAGGGTAAGTAAGGAAATAAAGCAGTTAGTCTTGATCTGACAGCGTAGTTTTACTGACGCATACCTCAACATGGCGCAGTCGGTAGGATACAAACCTACGCTACCTCAACATGCGGAGCCAAAGCCAACGCGCAGAGGCCCTTTCGACAATTTAATGAAATGTAAGGGGTACACCGCGCGGATGCTCTTCCTGCCCGTATCATCGGACGTCCACAGAGACAGCACTCGCTAGATGCAAGAACTAACTATTGGAGAGTCATGAGATCTAAATATGCTGTGTTATGGGATTGAAATGATGGACTAAATTAAGTTTTTTTTTGTTAAGTTTTAAGATTCACTGATATTTCTAGCTCACGATATTTCAATTTTAGTTATTAGGGTTTCGTTCCAAAAAGGTAAAAAAGGAACCCTTCTGGTTGGACTCTGTCTGTCTGTCCGACTATTAGAGAGAGCCATATCTGAAAAACTATTAATGCTATTTGAAATTTGGAATATTAATAAACATGGCCAGCCCACATGTATTGCAAACGAAACAATATAAAAGATAAAGTCAAGTAGGGTACCGTATAAAAGGGTTTTATCTAGACATTTTTGAACATTTTTTTAATTTACGAAGCAAAAATTTTGAAATTTTAACAATATGTGTAAATATGAAGAAGAACTTCCACCGGAGACTATTTTAAATTTAAAATCTCGCATTATTGGAATTGAACTTCACAGTGTAAGTTCCTTTAATTTCTAACTATAGTATAAGGTTGTCTGGAAGAGATCGCTATTTAGTGATAAGACCGCCTGTTGTTTACCTCTGCTTATTCGAATATTACTGTCATGTTCTGTATTTCTGTGTATTTGAGGTGTGCAATAAATAGTATTTCTATTGTATTAGTAAAGTGTATATTATTTATACTTTCATAGTACTTGTATTATGAAAGTATTAATACATTATTTCACTTTTGTAAACACACGCATATATACGCGATGTAATCATTAAATATGTAAATGAGAACAAACATAGTTAGGTCTGTCTTTCATCTAACATTAATGAGTGCGCGTTGAAATGGGCATTAACGACAGTATTTATATACATGTCAGGCCTCACGTTTTGGGGCGTTTGACGGGTAATTAGTGCTGACTGTACCATCAACTGCAAAACGCATTATATACCTCAGGCAAAAAGTATGGAAAGTTGTTTTCTTTAATAGGTATTTAAAGTTTCAATTTGTTTGGTTATTAATAACTATTAGTACTGGATATGGGGAGCTAAAAACTTACATTAGGCATACCAAAAGATTAAAACCCGACCCAAAGCATTAAACACCCTAATAGATTAAAATATCGATAAAAATATAAAATAAATAAATAATAAAATAGCCTTTCAACAAAGTGCTGCTCGTGGGAACGCAAATGGCGGCGATGTGGTTCTCAACCCATCACGTCTCGGTCCCAGCGAGAGCGAAGAGTGGGCTATGGAGAGCCGCTTTGCTACGTTAAATGTAAGAGGAGGAAATTATGATAAAATAAATGAAGTATGTCAGATTGTGGATGCGAGAAATATTGATATTCTGTGTGTGAACGAGACAAGCGAAAGGGTTGTGACAGCACAAAAGGAAGAGATTAATGAATGTTGACGAAGCGGCAGTTGTTGCCAGGACCTTAGCAAGTGGAAGGAAGTAGTCTCTGCCTACCTCGTAATGGGAAAAAGGCGTGATTGTATGTATGTATGTATGTACGTTCTACAAAGTGTTGAACTTGTAATTTTCGTAAGCAGAGTAGGTATGAGTTCTTTACTTTTTAAATGTTATGTTCTCGTTTTTGCTGTCTTGTTATTTAATTACCAATGAGTACTATTAAAGCTCATAGGAAAAAATCTATTTTACCAACGTATGAATTAATGAAAAAAGGTGGGTCATAGTCATCAAACGATGGATCATAATTTATAGATTAACTAGTAGGAATATTAATAGAAATCGAAGTATCATATTATATTACGCCCGTGCTGTCCCACTAATGGGCTAAGGCCTCCCTCCTCTTGGTCCACTAATCCCGGTTTAAAGCTAACTCTGACGATCCTCCAGGAAGAGATCTAAGGCGCCCCGCCATCGCCGACAAGGTCTGCCGTATCTCGGTTTTGGGTTTCCACTCTGTGGTTATCTTGGCCCCCAACTCGTTCGGCATCCGGCAGATACGACCAGCCCAGACCCACTTCAACTTGGCCGATTTCCGAGTTACATCGATGATTTGGCTCATGAATGAAAGTTAAATGTTAATAATATATGTTTACTTAAAAAAATGACATATAAACTTGTTTCCATATTTTAAGCCTGAGGTACTTACACCTGGCACACTGGCATTTACCCGCAGCTTGGCCTGCGGAATCGAGAACTGTAGTAGCCTATATGATTTAACGATTGACTACCCATACAAACTTCCATCATTTTCCCGCGCTTAAGGCATGATTTTTAGGATAAAACTATAGCTTGACAAGTTCTTTCGTGACATTCCCATGTTCTGCGGGCAACGAGGGGAAAAGACAGCGGGTATGAAGTGTGCGCACGGTGGAGTGGAGCAATTATCCTGCCGCGCGCACACTTCTTACTCGCCCCACTGTCTTTCCCCCCGTCGCCCGCAGACTATAGGAGTGTCACGAAAGAACTTGTCAAGCTATACCACCAAGTTGTGTTGTTCCACCAAAAGTAGTGACATCTCAAAAGGTGCCAATGTTGCTGTTTTGGTGATACATCATTAATTTTTGCTAGGTAATCGATACCAACATACTTGACATATTTTTGTAAAAATATTATTCTACTTACTTGACCCAATGTTTGTAATTTCCAGACCAATATTTATAGTTCTTTTCATGTATGGTTTGTGTATTTCAACTTGCTAGTTTATCTGGAAGCGGCTTAGGTTCTTGAAAAGTTATTAATGAGTCATAAAAATGCCGGTTTTTAAACGTTAATATATCAATAACTGTTTGAGCCACATTTATAAGCATTTTGGATTCTAGACAAACTAAAAGACTTTAATAAATGTACCAAATTCCATGTATGTAGGTTGAATAAATTTTGAGTTGTGGAGGGGTCAAAAGTAGGTTGAAATGATTCGTGTAACACACGGCTGCTGCGTCGCCAGTTTCTTTTTCTTTGACCTTGGCTGGACACGCTGCCACGTGTCTAGATTATATGGTCCTTCCCAGGGTCTTAAGTAATCTCCATACCAAATTGTTGGTGTACCCAAATGTTGTCAATTAAAGTTCCATTTAGGAACGGAACCCTCATAGCCGCCACTGTGCTAAAATCCAGTCCACATTCCATTATTTCTATCGAGTTAACGTTTTTGACCCAGTTTTCTCACTCGTCGAACCCGCGACATACTCGTAGCATCGCATGCATAAAATATAAACGTCGGCCAACCTTCACCTGCCCAGCGCCATTCCTGCGAAACCGTCTATAAATACTAGTTGAAGGTGACACAGCACAGACGGAAAATATATTATGATATTGGGAAAGAGCAAGTTAGAGGTACAGTTAGATAGGGGTCTCATTCGGAACCCCTAACGTCATTTGTCCTAATGTATCGTTTGTCCTAATGTATCATTTGCCATAACGCATTTTTTTCAGAAACCGTAATTTTTTCAGGATTTTTTAAAAGATCGTCGTATAGATTAGGTTAGGTTAGGTTAGGTTAGGTTTGTTTTATAACAATCCTGAAAAGATTACAGTTTCTGAAAAAAATGCGTTATGGCAAATGATACATTAGGACAAACGATACATTAGGATAAAAGACGTTAGCGATTCCGATATAGAGCCGTTAGATAGACATGTTTGGCTCAGTTGGTTGCAGAACTCTTTTTTACTGCACCTCTACCTAAATGAATACATGTTTCAAATGTCTTATTACCTTCAAACCTACACTAGGTTGTACGATGTCTGTCAATAGTGCTTTTCTTATACTAGTAGGTTCCTGCTTCTTTTTATATGAACCGCAAGTTTATTGAGATTCTGTGTTTTTAATGCGGGAAAATTAACCTTTATATACCTTTCAATGCAAATAGGTACAGGGGTCAAGGCGGATGGATAAATTCGATGCGTACCTCACAGTGCTCGCTAGTGAAAGGGAAACACACCTGACGCGTAATCAGGAAGTACGGGTTCGAGTCCTGGTGTGACCACGTGCGAGAGCAATCGTATTTTTCTTTGCGCTTTGATTTGTATCTATATCGCAATATATAGTAATGTGGTGTTAATTTTCCCGCATTAAAAACACAGAATCCCAATAAACTTGCGGTTCATATAAAAAGAAGCAATGCTTATAACAGCGCCATCTCTTCGTCCGATTTGACACTGCTGTAAAGGAAGGACTATCGGAATGCGAATAGGTGTAATACATATTCTCATAGATGGCGCTAAGGTTATATACCTTCCAATACAAATAGGTACAGGGGTAAAGGCGGATGGATAAATTCGATGCGTACGTCACAGTGCTCGCTAGTGAAAGGGAAACACACCTGACGCGTAATCAGGAAGTACCGGGATCGAGTCCTGGTGTGACCACGTGCGAGAGCAATCGTATTTTTCTTTGCGCTTTGATTTGTATCTATATCGCGCTTTGATTTGTATTTATATTTTTATATATTACAAGACAATTTAACACAAATCGAACTAGTCCCATGGTAAGCTCATACATGGAAAACATCCAAGACTCAGGAAAAATATTTATGCTCATCACACAAATATTTGCCCTTACCGGGATTTGAACCCAGGACCTTCAGCTTCGCAGGCAACGTTACTCCCGCTAAGCCAAGCCGGTCGTCAAAATGACATAGTTTGAAAGTACATTAATAGTATTACAACCTCCACTCCGTACAAGACAGACAGGCAAGTATTTTAAAAGTAGATGATGTATTTAAATTAAGAATATCGATTGTATCGTTCTTATCTTGTTAAAAGGAATTAGACTTGAGGCAGCTTTCAAATAGCACTTTCGCAACCATCATTTTCTTAGCGCTACGCACATAGCCAATGATATGAGAAAAACCGTATGTAGCGAAAACTTGCTACGAGCAGAGCACCCGACGAGCGGGCACGCGGTCGTGAAAGTCCTTTAAAACCACTTGATATTTTTATTATTGCTTCTTCCTGAGCTATCTATCCTTGACATCCTTACACTATAAACATCAATATTTAGTTATCCCTATTCCATTTATTCGTGCTATAAATACGGTGTACGTCTTTTTTAGGGTTCCGTAGCCAAAATGGCAAAAACGGAACCCTTATAGATTCATCATGTCTGTGTCTGTCTGTCCGTCTGTCTGTCTGTCCGTCCGTATGTCACAGGCATTTTACTCAAAAACTATAAGATGTACATTAATAAAATTTGGAGCATAGGTATCGTGTGTAAACCGCTACTTAGTTTGATACTTAAATAAAAGATATATATATTTCTAGGGGGGGCACTCCATACATGTAACCGAAACTTATTGCCAAAAAACTGCGCTTCTCAGCAAAAGGACGTAAGTGCCTGGGAGATACGCTCTTTTGTTAGTGTTTTTTTCCTTATCGTATTTTTTTCCTTCTGTAGTGCATTTTTTTGTAAGAACGGCTGCGGAACCCTTCATGGGCGAGTCCGACTCGCACTTGGCCGCTTTCTTTTTTCTTTAGTAATTAGTTATCATTTTTTCAGTTATCCATCAGCTTGTCGTATATTTATTTCATCTCTTTCGTTAATACATATTGATTTTGTGTTATGAGGGGGTCAAAAGTGGCTCCATAGCCATAAGTCGAACAGTATGCTATCCTGCACAACCCTCCCGCTAGCTCCACAGAAAATCAGCGCCATTGACAATCGTATACCAAACCAAGGGCAGGGCCAAGCACATCACTCGTTTGTAATATATTGTTCGTCGATATAAATTTGTAATGTTATGTTATCCTGAATAAAGTTTATGCTATTGTATTGTATTCTATAAATAAAGTGCGAGCTTCTTTCCGCCATCGTCCTACGCGACAACATTTCCACTCTCACCACTTAGAGGGTTAGCAGTCCACAACTGTGCGTTTTCCTAGAAATTTCCTGCCTCGCACGACTGAAATGTGGAATAAATTGCCGCCTGCAGTATTTCCGGACCAATGTGACCTGCAAGCCTTCAAGAAAAGCGTACTCCCGCCTGAATGGCCGGCAACGCACTTGTAACTCCTCCGGTGATGCAAGTGTCTATGGGCGACGGTGATCGCTTACCATCAGGCGACCCGTCTGCTCGTTTGCCTCCTATATCATAAAAAAAAGGTCTTCTATTTATTTGTTAGTCATGCATGTGTGAAAATCATATTGGTTTAAATAAATAAATTACCTACACCTTCTCTTACATATTGGCAAATAAACTCAATTATACCATGTCTTTAGGTAAGTACTATATCTGCAGACAAGTCAGCAAATATCAAGTTCAAGATATCTATGTCTGCTGGCTACAGAAATCGGATTGAATTCTCGTCACGTCCAAGTTGCTTTCGTAATGCCTAATAAATGTCGAGTCCGACACATTTCTGCTGTACACTGTGAAATGTATGAATGTTGTATACAATACAAATACAAGGAGTTGTTTACTCTATGCTATGTGAAATATAATATATATATGACTATTATAAATATAAAAAACAGACATTTTGGGAATTTGACTGTTTAGGAAAATGAACATTTCAGGCCTGAGTTTTTTTTATTATTCTACATAACGAACTAATAATGAAAATTTAGTCATCATCTCTGTTCCCGGTAACGGCAAAGCCGCAGCTAAATACTAGTAAACATATAAATAAACTAGTTGGTACCCCTCTTTTTTTCGATAACGTAATCGGGTAAAAAGCATGCTATAATCATTTATAAATACCCAGCTACCCCAGTACCAAAAATAATTGAAATCTGTTTAGCTGATTTGGTGTGATGAAGGCACAACGACACATATATGATATAAACAGACAAAATATCCAAAAAACATATTTTTCCATCCAGTGACCTCCAAATAGTCCTATCGTTTTTTGAAAATATCTTCAACGTACTGAATATCATCATCGAAATAAATATCATATGTTTGTTCTGAGACATCGAGGTGATATGATATACGACATGCTGACAGATTACTGAAAGAAATGATTAAGTACTAATAAATTACTTAAGAAAAAACGAAAAGACCTGTGCCGTATTTATCGCACAAATAAATTGGATAGTGAGAACCAAATATTGATGTTTTTTATTCGTACATTGCTAAGCAAAATTCGTTTGTTAGACATTTTCTCATTTCCATTTAGGGTCGGATCTCCTAATCGACCGTTACAAAAAACAATACGCTAAGGACAAGTATTTGTGTGATGAGCATAAATATGTGTTCCGGAGTCTTGACTGTTATAAAAGTATTATATATCTATTAAATATATAGTAGTCTAGTATTCTTAAAACACAAGCCTATTGAGCTTACCATGGTACTAAATAGTTTGATTTGTGTAAAATATTCCCTATTGTTTATTTATTTATGTATATGATGTTTCTGGATCGGCATCGGGTCTAGGTTACCTTTTGCTAGACCTTTCTGTTATCTGACATGACAGCCGTTTCAATCAAAGTCTGCCAGTGCTTTTTGAACCCAACCCCTTACGTCATGTGTTTTTTCAGGTTATCTATGTAATTTTCCGATATTGCTCCCATGTTTACGATTCTTAGTGGTTACATATTATATTACACAGCTAAACAGTTGACATAATCAATAATCAATATAGGTACACTGAACTGAGCATGAAAGTAAAGATAAACTTGATTAAGGATATCCGCTGCGTAGAGCTAGCGTGGGGCAGGCATCCGCTCCGGGTGCATTTCCTGTATATTGCGTGCGACAGGCTCTATGAATATACAAGAAACGGCATCCGAAACCCCTCGCCGGGCTCCTGCTCAACACAGCGGACGCCCTAAGGGTAAAAAGCACTGCTGTTTTTTTGCAAATATATTTTTTGGAATAAATTCTTAAAATGTAAGAATCCCAAATCTCTGTCACAGGACAGAAGTTAAAACTACCCTAAAATGTTAATTGGATCCTTTCCCACGCATTTGTAAACATAGCCCCAATTTGGCCCTACGTCTCCCTTACAAGGCTTCCGTTGCAAGGGAAATTATTAATCCTCATTCGATACACGTAATAGAGAAAATTTATACAATCCTGCTAGCCTGCTGTTTGATTTGTTGCCTTGATATATGTAATAGAAATTAGTGGGGACTGGTGATAAAGCGTGTGGATATGAGCATTCGTATTATATTCTCCCTATAATATTTAAGGCTAGGAGGTGCCCGCTATTCTATGAAAAGTATATTTTAGGTAGAGTGATGCTTTTAAGAGGTAACTTAAATATTGCAAGAGACTGGGCATGCGTTAAGAGTCCCCGGCAGGCTCGGCCGAATTTCACCTTCCCATACAAACAGAGTTTCGTTCTCAATTCAAAACTACCAGTTTTATTGTAATGAAAATTTGCATATACAATGAAATAAAGTATATCTAGGCTTATAATTAGTTCATATGGCTCCAATTTATAAAAGAAACAAAATACAGCAAAAACAAGTTTTGTATGAAAAACTTAAATTCGCTGTATATTTTTTACTAAGGTATCTGAAGCTACATAAACTAATTACAGGCCTGCATATACCTTAACTTATTCTAAATACAAAGTTTCAGAGCATACTAGCTAATCGTTTTAAAATGAGAGCGTAACTGACATTTGTATGGAGAACCGAGCTTGCCGGGGACTCTTAAGTCATGATGTAGAGAGTTCCACACTAGAGTTGCATGGAATGTGAATGAACTATTGTCATCGTCTTTGTCATCATATTAGCACTAAGACGTCCACTGCTGGACAAAGTCGTTCCCAAGAATCTCCATAATAACTCCCAGGTAGCACACAAGCTGTATAAGAGCTTTATATATACGGCCATTGTACAGCCAGTTTGAGCGCTATAAGTTATAAGGGCTGAATATAAGCTCTAATACAGTTTTTGTTCTACTTGGGACTAGTCATGTGCCGCCCTTATCCAATGGTTTCCCGCGATCACGGTCCATCCTGTTGGGGGCCTTCCCACGCTGCGTCGTCCTTTACGCGGTCGTCATTTAGGTTCTACGAACAATGTGCCCCGCCCACTGCCACTTAAGTCTATCCACTCTCTGAGCTATGAACTTTTGTATAATTTGGAAAATGACGAGGGGAAAGCAACATTTGAACTATTTAGGTCCATAAGATAAAGCAAAATACGGAAACGTAAGGTAGCGGGGAGTTGCGACTTAAATAGGTAGATAGAACATGAGAGCTACAACGGGAACAGATTGGAAGCCACTTGAGCTAAGACCGGAAGCTGTATAATGGTCATACTTGCGTAGCCTTGATACGAACCAAATGCAAATATGGATGCGCTTAAGCTTATTGAGTTGCTCTTCCGACCGCTCAAGAATGTTAAATAAATATCGTAAAATATCAGCAAAATCAAAATAAATTTCTTTCATAAAAAACATTTTTCAGAAAAGCTTTTATTGGTGACTCATTTTTTTTATTCTACTAAGGTGGCAAACAAGCGTACGGCCTGCCTGATGCTAAGCACCGTATCCTATGAGCGCTTGCAACGCCAGTGGCATTACGTGCGTGTTGCCGACCCTTTAAGAACCTATTCACTCCCCTCTTGAAGAACTCCATACTGTAACCTCCAGGGTAAACCGCGACAGGGAGGTCCTTCCACATTTGGAGTGTGCTCGGTAGTTTTTTTTTTTATACCGTACTGTGCGCGACTATTTTGGTTGTTTAAAAATCCATCAACTACACGCCGAACTGATTCTAAAGAGCCCAAATTCGGTAGACCATTATAATTTACTTAATCACAGAGTTCATATGAGTATCATCCGGTTCTGTCACCAGATCAGCTTGATGGCATATAGGATGAAATATTAACGTATATAATATAATATGTAACTTTAGATTTCCGACACTTTGAAAATACCGGCCTAATAATAATACAGTTTATGCATCATAATTGTCATATCGTCCATTACACTGTGATTTCACATCAACGCGGCACAAACATTGTATATCGCGCTATTAATTCGGAAAGCATGCCGCGTCTAACATTGCCGGCTGTTGACGCAATGATAATCGCTGCTAACGCGCACTCGTGCCGCAGAAACGCCGCTGTTACCGGTTGAATGATGTGTTGCATCCGTACAATAGGGTCTGCTAAAAAAAATGCTTTATAATGCATATTTCCTAATACAGTAATAGAAAAAAATAGGGTATCTTGCCATAAAATGACATTTAAAACAATAGTCCCGTTAAAACGCTGTCTGTCATGTTTAATGAAATCATAACGTCATGGTGGTATGTAAATAACACTTATGAGAACATAACATAACCTAACATATAATACTTTCAAATACGATAGCTGTTTATGAATAGACTGCCAAATGACAGCGAATTTAATATTTTTACTGTTACCGCGATTATCACTTATTTCAATAAAACAATTTAAAACGGATTAGATTCCGTATATTATATCATTTGTTACTAAGGAATTAATTAATTTGTTATTAATTGTAACGTTGACAGAGAAAAAAAAATTGTTCACGTCCACCCTGTGAACACTTATAGCTTCCGAAACGTCGGTAACTCAAATAAGATAGTGTACGCGGTATAATCCTTTCAAATTGTAATATTCAAATGACGGCAGTTTTGCCATTCTGACGTCCGCGTCAGACCATGGCGGCTCGTGTTTCTGGTCGCGTGGTATACAGATTAAAAATATTGACATTAATATTAATTTATTAAAAAAATATATGTATTTATGTCTCAAAATCAGAATAGATATTTTTATTTCTAAATACATTTTCATTTTGATCATATTTCATAATTTATTGTTGCCTAACCTACCGAAAGTACCCTATTGTGTGTACATACATTGATATTTCATATCGACACACACCAACATTGTATATCGCGCAATTAATTCGGAAAGCATGTCGGACCTAACATTGTCGGCAGTTGATGCAATGATAATCGCTGCTAACACAAACTCGCGTCGGAAATCGCCGCTGATCCCAGCTGAATGATTTTGCCAGTACCATTGTATATGGATGACATCGACTTTAGTAACTACTGAATTTCAATATTAATCAATCTTATAGGCATCTGAATTTGCATCTAAATCCGTTCAATGTTATTGAACAAGGAGAGACGATAGTTTTAAAGATAAAGATAATTTATTTGTGAACATGAGTATTACATACAGTTGTTTTAAAATGAAAATATAATGTCCTCCATGTTTTGCCTTTCGGCGTACAAATTACAATTCACAATTGTTGATAACATAATTAGATAGCGAAATAAATTAAATCAAAAGTGGAAATATACATTCATGATGATGTCATACTAATATTAAATTAAATTGAGTCTTCATTCATATTACAATAACTTACGTATATTAATTACTACAATCATTTAAAAAATCATTAATGCTATAATATCCCTTATTTACTAACAATTTCATAAGTTCTCGCTTAAAACCTGCAATTGTACTGTCTCGTATCTCTTTAGGTATCTTATTATAAATTTTAGGAGCAATGCCGAAAATGCTTTTCCTCAGCAGAGCAGTGTTAGAGATCTGATTTAGTACCTTAGTGTTGTCACGTGCTCTTAGATAACTGTTAGGGATATTTCCTCGTAGAAACAGATCAGGATTGCTCTTAATAAATACAGCAACTTCGTAGATGTAGATTGAGGGAAATGTCAATATTTTATATTTTATAAAGTATGGTTTACAGCTATCTAGTGGTTTCAGGCCAAACATAGCTCGTATACATCGCTTTTGGATTTTAAAGATACTGTCCCGATCTGTACAATTTCCCCAAAATATCACTCCATATCTTAGTATAGACGCCACTAGCGCGTGGTATGCTGATAAAACAATCTCTACATTTACTATTTGCCTCAGTTTATGTAGCGCATATGATGATTTAGCCAGTTTTGAGCAAGTAACTTCAACGTGTTTTTTCCAGTTAAGAGATTGATCTATATAAACACCCAAGAACTTTAGGTTTTCTACTTCGTCTAACTGGTTACCTTCATATGATATGCTAACATGTGGTATATTAGACTTGCGTTGACCATAGTGCAGCAGTTTAGTTTTAGATAAGTTTACTCTAAGATTATTCCTTGTTAGCCAGGAAATAATGTCATTTATTGATTCATTAATATCATTTTCATATGTCAATCTATTCTTACATTCTACAGTTACGGTACTATCATCTGCAAATAATGTCATTGGGCAATTTACTGCATTTGGCAAGTCATTAATATAAATAATAAAAAGCAATGGTCCAAGCACAGAACCTTGTGGTACTCCATATTTTATAGTTCTTTTCTCAGATAAAAATAAAGTCTCTTTTGTAGTCTTTGGATCTAATCTACATATTTCCACGTATTGGCATCTATGACTTAAATAAGATTCTAACAGTTGAAGCACATTTCCTCTTACTCCATAAGCATTGAGTTTTTTAAGAAGAATGTTATGATTAACAAAATCGAAGGCCTGGGTCATATCCATGAATACACTGCAAACAGGCCTTCTCTGATCAACATTTTTCATTACAGTATTAAGAAGATTAAATATAGCCATAGTTGTAGACCTCTGTTTACGAAAACCTTGTTGTTCGACTATTAGTAAATTCTTCTTTTCAAAATAATTGTACAATTGTCTATGAATAAACTTTTCAAATATTTTTGCGAATACTGACAGCAGTGCAACGGGTCTATAGGATTTCATATCTTCCTTGTCGTCTTTTTTATGAATTGGTTTTACGATACCCGTTTTCAGCATGTCAGGAAAAACACCTTCACTGATGCTAAGGTTAATCAGGTAGCTTAGGTGTGGTGCGATATAGTCGGCAACATACTTAATAACATTTGTTGAAACACCATCATGTCCTACGCTTTTTTTATTTCTGAGGTCTTTTATAATTTTGTATATGTCTATAGGAGTACTTGGGGACATAAACATAGATGTTGCCCTGGTCATAATATTAAAGGAGTTAAAGCAGTTGTTTGAATCTACATTCTCAATTAATTGCGGCGTTTTATTAATGATAAATTCATTAAACTCATTTGCTATTTGTTTGGGGTCAGTTATAACAGAGTTATTTAATCTAATTTTCTGTATATATTCTCTAGGTCGGTTCATTTTTGTTTTATTTATTATTCTCCAGGCCATTTTTGTTTTATTATCAGCATTCCGTATGGCGTTCATATTGTGCAAACGTTGTGATATTTTGGTAATAGCTTTAAATCTAGCCGAATAGTTTTTCAGTTTCTTTTTATATTTATTTAGATTATAATGGCTGTTTTTCATTCCGTAAAAGTCGTCAAGTATTGCTTATTGAAGACATGTTAACTGAACTCCTGTGAACTGAATCATCAAAAGTAATTAATAGTTCCCTGATAATTATTAGGGAACTATTACTTATTTATTTATTACATTTCAAATAATATAATTATTCTCATTATATTTTTACTTTTCAGCCTCAATGGATGAACCAATTTTTTGTGTCCTCCAGTTCCTACTATTTGCCGTTTAAAAGGAAATTACAAGAAAAAAAATACGACGTTGCTGTTAATAATTGGTGTTGCATTACTTACTTAATTAATAATAGCTTGAAACTACATGACATTAGTACTAAAAAATATTTATTTACCTTCAATTTCACCGGTTGCCAAGCGGACGTTAATGTCCCCCGATTTTGTATGAAAATAGTGGTTTTTCCCCTGGGCAACCATGTTTGTTACTAGAATACGTTTTTTGCGTAATGTAACACATATGTACTAATAGACTGTTTATCTGGCTAAAAAAAAATATAGATTTTATCCATAACACACGTTGCAGTAATTAATAACGAAGAAAAAACTAAGGGGCAAGAAAAGTTGATTGACCCATATGTTAGCATCATTATTAAAACATGATAGACATAGCCCAAAGAATTAGCAAATTGATATAACAGTGGGCTGGTCATATTTGCCGAAGAACCAGCAACCGTTGGAGTAGACGTGTCCTCGAGTGGAGAACGCGTCTCGGCAAAAGAAGCGTAAGACGTCCTTAGGCAAGGTGGAGCGATGATATTAGCCGGGTGGCTGACGGCGGCTGGAGAGCCGCTGAGGATCGTGCTTAGTGGCACACCCTTGGAGAGACCATATCCAGCAGTGGACTGCAGCAGGTTGATGGTGATCATTATTAAAACATAGGTGCAGTGAGTAGACTTCTCGGTAACGCAGGCGAAGCGGCGGGAAAATTCTAGTCAATTATTAAGTAAATCGGCACCTATTGGCTCCATAGCTCTCCCTCGGTAACCCAATAACCCCACCACTTGTACCTACGCTTATTCTGTAATCGAATTCCCCCACCAAGGCCCTGTCAAAAAGCCTGTAATTATATTGTCGTATACTGGTAAAATACTTGAGTGATTTGACGTAAAATATCAGTTGGTTAATAAGTTCAGTTAATAAGTCAAGTTCTTTGCAAACAAAATAAAATGTTGCTATTTTTTATAATATTATCGTACATCAATTTAAAGCGTAATTTTTGCCAATTAAGAAAACAAGCAATTTGCCTAAATTTAGTCTCTCTACTTTCTTTACCAACTCTTAACTTTCGAGATACACCACCACTGGAATTACGCACAAGATTTGATGAAAATCTCTTAGTAAGTAAAGTGAGTAAACTAGTGTTTAAGATGGTAAAGGAAATGTTATAGTTTTCTAAAACCTCTGTTCAAGGGCTTTTTTTAGAATAGCCTTTTTTTATGCATCCCTACACTAAATGTGCTAATCAAGAAGTTAAGGTAGTGTTTCAGTTTAGCACAAAATACGAATACTGCCAATTGTGTCGCCTCGACCTACATAAATTATACCTTAAAATAAAGATCTGTTTCAAGTCCAAATAACCATAAACTCTACAAAGAAACTGCATTTCAAATTAGAGACTGATTAACCATTTTACTTTTGTGCGTATTTTTATAGTAGAGGTAAGGAAAGTTGCGGTGTAAATTTTATAAAAAAAAAATACAATTTCCTAACTGGTAAAAAATAAGCTTTGAGTTGTAAAGTTGAAGTATATGAGAAATACAAAGCAATACCTTAATTTTATTTTATTCGCAAATAACCTTATAACAGAACTTATTCACCAAGTGAGTAAAATATCTGTTTGCGAAATCCCTCAAGTGGGGTCGATACGTAAGGTAACAAAGTAAACTTCGGTAGAGATACTAGTAGGGTATGATACAATACAATACAAAACAAATAGCTACTCTTTATTGAACACCTCACAAATATAAAAACATTTACAAAAAAATGCATTTACAAGACACTATTAGAGGTAGACAAGTTAAGAATTTAATTACAAAAGTATTATTAATCTAATCAGGGTATGATCTCAAAAAGAAGTAGGCAGGACTTCCCTCTTTCTGAAATCACACCCTTTCACTCCTTCTGATCACTCCCTTAAAACATATAATAAAATAATAATTAAAAAGCTTTTTTATTCCATGCGATTACAGTCACAATTGAAACTACTACATTAAGCAACATTTTTTTTTCTTATGTAGCTTACCATTTTCACACAACCAATTACCATTATCATATATCATATTGTGTTGATATGAAATGAATAATAATATGTATTATAGTGTTTAATTTAACGAAATACTTATTGAATTGATCACTCGAAGTTGCATTATTATTAATAATATATTTTTATCTTGTATCTTTAGTCTATTTTTTATCGAGGCATGGACCCCCCTCAGGTCCCTAAAGGCCTCCTCCAAAGGAAGAAACTAATCATCACTTTTAAATTATATAATTCAACAGCAGTGTTGTCACCCGACAACGTTCATGAAAACCTAAAACAATATATATTTTTTGTATAGTTTAGAAAATACTAGGATTTTCCCACGGCTTCGCCCGCATGGCCTACTATTTTATTTATCCCTTGGAAATTGTGCATTTATTCGGGATAAAAAACTGTCCTATATCCTGTCTAAAGTCTCGAACTATCTTCATTCCAAATTTCGTCTAAATTGGTTCAGCGTTTTAAGCGTGAAGAGATAACAGACAGACAGAGTTACTTTCGCATGTATAATATTAATATAATATGTAGTATGGGGGTGTGTAATGTTTTTAATAACAACTATTTTCGAATATTCATTTTACATAATACGAATTGCATAATTTTGACTTGCAGAAATGATTATATAGTTTAAAAACAAAATGAATATAAACGAATTGCATAATTTCGAATGTAATAATAGTTTAGTTGCATAGTAATGTATTTGCATAACAAGTAATCAGTATAATGGTCGCTGTGTATAGTATTTATTGCTCCTAACGTTTTTTTCTCATAAAAACCAAGATCATATGGTTAAAAATTTATAAACTTCACTCGTCTTCGTACCTAACGGTGTCCTGCCTTAAGGTAAAATTGGCAGATTTTTTTATACGTTATATTTGTTTTCACGATATTATGCATTAGTTACTAGTTAAGCATAATCGTATTCCGCATATCAATCAATCAATCAATCAAAATATTATTTATTCAAGTAGGCCTAGTTACAAGCACTTTCGAAATGACAGTTACATGAGAGTGAATGTTTGCTGGGAGAAATACAATATGATCCAACATTTGCTGCAAGGATTAGGGAAACCCAGAAAAACCTAATCAGATCATTTAACTTAAGTATAATATTATTGATAAAATCATCATTTTGAAAAATTAGAATATTCAATAAGATAAATCCCAAAAGGATTGTCAGTAAAAAATAAATAATCTAGAATGTGTCTAGAATAAAATTCTAAATGTCAGAGTATATAAAACAATAAGATTAAAATAATAATAATACCTTAGGTATAATTTACATTAATCCCACGCGGCTTCATCATTCGTGTAGTCTTGTGTGCTATAATAAGCTTTAGAAAATAATTTTCGTTTCACAATATTTTTGAATTTACCAATAGACAACTCAGTTATGCTGCTAGGAAGTTTATAATAAAGTCTCACACAGTTACCCATGAATGATCTCCTTATTTTATGGAGCCTAGTAGCAGGCACTACGAGCTTATGCTTATTTCTAGTATTAATATCATGTATATCACAGTTCTTCTTAAAGTGGGTAATATTTTTATGTACATACATAATATTCTCATAAATGTATTGACAATGCACTGTCATTATATTAATGTCCTTAAACTTATCTCTAAGCGACTCTCTATAGTTCATTTTATATATCGCACGAACAGCCCGCTTCTGCAGAACAAATATAGTATTAATGTCGAAAGCACTGCCCCATAGTAAGATGCCATATGACATAATACTGTGGAAATAACTGAAATACACTAATCGAGCCGTTATCACGTCTGTTAATTGACGAATCTTACTTACTGCAAAAGCTGCAGAACTCAGTCAATTCGAGAGATTAGCAATATGGAGACCCAATTGGAGCTTAGAATGTAATGTTATACCGAGAAAGACTGTACTATTAACTAGTTCCAGTTCCTCACCTTTAACCATAACGCTTGCTTGCTCGTGTTTTACGTTACTCGTGACAAACTTAACACATTTAGTCTTTTTCTCATTCAACAATAAATTATTTACATTAAACCAATTTACTACTTCACAAATAGCATTGTTTACGTCATTGTAGGACCGTTGATTTCGTACGACTTTGAAAACTAGCGACGTATCATCTGCAAACAAAACTATCTCATGGTGGGTCTTTACGAGGTGTGGCAAGTCGTTTATATAGATAAGGAACAGGAAAGGTCCCAATATTGATCCCTGCGGCACACCCATAGAGACTAATGACCCCAGTGAACGCTTTCCATTCACGTCAACCCTTTGTATTCTACCATTTAAATAAGACTCTAATAAATTTAGTGCTGATCCTTTAACTCCGTAGTGGTGTAGCTTCCTGATCAGTGTCTTATGATTAACGCAATCGAAGGCCTTAGATAAATCACAGAAGATACCTAAAGCATCTCGCGATTCCTCCCAGGCATCGAAAATGTGTTTTACAAGCTCAACTCCGGCGTTGGATGTCGAGCGACCCCGCGTAAAACCGAATTGCTTACTATGCATCAAATTATTCAAATTAAAATGTTTTAACAATTGATATAGAATTAGCTTTTCAAAAATTTTACTAAATGTAGGTAGTACAGATATTGGTCTAAAGTTAGTGGGGTCAGAGGTACTACCTGATTTAAATAAAGGAGTTATTTTGCTATATTTCATCAGATCAGAAAACTCACCGCAGTCAACACTGTTATTGAATATATCTGCCAAGTCAGGCGCTATGACTTCTATTAGGGATTTGACAGCATGGACTGAGACCCCCCATAGGTCATTGGTTTTTTTGACATTAATTGATTTAAATGCCTTTACTACATCTGAAGGACTGACATGTTCAAAATAAAAGTCCTTACTACATTCTGGGACGTTTTCTTTTAACAACAAAACGGCAGACGAAGGTGATGAATTTAAACACTTTGTTGTGGATACTGGTTTATCGGTGAAGAAATTTTCAAATTCTGTTGCTACATCTAAACTAGAATCTATAATTTTGCCATCAATTTTTAATTCTAGATCCCTAATTGCGTGCCTCGATCTACCAGTCTCCGCATTAATCACTTTCCAGGTAGTTTTGATAATATTAGAACTATTTTTGATTTTCTGGGATAAATAATTACGTTTGGCAATATGACAATCAATTTTGAATTGTTTCGAATATTGCTTTACATGTTCTTTAAATTCATCACTCATATTAAACCGCCGTTCCTCATACATGGCATACAGTGCTTGTCTACGTTTGTGTAAGTCCGCAGTAGCCCATTCGCTAAATACTGGTGCACCGCCAGCCACAACCGATTTGGAAGTAAATATTGTATTATAATGTTTCATAAAAATTGTAAAAAATGAATCATACATGAGATTAGGACTCATTTCAGAAGAAAGAACGGGTAGCGCCTGAAACAAATGTTGCTTCATTCTTTCCACACGCTCTGTGGTTACCGGTACAAAAGTAATTTGTTTTTTCACTATATTTTCCCTTAATATCTTAAATTCCATTAATTGGCCTAAATGATCTAATTCTAATTTACTGATTATACTTTAATATTTTCTTCTGTTTCCGCGATTATTACTCATTGAAATAAAACAATTTAACGGATTATATCGCGTATATTATCTCATTTTAGTTCCCGACGTTTCGGAAGCTTTCCAGCTTTCCATGGTCACGGGAGGACTGAGAAAAGATGTATTTTTGGAAAGCTTCCGAAACATCGGGAACTAAAATGAGATAATATACGCGATATAATCCGTTAAATTGTTTTATTTCATTGATTATACTTTGTTTAGAAGGAGAAATATCAGTGAAAATCTTATCAATACAGGTGGCGCTGGTATCGGTATCTAATTTAAATAGGCATCCTACACAAATGCCAGGACAATTATGTTGCTCAGTGTCGGTTTTTGCTCAGTGAAATAGGCAATGGTAGGAATCGTAAGCCAAGTTGGACCTGCGCGGCTCGCTCGCTTCGCTCGCTCGTTAGGGTCGCAGTTCAACCTACCACTCCTCCTCGCTTCGCTCGTCGTCTTACCTAACCTAAGCCAAGTCGGACCTGCCATAACATAAAATAGGCAATGGTAGGAATCGTAAGGTAATTATTGGTGAGGCAAAGTCTCATAGACTTCGCTGGCTTGGTCACCTTCAAAGAATGGAGGAGGATCGCGCAACGAAAAGAGCATACCTGGGGCGGCCAGATGGTCGGCGACGGGTTGGTCGTCCCAAGTACCGCTGCCTGGGGAGACGTGGTGGAGGCGAATCTGCGTAAGCTTCAAGTCAACAACTGGCAGGAAACCGCGCAGGATCGGGACAAGTGGCGTGCTCTCGTTTTGAAGGTCATTATACTGAATGTATGTTATAACAAGGAAAATTACTAAAGATCGTTATAAGGAGTGTTTTTTTTATGATTATACAGCATTCTGTTTTTTTAATTATTAAGACCAACAACATTATGTATTTTGTTTTTATACATCATGTTTAATTGAGTTTTAATAGTAGTTAAATGAAATTATGCTAAAAGTTTGTATTAAAATTGAACGGCGTAGTATGGACTAGTATTGTATATAGTATGGATTAGTATGGATTATTTGGCCATCTTTTATCGACGAATAGAGATATGTATAAGTATAAAAACGACAGACGGCCAAATAATATTTCGTGAACCAACAACACTTTGGCATTCATAATTATTTAAGACTCAATCACCGTAAACGCAGCGCCGTGACTTATATGATACGATCTTTACGCATGCTTCCCACACCGGTGATCAAAAAAACGCTGATGATGCGTTTACGCGGCTGAATGTATAGAGAAAACGTGACGCATAAGACTCATATCGCGTATACGCAGCGTTAAACTTCGTGTGGTAGGTATGCATGAAAATCGGGACGCACAAGAGACTTTTAGTACTAACTATAGGGATTTCCTACTATGACCTTGTCGCAAACTGTTATTCGTCATCAACATACCTAAAGACGATTGCTGGACAAAGGCCTGCCCAAGTAACTCCAAAACGACCAGTCGTGCGCCGTGCCACTAATTATTTTTATCCATACTAATATCTGTCTGTCTGTCTGTCTGTTACCTCTTCACGCTTAAACCCCTGAACCGATTTAGATGAAATTTGGTATGGAGATAGTTTTAGTCCCGGAGAAGGACATAGGCTACTTTTTATCCGGGAAAAATACCCTTATCCGCGATAAACGAATTTAAGGCGGACAAAGTCGCGGGCAGAAGCTAGTATAATTAACCTATTTTTGCGTCTTGGATTAAAATAATCCACCAATAATAATTGCATTTCTTCGGCTCAAATCCTGCGTAAACAAATCTAATTGCTTCCATCCTCCGGGTGAAAGGAGCTCATTAATACTGACATAAAAACTGATCTTTATTCCGTAAACTATCGGTCAAACTTTACCCAATAAGTAGGGAGTTTTGCTCAGGCTATTTTCTCGATCTAATTCAAAGTTTTCAGGGGTCCGTCGGGCTAGACAGATATTGCAACGTTATAACGCTGGCTGCGGTCATGATCATAAAGAACGCCTTCAAATGTGGCGACGTGGGGCTTCCTCTCCGGAGGACCATCAAATTTAGGGGTAATACAGATTTAGAAATTACCTATTGTAGTTAGTTAATGGTTCAATACAACTTATTTCTTATTTTTTTATCATAAATATCTTGAGTAGTAGAGAATTGGTACTTGCCATGGTCATGAAAGAAAAAAATATAATTAAAGCCTTGATTTGGCATATTTAAAAATCTGTTTCACCCATGGGCATTTCGGTAGTGGCCTAGATAATCTTGCGTGCACGCTGGCTGTAGGGTTAGCGGCCCCTAAAGCAAGGCTTCTAAATCTGCTTTCGATTAGTCAAATATGCGCGTCCCGATTTTCTACTAGAGCCGTGTGATAGATTAGACCATATTTCAGGTATCAGTTTGACGAGATTGTACTGATGGCATATACTTCGGATTCCTGGGCTACTTTTCTATCTATCCAGAAACACTTACGGATCAAAAAACACCTATCAACCATTGTTCTGAAGTGACAGTACTTTGATCTACAGCAGAGACCTTGTACTGAAGATTGTCAAAATGATATTCCGTCAAGGAGTGAACGGGTCGTTGTTCGTGGGTTTTAATCGCCTCATTTTTATGGACACATTACGAGCTATTTTGTGGAGATCCCACACTTCTAAGAAAAAGATTGAAATCTTATTATAATCTCCTGCGTGGGTTTGTCCTGCAGGCCCTTAGTGTGATTTTCCACTAGGGCTCGCGTAGGTGGGAGCCGAATCGTGACGTTCCACATCTTTGGTACTACGCGAAAGCTCGGCCTTCGGCCTCGCAACAGTTGGCGCTCGTTTTCGCGTCTGCGGCCCTCAGTCAAGGTATTCCAACAAAACGAGTATCCACGAAAGAGGGATTGTTGCACTGCTCGAATAATGACTCAAACGCACCGGTAATATCTTGTCTCCGACGAGAAAGTCATAGACGTCAAAATCCTCATCGCTGATTCAAGTTCATGCATCCTGGAACTGACACGTTCATTTCAATTGTTCTTATTTTCTTTAAATATGGACTAAAAACACTTGAGAGAACGACTGAGTACCTACACTTTATATATAAAAACCTCTGGCACTTTTCAACAAAAGATCTTTTATGTTCATACGTATTATTTTTACAGCGTTATAAATAATAGAGGAATAGTACATTACTGCAGAGGCTGCGAAGTACGGGATTGCCGGCCGAGTAGTTATAGATGGCCGAATGTTAACGAGGCCATCTAGAGATACGAGGCCGACAATCCCTGTTCGCGCCGAGGCTTGTATAGTGCTTTTCTCAAACATGCAATGAAATAAAAAACCAATATTTTTTTATATAATAAACATTTTTTTCCCACAAAAACGTTGTTTTAATACCTATACATAGTTATTAGTTTCCTACGCCGCGCCGCCGCAGCGCGAAAATGTTAGACTTCGGGGTCTATTACAAGGAACACAACGTCAATATTTCATTGCATGTTTGAGAAAAATAATTTTACTGGTCCAAACTCGCATGAAATTATTGAGCAATTACACAAATTTTATGTATTAATTGTAAATTACTAAATGTGTTCGAACTGACTTCATAATTTATTCAGCATTTAAAAAAGAATATATATTGATTCAGTTCGTTGGTAATATCAACTGAAAATTAACAGATTGTTAATGTATTCATTCGCAATATTTTACCTTTAGGCATTTATATGCATATTTAAACGTATTATAAAGCCTTATCTCAGACGCGTTTTACTTATTTTTATTTTACAAGAGAAATGTTCAAGTTTTTCTAAAATATCCTATGACATAATAGAACCCTAATGTCAATTTAGTAAAGTGGACAAATTAACAAAGTGGACGATATACGAATGTGAACGAGTTGACACAGTGGATGATAGACAAAGGAATGTAGACGAATTGACACAGAGGATGATATAGGTATATGGATGAGTTTTAACGATATAAGTGGACGAAGGGATTCTAAGCCAATGAAACTTAGCAAATGGCATATAATAACATGAATCTATCTCATCAGGCCATGAATACATACGATTATCGATTCCCAATAACGAGGCCGAAATCAATGCTGAATGCTAGTCTCGTATAAAAATGTAAATAGAACTTAATTCATAAATGGGATAGTAGTGTTTGGTGTCTAATTCTGTTTGAAAATAATTATATTTTCTTTACTACAATTTGTAACTTCCTCACAAACGGAAAGACAGCAAGTTCGATTGAAAACTTCGCTCACGATTGTGAAGATCATCAATATCTTACCATATTTGAACAATACTGTATTGTACCGCAATTTATTTCCCCTGTTCATAAATGACAAATGTTATTCCAGAAACAATGGAATCTAGATGGTATGAAGATATTATTTAGTATATCCCCACGATATTGTACCAAGGCACTATAAGCTATCAGAATACATCTCAATACGTTATATACTACTGACAGCTTATAACTAAACTAGAACCAAAGAGAATTATGTAACTACACTAGAAGGCGCCCGCAACTTCGTACGTGGAGGAGAAAAAGTCATAATCCCTCTTTTTTTAGCATAGTCGGATAAAAAGTATCCTATAACCATCTGGAAATACCCAGCTACCCGTGTACCAAAAATTGTCGAAATCCGTTTAGCCGATTTAGCGTGATAAAGCCACAACGACACATACGAACATACAAACGTACAAAAAAAAATATTCAATTCCGTGTCCTCCAAATAGTCCGTTACAATAGTTTTTTTGAAAATATATTCAATGTACAGACATCTCATTTTTACTACTTTATAATAGTATAGATATAAGAGACTACTCAAATAGAAAAAAAAAAAACAAATTAGCAAGTTGGCAGTATTGCGTAAGTACCTACTTAATATGTATAGTATGGCGACACGTTTAGCTCAGTGGATTGCACAACGGCCTACGAAGCTGGCGGTCCTGGGTTCGAATCCCGACCAGGGCAAGTGTTTGTGTGATGAGTATGAATATTTGTTCCTGGGTCTTGGATATTTTCTATGTATTTAAGTTTTATTATTTATCTATATTATTATGTATATTTATCGTCGCCTAGTACCCATAGTAAAAGCTTTGCTTAGTTTGGGACTAGGTCGATGTGTGTAAGATTGTCCCAATAACATTATATATTTAAACATGAAATCTCAAACGTGCAAACGCTATTAAAATCACATTTCATACGGGTCTCCTGCAGAATCCCTAATGTCGTTTTTCCTAATGTATCGTTTGTCCTAACGCTTTTTTTTCAGAAACCGTTAATTCTTCGGGATTTTTTAAAAGATCATCGTATCGATTAAGTTAGGTTAGGTTAGGTTTGATTTATAACAATCCTGAAAACTTTACAGTTTCATAAAAAAATGCGTTAGGACAAACGATACATTAGGACAAACAACGTTAGGGATTCCGATATAGATCCATTTCATACAATTATTTCTATGAGAATATGCATTGTAAAAAGTGATTCTTCAAGAAGATTTAACCCTGTCGGCACCATACGTTTCCGACATTTAAGCGTTCTCTGGTGTTGCACATATCTATAGGTGACCATGACCACTTGGACCATTAAAACTGATCTCCATACCCACACACGAGCTTGAGTTTACTATGTAGAAATATTTGTCTATTACGCGTTTATAGATTTACGAAACAAACTACATATGTACCTATAGGTAAACACTTGAGAAAAGTCCTACACGTCAGCAATTGTTATTGAAAGAACCCTCTGAAAGACGAATAAATAGTTCTAATCTATAGCCATAAAGCAAACGAAAGTCATTAGTCGCGGCGCTACCGTCGCTCTCATATAGGTACGTATGAAAAAGTACCGTCGATAAAATAACAATTATGCCCCTCTCGAGCGCTCGGCAAATAGACGGAATGTGCAAAAATCCTAGTGAATATAGGGCTACACTAAAACGTTTGAGTAATAGATAACGAGTTCTCCTAGAGACTATCACACAGTTATTATAGATTTGATTATTACTGATAGATGCATTAATCATCAAAGCTCTCTCGTCATCAAAGTTACATCTGTAAAACAGTATTTTTTTCTGGCAGAAGGTCAATACACTAAGCTCACATATGCCATTTACATTTTTTCTACAAAAAAATTTGATACTCTTAATGCAAATACATATTGACAGAACCCTCTAAAACATATGAAATACAATACTCGTTATCTAGAAACATAAAGCAAACGAAAGTCATTAGTCGCGGCACTAGCGTCGCTCTCAGATATACGTATGAAAGAGTACCGTCGATAAAATAACAATTATGCCGCTCTCGAGCGCTCGACAAATAGATGGAATGTGCACAAATCCAGATGCCATCGAACGTAGGG
Organism: Hedya salicella; assembly: GCA_905404275.2. Classification (NCBI taxonomy): domain Eukaryota; kingdom Metazoa; phylum Arthropoda; class Insecta; order Lepidoptera; family Tortricidae; genus Hedya; species Hedya salicella. The sequence goes on along the minus strand of FR990114.1, from coordinate 10,823,454 downwards.
CTGTGCTAAAAGGTTTGAGTAATAGATAATGATTTCTCTTATTTTTACATATATTGTTTTTGTACTTTGATGACAAACTGTTACAAATATCACTAACACGTTCACACTCCTCAAACTATGTGAAAACAAGCTCAACTGTCCATCTAGTATGGGGACGTTCACAGTGGAAGCATAGGTTCCTGGCAAGTATGAGCATGAGTTGGATGCATGGTTGATTGGAAGCACTCGGACAGGGAACGAGCTAAAGCAAAATACATAGAGGAAAGAACATAGAGTACGACTAAATACATATACAGAGAAATCCTGTGTTCCCATGCGTATATGGCATATGACTATAATCCGTGTCTTAAGTAGTAAATAGTACAAAAGCATTTCAGCTATACTTTAATCTCGTTTAAGTAGCCTTTGACTTTCGATTATTATGTTACTTTGGATTGTCCAACGCAGAATTTTAACCACTTTCATAATATTAACCATTAAGAATTTGTAACGCATTAGGCTTTAGTACTTGTTATGTTAGTATTTCTTTTTTTATTAATAATAAACAAATAAATAATTAAACATTTGGCAAATGAATGATAAAGGATTGACTTACCGAAGGTGCAAGGTGTGAGGTCGCGTAAACCAGGAATGCACTCGCTACCTGAAAAATAAATAGCATTTAGTTCAAACAAGATTTCTGATCTTTAGTGGCAATGGGCGGGGCACAAGGACTTGAATGGAGACCAGTCATGAACCGGTGAAATTCAGCTTTGGACATTTTTCCGCTAATAATGATGGTGATGATGATAAATCATATATAACGTACCATGATGGATGACTCTACATTATAGCATCTCAAATAGAACAGAATAACTCAAAGTCCTATACGATGACTGGGTATGAAAAAAAAATTGTACCTAGTGTCACGTGACATTTTGACTCAATATATCGCCTTTCTTACTTGATTAAGTAAAAAATTAAAAAATACGTGTCCAATATTTTTTATTAATCTACATGAAGGACTAATTATTAACATTTAGTCATCATTCCTATTCAATCCTAATTCATAGGTCATGTTGGTTGGTCATCATGGTTGTTATACAATACTTTATAACCCATTTGCTCTAGTAGAAATACGTGAAAAAATCAGCATTCTTGTCAAATATTAAATTATTTCTGTTAGCGAGATATAAATGAAAGTATTGTTAAACGGAACCACAAAGTTGTTTGCAACTAAGCGCCCTAAATGATAAGACGTTAATGTTATTACTTTTTTTAGAAAATACGAAAATAAGCAGCCAAAACTCTTCAACTAGTTACTATCAGCATCGTGGTAAGCATTAGTACAATAGTACATTACTGCAGACGCCGGGAAAGAAGGGCTTGCCGGGTGAGTAGGTATAGACGGCCGACCGTAGGGAGGCCGGATAGTGACACGAAGCCGGCAAGCACTTTTCACGGCCAGAGGCATGTATAGTGCTTTTCTCAAAAATATGCAATGAAATAAAAAAAAAACACCACTCAAAAAACTACACGACAAAAGTTTATTTTTTTAATTTTCCCCTTCAATCCCTCCATAATGTTTTTTTTTTACGGAAGTCGGTTGTACTTCGCGTGTGTAGTGTTTCATTAGACCCTATTAGGGCCGTTATACACAACATGATAATAAGAATTTTAATTTCTATAAAAAATAAAATAAATGCAGAGGATTTAAAATATTGTCTATGGTCTCTTGTGACTTACGTATAGACAATATTTTAAATTTATTCATCAACATATAAACGATACAGATTGGTGTTCTTAATGTCATTTCGTGTGTAATAGGCATTAAAGCGGATATTTTTAGTCCGATAACCATTCAGCCACTAGAAAAAAATTAAAAAAGTATAATTCAGCTGTATAGCTGTGCATAACACAGACGCCATGTTTACATTAAAATTTTAAAAAAATACTTCCCGGCCTAGGCCTTGAATTTTGTATGAAATTCCTTTACAGTTGAAATAAAACAATTTAACGGATTATATCGCGTATATTATCTCATTTTAGTTCCCGACGTTTCGGAAGCTTTCCAGCTTTCCATGGTCACGGGTGGACTGAGAAAAGATGTATTTTCCTCTGTCAAAGTTATAATTTGTGCAAACTACCAATTTTTTTGAAAAAAACACAAATAAAGGTGTACATACATGCCAGATGGGCCTAAGCTGTAAAGACAGTTACACATTTGCCTGAACCTTAGACCATCTTATTTTGAATCTATGGTCTAAGATTGAACTCCATGCATAGTAAAATTAAATTCACTATGGAGTTGGAAAATCAAAATTCACTTGCATTCTTAGATGTGCTAGTAATTAGAGGTCCTAAAAATGACATAGGTCATACTGTATATAGGAAACCTACGCATACAGATAGGTATTTGAATGGCAAATCTCACCACCATCCCTGTCAACTTGCTACAGTGGGTAAATCTTTGTTTCAGAGAGTCAGGGGTATCTGCGACAATCAACATCTGACTGCTGAGTTGCAGAATGTCAAACGTGCGCTTCGAGCCAACGAGCTCCAGATACCACGTTCCAAGCAGAATCCCAGTATGAAGAAACCAACAGTCGAGCGTAAACCTGCCGTATTACCATATGTGAAAGGAGTCACAGACAAGATCGGAAACATCTTGAAGCGTGCTTCTATAAAAACATATTTCAAGCCGTTGAAGAAGGTGTCTCAATACCTTAGACCCGTGAAGAGTAGCACCCCTTTGCAGAGTGCAGGCATTTATAAGCTGGACTGCGAGTGTTGTCTTTCATACATTGGTCAAACGAAACGCAGTGTATCAACCCGGGTGAAGGAGCACATAGCAGATGTCAAGCACCGTCGGTGTAATAGGTCTGCAGTCTGTGAACATGTCATTGACAAACCAAACCACTCAATTAACTTTGATAAATCTTCTATCCTTGCCAAAGAAAAAAGATATTTTCCCAGAATGCTACGCGAGGCTATTGAGATTAAAAAGCATCTTAATTTCAATAGAGAGGATGGATTGTCACTACCACCTGCTTGGGATCCTGTAATACATCTCATCAAGGAACAAGCGAGACACAGGACTGCAAATCCTTAATTTCCGAATGGTGTAAAATATCTTATCTGTTTAAAAGTAGTTTAATAGTCTCTGTTTTTTAAATATTATAATTAGTAATGAGGTAGCCTGGGAGTTTTTCTTTGCAGCGTTTCTTTTCTCCTCAGTACGCCTCATTTGTGAAATGCTGCTTGGTAAATTATTAGAATAAAATAATTAAGCCCTTCTGGCACATGTGTAACTGTCTTTACAGCTTAGGCCCATCTGGCATGTATGTACACCTTTATTTGTGTTTTTTTTTTCAAAAAATATGGGTAGTTTGCACAAATTGTAACTTTGACAGAGGAAAATACATCTTTTCTCGGTCTACCCGTGACCATGGAAAGCTGGAAAGCTTCCGAAACGTCGGGAACTAAAATGAGATAATATACGCGATATAATCCGTTAAATTGTTTTATTTCAATGAGTAATAATCGCGGAAACAGAAGAAAATATTCCTTTACAGTTCTCTCAGGTTGCTCCGCTCGAAACGGGATACGGGATAATTTTTTTCATTGTATGTTTGAGAAAAAAAGTATTTCAATACAACACAGTACTCAAGGTCTGTAAAAATAATTTATTTACTGTATAAAACCGTCCGGGGCTTAAAGAAAGGGGGACTAAAACCGTACTCAATTTTGCAATAGCGGAAAATGGACCTACTAAAATATTCAGGGCAGAAGGAACTAGATTTTCTTTGCTTAATATTCCTCCTTTTGCAATTTATATGTTACATCTATAAAGGCCAGGTGAGGAGTACCCGCAACTGATAAAGTGTATGAATAGGAGATATTCTGGCAAAAACTAGATGGCGCTTTAAAACTAAACATTTAATAATGTTATAATTGAATAAAGAAATATAGTATAGTAATAATTAGTTTGGAAATAGCTAAGAATAAATAAATCGTATCATTTAAATACTGTATCACGCTTGCAAAGTTGAATAATTGTAAAAAATAATTCTTATACATAGATGGCGTTGTTCATATCGGGGAACGGCTTTTTGGTTCGAGATGGGCAGTCCTCTTGTTTTAATGGTCCTTGATGTAAATGAAGCGAAAGAAGTATGTTAGGACCGTAGAGTCTGGCATTCGGTAGTCTCTGTCTAGCCCAGTGAGACATAGATTCAAACTAACACGATTTTCACCCATTATCACAAAACAACAAACGGGTCTTATTCGCGTATAAGTACGTTTTTATTTAATTACCTTTGGTTAGTATTTTTTCGACGTTACGGACGCTGCGTTACGTCCATGGTCTCGAAGAAACTGGAGAGGCGAGTATTAACATCTTCTAGCCGCGCGAGCTTTCCGATCTACCCGCACTTGATCTTGTTTATTCATTTGAATACTAAGGTTGTCACTATACCGACAACATATATTTATTTATACTCGATTAAGGCCCGATTGTTGTGTTGTGATAGCCTAGTGCAGGAGTCAGCAAACAGCGGCTCGCTCTTCAAGTTCCCCTAATTTTTTTTTATTGTATATTGTGTACAAATAATACTTACCGGTATTCAGGCTCTGTTCAAAACATGAGAAATGTGTATATCCGGAACCAACAAGTCAGGCGCCCCCTGTTGGACTATTGGCAGAAGAGGCTAATTTACGCGGCACCCCGTCTCTTTTTCAACAGTATTACCCTACAGCAATCACCGCTAATAAGCCAAACGGGCCGTCAAATCTGGCAACCCTACAACCGTGCAACCCTAAACACACAATTTAAAAAAATCTTAAGCGACGCTGAAACTCAAATACAAAAGACTTTTCTGATTTGGGTTATTTGGACTCGCGATGGTAAACTCGGAATAATTCAATTAGGAAACCATTCGTTACCTCCGCGATGGATACGTAGGTAAAAACACGTCCAGGTATTGATTTAGGCTTACGCAATCGCCCTCTGTAGTTTTCGCTATATCCGTCGACAACGTTTGGCTCAGTGGGTTGTACAACAGCCTACGAAGCTGGCGGTTCCGGGTTCGAATCCCGGCCAGGGCAAGTGTTTGTGTGATGAGCACGAATGTTTGTTCCTGGGACTCGGATGTTTTCTATGTATTTAAGTATTATAATTTATTTATATATTATGTACTAGAAGGCACCCTCAACTTCATTCGCGGAGGAGAAAAAGTCATAACCCCTCTTTTTTATTTAGTATAGTCGGGTAAAAAGTAACCTATAACCATATGGAGATACCCAGCTACCCGTGTACCAAAAATAGTTAAATCCGTTTAGCCGATTTAGCGTGATGAAGCCACAACGACACATACGAACATACAAAAAATGAAAAATATTCTTCGTTTTAGTGACCTTCAAATGGTCCGTAACAATTTTTTTTTGACAATATCTTCAATGTACAGACATTTCAATTTTACAACTTTATAATAGTACAGATATCGTCGCCTAGTACCCTTACTACAAGCTTTGGGACTAGGTCGATTTGTGTAAGATTGTCCCTGTGTTATTTATTTATTTATTATCCTTATAAAAATAGGCTTAACCCAACGATGAAAAACCACGAGAATTGGGAAGATGATTTTTTTTGAAACGACATTCGATCCTGTTTTTTGTAGGGATCAAAATTCTATAATAGACTAACAACAAATTAAGTATCTACTCTAAAAGTTAGAAATTATAGTTAAAGTTCAGTATTCCTACTGAGCACTGAAAAGACTCCGTAGTATTGAGTATAGCCATTTAGGTACCTAATGTGGAAAATCAAGTATTTTGGTCGCGAAAAAGTACATTTAACTACATGGTTCCCCTACAAACATTGTTCAAAAAATAAAACCGAACACATAAAGAAAACATTAAAGCATTATGACCACCTTCCGGTTCCATCATCAAATCAGCTTGATGAGGTCATAATATTGTATTACAACCTAACTTACATAAGTATTTTAGACCAATTAAAAACCGGGACGTAGGTCAAATTTAACTTGCAAGATTTGTTCACTTATCTACATAGTTACAGGTGATCCTAATACAGTTTTGAAAACATAATCCTCTTACTGACGCAGTCGGCTAAAAATTAAGTGGCTTCTAGGACCAACGGTAAAAAAAGTAGGGTGTAAATGAGGATTACGGAGTTTTCGCTAACAGTATAATACAAGGTGAGGTGAGAATGTAATTTGTCTTAATTTGTCTTGTTCCTGGCTTTGAGGAAGATTTTTTGGCTTGTCCTTGAATTATTTATATCTCGACTTTGCTTTACTGACTTGTAATGTTCCGAGCTTTATTTATTTCTCATAATGTGAATTTATGGCGTTGGCGAAAGTCTATGTTCTTTAATGTGATAAATGATAAAGTTAAAGAGAATATTTTCTGTACAATTACTTTTAAAAAAAGGGACCATCAAATTGCTAAGACCTAGGCACAAATATGACAGTAAACGAGTACGACTTAATCCCGTATAAATATGATTTATTTATAATATACAACAAAATACTTTTTTGTACACCTCACAAATGTACAAGTATTGCCAAAGAATGAAACTTATCACAATTAAAGTAGACCAGAGGCGGTCTTATCGCTAAAGACCGATCTCTACCAAACTCAAATTTTCAAGTGTATTATTTTATACACAAAATTTTGTAATTTATTTCTCGTAAAGTCAGCTAACGCTTAAATACGTTGCGAAACGATCAAAGGTAGCAACAACATCATGATAATTGCTTTAACTTGTTTCGAATATATGCCCTAAATTACGGCCATGCTCGCAAATTCTCAAAATGGTTCTGCAATAGCTTTCAATAATAAAACAAAACTAATTGGGTTGTCCGAACAAAAGCCACTTAAGAACGTTTCGGGAAGCAAACGAGAAAGTCATTTAAAATACAGACGGCGCCATCTTTCGGGACATATATTATAGTCTAGAAAATACAGTTTGTCCGACTGTTCTTTGTATTTGTAAAAGTCGGCCTAATTATATTTCTCATGCAATAAAGTTACTATTTAAATTTAGGAACAAATTTGCTACTATATTATGTTTCGGTAATTTACAAATATTATTAAAATTATGACCGTCGCACCGACTTACGGGAGAATGGTGTCGCGGACCTTTATGGGCGGCGTGCGCGGAGCCGAAGCCAAAGCGTAGAGGCCCTTTCAGCAAATTAATGAAAAGTAAGGGGTACACTGCGCCGGCTTTCCGTATTTACATAATACCAATCCCCTCAGTACGACAGCATTTATCGCTATCGACCTAAACCATACGTCCTTCTCATGCATGCAGTCATACAAAATAGAAAGAGATTGCAAACACTTTGCCATGCTAGGGGAGCAGCAATCCATTAATTGGCTAGATATTTTACAAGGTTTCTTATAAAATTGAACAAGATTGAAAACGGACCCTAACTAAAAATAAATAAAAGCTTTTAAAATATAATTTAATCAACAAAACACGTTTATCTCATAAAATTCCAGTTTTAAAATCGTAAAACCATTCTCAAAGTGCTTTGTTTAAAACTTGAAAATACCAGCACAAGAAAAACGACAGATAAAACCGTAATCCAGTCCTATACGATAAGGGTATATTCTTTAGCTTAGTATATCTAAGGTAAAGGAAAATCCTCGGAAAATGTGCAAGCTTAAGATAATTCCGAAGCGTGGAGAAATGCCAAGGAACTGTTAGGCGCGGGACGTAGATGTAGGGTGCAGTTTACACGTATTAAGTTGTGAAGTAGTTTTTTTAAAGAATTATGTTTTAAGTAGCGTGTAAACAATGCGCTTGTTGCTACGGCATTCCCGAAATACCACAGATTTTGCAAAATATCGTTTTATCAATATATCACACTCTTAACACATTCCCGTTACACCAGCGGGCCTATGATAGTTGCGTTTGACACGCGATAAATAAGTGACATACCTGCCGTCACCTTCTGACACGTATGTGAGTGCGAGAGTTACAGGTGCGTTATCATATCATTTATCGCGTGATAAACGCGACCATCATACGCAGGTTGTCCAGGTTTTAAAATTGAATGGTACTCATGGAACTGAATCGTTTTAAGAATGTCCTAGACTGAAAATTTGGTATATTGGTAATGTGATACATCAAGAATGCGGTATTTTGCAAAATCTGGTATTTCGGAAATGAGGTACCTATATTAGCAACGAGCGAAACAATTAATTTAGCAGGGGGCAAAATTTTGTTGCAGATTACGACACAATGGCTCTGATAAACAGATGATTTTACCTTATTACCCGACTACGTCAAGAAAGTTATGTTTCCGAGTGTGTATGAATGCATGTATTGACCTTTGAACGTCAGAGACGTCAAATCACTTCAATAGAAATTTATGCTTCAAACGCTACGACGTCATTTGTCGCTATAAAGGTTCATAAACTGGCGTGTGGCGCACAGTTTCCCGCCAACACGCTGGGCGCTCAAAAGACAACACGCTGGGCGCTCAAAAGACAACACGCTAGGCGCTCAAAAGGTTAACGGTATGTGAGGTTGTTGGTAAGCGTGTATGTAGGTCTATTTTTTTGGCTCGCACTACAAGCCTAAACGTCTTAATACGAGAAGATGGTGTTGTTAAATTTGTCTGGGTTGTGAAATGTAAAATAACATTTTCAAGTCGTGTTTTTTCAATTCATATACTTGTTATGGATTTAATAACAAACAATGAAGCTATTTAATAGAAATCCGAAGTTGTTATGGTTTATTTTCCATTTGTATTGACAATTAATAAGAATTTCAGTTAGTAATGTTATTAACTCTGCATTTAAAATGCCAATATATGCTGATTAATTTGTAATAACAAATCTAGACTATATTTCAAGCTATATAATTGCCTGTCGTCAATCAGAATCTTGTCTATTTTTCGATTAAGTAGGTACGCATAACTTATCATTATCACTTGTTTCATTTGGACTAAGCACAATTCAGTAAAAATTTTGTTAAACGCAAGTGATCATTTCAGCCATATAACTTCTACTGCTGGAAACAGGCCTCCTCAATACATTTCCACATGGGCGGGATAGAGGCGACCCGCATACAGCGAGTCCCCACAACCTTAACCAGGTTGTCCAACCACCTTGCTGGCGGCCTTCCACGCTGCGCTTGCCGGTACGCGGTCTCCACTCGAAAACCTTCCGGCCCGAACGGCTATCGGTTCTTCCAACTATGTGCCCTGCCCATTGGTAGGCATAAGGGTATCATGGGTTAATTTAAGAATGTTAAAAACATTCGACGTGACAATTTATTCAAAATTAAGGCCCTTAAAATTTATTTAACAACTTAAGAAGTGTAAATCAGCCTAGCCTGTGAGGTGCAGTTTACAATTCAGCCAAACTCGATGCGGATTTGTTTCGTTCCTGATTAGTGTCTTGACTGCTCGTGCCTGAAGTTCGCGTCGTTTGACCAGTCAGTGTGATTTATGTTTATAAAATACCCTACACACACATACACACAACACAACATGATTATGATTTATGAACTTTAATTTAACCGAAAGCATTTTTCTTGCGAATTTCATTACGTATTCTTAAAATGTTTTGATGAAAGTTCTTTCAGAACATCATACAAACCTAACCTATTACATATTTTTTTACAACTTTATAATAATAAAGATAATTAGGTTTATCTATAAATTAATATTTTATATTATGTTTATATGTGTCGTTGAGTCTCCATCACGTCAAAATGGATTTCAACAATTATACATGGATAGCTGGGTATTTACAGATTATAGGTTAACTTGCGGTAGGGCTGCCATCCGACCGGGTTTCCCCGGATTTGTCCTAGTTTGGATGCTGTCCGGGGGCCGTCCGGGCGGGTTTTTAAAGTGTGTCCGGGTAAAACCCGGACTCTTTTTGTAACAGGGAAAACCTTATTGAACTGAATAAAATGTAACATGTCCGGGGGAAAATGCTATTTCCTCCAAATATTCAGGGTTTTTGAAGTTTCCGTCCGGGTTCCGGTATAGTCAAGATGGCAGGCCTAAGTTGCGGGCACCTTCTAGTATTATCTAAATGTATAATACCATCTACAGTAAAATATTTTTTTGCGGAAATTTGCGTTGAGTTCGGTTTACGAAATGATGTCATTGGTGTTTCAAAAATAATTATGTTTAAGATACTCAATCCATAAGCGTGGATAAATCGCAAGAAACTGATACGGCACAGGCCGCGAGCGGTGAGCAGATTTGTTTCTGATTGGTTTTTTGACAGTCTGTACCTGAATCGTTTGAGAAGACGTTGAATTTAAAAAAGCGACTTGTTGAACTTGTCGTATCTTGAGGGACAGTGAATTGAGACGTTTTGAGATAAATAATAAATAAATAAATATTACGGGACAATTTTACACAAATCGAACTAGTCCCATGGTAAGCTCAATAAGGCTTGTGTTATGGGTACTAGACGACGATATATTTAATAGATATATTACTTATATACATAGAAGACATCCAAGACTCAGGAACAAATATTTATGCTCATCACACAAATATTTGCCCTTACCGGGATTTGAACCTAGGACCTCAGCTTCGCAGGCAACGTTACTCCCACTGAGCCAAACCGGACGTTTTGAGATGCTTGAAGTCCTGTTTAAATTTTGATTAGTAATTAGGGAAAGTTCATATATTTGCTACTAAACGCAAGTCAAAAACTAACTCACATAAATCGAATGCATCGTTGATGGACCGTGACAGAAAAGTCAAAACAGTATTTTGAAGATGTTAGCGAATAGGTAAAATTGTCCCATCCTCTGTCACCGGGTGACACAGATCAGAACATTAGTAAGGTATATTAAATAGTTGTGATTTGTGTCACACCATTTGGATTTGGAATGTTTTTCTAATTTTTATACATAACTAAAAGGCGCCCGCAACTTCGTTCGTGATGGGAAATAAGTCATAAGCCCTCTTTTTTTTGTAAGCATAGAAGGGTAAAAAGTATCCTATATCCATCTGGAGATACCCGTATACCAAAAATAGTTAAAATCCGTTTAGCCGATTTCGCGTGATGAAGCCACAACGACACATACAAACATTTTATTTTTACAAGTTTATAAATAGTATAGAAGTTTGTACTGTTACTAACCCGATATGGATATTTTTCCGAAATAAAATATTTTTATTCAATGAAGACACTGAATCAATACAGTTATTGAATAAAAAGCCAGCCAACTGTAAGTCGGACTCGCGCACCGAGAGTTCTGTACAAAATAAAAGCTACAAACGGCCGTATCTATAAAAACCAGTGTTAGCAGAGCCCTACTCCTAAGCAAAATGTACGCGGTGTTCGATCATTTTATATTGGTTACTGACATAGACAGACAGACAGACAATTATACTGTTTTTAGTATTTGCTGTTATAGCGGGAACAGAAATACATCGTCTGTGAAAATTTCAACTGTCTAGCTATCACGGTTCATGACATACAGCCTGGTGCCAGGTGGGCAGACAGACAGGCAGATGGACAACGGAGTCTTAGTAATAGGGTCCCGTTTAAACCTTTTTGGTACGGAACCCTAGTTTTTTTGTTATTTGACGATAATTTCAATTACAGACGTTTAGGACTTTATTATATTTCTGACTTATTTTGTCTCATAGATTAACGCAGTTACTTTAGAATACAAGTTGACACCAAAAAATCCTTGAAAACATGTTCCTTTTCTAATATCCAATTAGTGTTCTGCGACAAAATATTTTGAAACCTTTAGACGTCTTAGTGCGATGGCTCGGAAAATTGTTATTTTCTTTAATTACGGAGCTGAGAGCTAGTGGCAATATAACAGTTAAATGTTTTAGAGGTGAGCGCTACTGAAAATACGGGCAAGAGATAAGGATTTGTTATTAGTTTCTTTGTCTATATTATAATGAAATCTAGCTGCCTTAACGGGGTCAGGATTCCAAAAACAAACTCAAAAGTGTGATGCCCGATTTGCTTCAAAAGCTTAAAATGTATGGGGGAAGTGCCCGCAACCGACACGCATGTATGAAGAGATACATGGATGTAAATGACGTAAAAAAAGTGTGTAATGACTCAAGGATCGGATAATGAGATACATCTTTACCTAAACTTTCACGGCTGCGTTATTGTTCAATAGTATGGAAGCGGACTCAATTTTATTTAATAATACAATTTTCGGGCTATCTAAATAAATCAATAACGCACACATAAATGCAAAGTTCAATACATATTTATATTAATTCTTCTTAATTGTTTTTAGATTTAGATGAATTTAGATGTAACTTATTTAATTGACGAAGTTAGTAAAGCAAATTGATGTAAAATGTTTACCTAAATGTAAAATAATTATTATAAAAAAACAACTATTTGTTTTTAGATTGGAGACTTAAACGAAAAGATGTTCATTCAAGAGTGAACCGGTAGTTCGTAGTAAATAAGCTAGATAGCAATAGTTATAATCGTTTTTTTATTAATCATGTTTCATTCGTTGCTCTTCATTAAAAACATACATTCGGGTATCAAATGTGGTCAAAACCGGAAATTATACAATCAAAATTATATTTTTAAGTTGCCGACTCCATATTTGCTGAACATTTTTCGGTGTTTTCCCAACTTTAGGTAAATATCTATCCGAATATCCGACCCCTTGTAATGACCATATAATCTGGCATTTGGTAGTCTCTGTCTACCCCAGTGGGCTACTGACGTGAGTGTTATAATGTATGTATGGACAAGGACATTAATAATCGTCACCATCATAATATTTGTTCACTCTATCTCTCTAGAAGATGCCTATTACTTCATTGGAGGACGAGCAAAATTCTTAACGCTCTTTATGTCTTGGATTCATCGGGTATCCTATAACCATTTCATACATCTATCCCTGAACAAAAATAAAATCCAGCCGTTTTGCCGTTAATACAAACATAGCCTTACATACAATACTATACAAACGCTCCTTATTATACACCTCACAAATATACAGGGATTTACAAATAATGCAATTACAAAACACAATTAGACGTCGACAACGGGCGATCTTATCGCTAAAGAGCGATCTCTTCCAGGCAACCTTTTGGCAGTGAATAATTTAATTACCTATATTACAAGCATCAACAATGTTAAGTAAAGTACTATTCCGTTCATTACGGATTCTTCGGTCCGGAATCTTCTAATAGTTCAGTAATTTTAACTGTTACTAGATTTGTAGAATTAACTTAGTTATGTATTAAATAGTGCACTCTCTTTAACACTTTCACGAACAAGAACCCACTAGATGGACGCTCTGCTTGTAGTAAGTGTGTTATCGGCTACGCGCGTAGCGCTACGTAAATGTTGGCAGTGAAAGTGTTAAGCTACGTATTTCTTACAAAGTGCTACACCGTAGCTCGTAGCTGTCGTAGCAATGTAGTAAAAATGAAGACCGTTACATCTATCCCTGTTTTGTGTTCGATCCATCAAAATTGTATGACAATAAAATCATTGTTGAATTTGTCACAAGACTTTTCGTATCCATTCCCAGTACAGTTGGTCTTTATCTGAAGAAACTGAAAGAATATAATTATTGATTATTACTACACCGTGATAAGAATAAGAAGTGAATGTATTGTGATTGACCAGTTTTTACTTTTTATTTTATTTTTACAGGATTTAATTTAATTTTATTCTACTTGTGTGTGTGTATGTATCATTGATATGGATCTTATTTACCTGAAATAAATAACATTATTATTATTATTATGTTTGTATCTCACATTGAGTCACGGGCTCGTATGTCCCGGATTTTTGAGAGGCTTGCGTGGGGATATGGATCCAACACGTAGAGGCCCTTTCGAGAAGTTTGCTGTGGCTGTACTTCTACTAGGACTCGCTCCTGATCATATCAATAAGAGAATACGTCCATGAGCAGGTCCCAGCAGATGTTACAACTATTTCATTTTAAGGAAAGGGATGTCGGGCTGTGAAAGTGTAGTTTGGATGGACTTTTTTTTGTCTATTGCAATAGAAATATGTCACCCGCCATAACCACCAAATCGATCGCTATCTATGGCGGGTGGTGACTCGCCACTCACTTGATTGGCCCCCGTAATTGCCGTCAAACAAGACAGCCGGAAGCAACACGGACGTGAGGACTCAGGGGCGTCGAGAGGTGTGCTGCGCTTTCTCCGAGGTTACTCGCGGCGTTATGCCCTTTAACACTGGACAGCCAATGAAGGCAAGCCAGAGCTGAGAGTCCTACGGGTCCTCTTGGGTATCCACTCCGGCCGATGAAGACACACCGGAGGTGAGGGCCCTGACCGACTCTCTGGAGATCTCGGGTCCGTGGGGTCGTCACTCCCCAACAGCTCGCCACAAGCTGCCCTTATTATTATTATTATTATTACTAACCGACTCCCAAAAAAGGAGGTAGTTCTCAATTCGGTTGTATTTTTTTATGTTTGTTACCTCAGAACTTTGTCATTTATAAACCGATTTCTATTATTTTTCTGTTTGAAAAAAGATGCCTCCAGATTAGTCCCATTTAATTTTAGTGAAGATCTGAGGATGGAATCCATGAAGAATTGAAGGAAATCTTCAAATAGTATAGACATATGGTGATTTTGGTATTATAAGAAACATAGTAAGCCTTTACATTCAGAAAGTGTACATTGGTGAAGTGAAACCGATGAAGAAGACCACAGAAGGTCACTGGAACTCCTCAACGATACTCATTACTCAATAAACAATATATACAATTAATGTTATTTTGGAGTCGGTGCCATCGTGTCACAACTTACAAAAATCGACAATTTTCAATATTTAAAAGACAAACGGTTACTTGTAAGTAAATAAAAGAAACTGAAAAATGCAGTTATTTTTTTACTTTTTAGTTTTATTTGTTGGCGTTAGATTTATTTTTTGTTAAAAAGTTAATCTATTTATAAATGTGCAAATACCACCATTGTTATTAATATTATAACACTGAGTTCGATTGTAAACGTAAACATCAATGCGACCTACTAAATTGCATGCAGGATTTTAACCTGCAACCTTTTCATTAACGCAGTAGTGCTGTGACCAACTGAGCTATCGCAACCTTACGTAAGTGGCATCGCGAACGCGTGATATAGATATGTGCTAGTTTATAATAAACTAGCTTCTGCCCGCGACTTCGTCCGCCTTAAATTCGTTTATCGCGGATAAGGGTATTTTTCCGGGATAAAAAGTAGCCTACGTCCTTCCCCAGGATTCAAACTATTTCCATACCAAATTTTATGCAAATCGGTTCAGCGGTTTAAGCGTGAAGAGGTAACAGACAGACAGACAAACAGACAGACAGACAGACACACTTTCGCATTTATAATATTATAGTATGCACATGTAAAACTCCAATATTGGTTTGACAGAGCTAAAATCGTTAAATGTGAACCAGTAACCACAAGCGAGAATCGTAAACAAATACTCATATGCTTCGATATCAATCGCTTCAAATTCCTCAAACATATCCGTTTTAACAAGTATTTATTTACTAGCGACTGCCCGCGACTTTGTCTACCTTAGATTCGCTTATTGCAGATAAAAGGTATTTTTCCGGGATATAATGTCTTTCCCCATATTACCAAGATTTCAAGTTCCTAGCTTAAAGGAAAATTTACTGTTCATACAAATATTTCATCCCCTTTTTCGTCCCTAAAAGGGATGTAATTTGACATACATTATAGCCTATGTCCTATTCTGATATATAAGGTACATAACTGAAAAGTGTCATAAAAAATCGTCCAGTAGTTTTTGAGATTAAGTGGAACGTACATACATACTTTCACGTTTATAATATAGTAAGGATAAGGATTCAGAGCTCTGCAGCTTTCCAAAATTCTTTTCTTCTTAGTCGGTCCTTCATGGCTGAGGATCGTGACCAACAGTAATATCCCTCCACTTGGCGCGGTCAAGGGCCATATTGGCAGCCCTCTGCATGGCACCACAAGCATTTTACATGATGTCAGACCACCTTGTCGGAATTCGACCTCTGGAACGTTTGCCTTCGATTTGGCCCAGTAAAATGCTTCTTGTGCTAGTTAGATCGCATAATATGCCCGACGAATTTGAGGATTCTCTCCTGGCAGATAGTTGAGAGCCTCTCTACGATATTGAGTTCTTGTAATATGGAAAAACTGCAAAATACTATAACTTACACACTTTTAATTAAAAACGCTTCAGGTAATACAGTATATTTTTCATGATAGGTATATAAACCCAGCATGTAGGATAGTTAAAAATGACAGAAGCATTACAATTTTTTGAAATTGGAGCAAAATAGCACCATTTTACGTCAAAATCCGTCCAACCATTTAGCACTTTTACTACCGAAAACCCTCTAGAGCCCTCGTAGCAAGCAAGTCTTCGCAATACACGCATTTTCTATGTTGTTGACTACGCGCGAAACGCTAAGAAAATATTGTTAGGTTGTAGAGCGTGCCAAAGAAATATACATACATACATATCCACGTACATACACGTTTTGATGACATGTTTGGCTCAGTCGGTTGCACAACGGCCTACAAAAGTGTCGGTCCTGGGTTCGAATCCCGGCCAGGCCAAGTGCTTGTGTGATGAGCACGAGTGTTTTGTTCCTAAAACTTTGTTTGTTTTGTATGCACTCGTATTTAAGTATAATAATTTATCCATATGCTACGTATATCGTCGCCTGGAACCCATAGTACAAGTTTTGCAAATTTTGGGACTAGGTCGACTTCTGTAAGGTTGTCCCTAATATTTATTTATTTAGACATAAAGTCGAAAAACGTATCCTCCCTCCTGCAACAGTCGGGTAAAAGCCTTGACACCTAGTTTATACTTTATACCTAAGTTTGTACCTAGATCGTTCCGGCCTCGACCTCTCTTTGTGGATAAAGAATGTTTTGTTCCAAGAACAATACAGTTTTAACAATATTATAGCAGTAATGCAAATTCAGAACAAACAGAAAACATTGTTCAAAGCAGACGGAACGATGGAAATACTTGAAAGTTGTTCACACCTCAGTTTGTAAATATAGAACATTTATTTGCGAAAGTTTTAGTTCTGTGGTGAAACTGTTAATTAAATATTATACAAAACGAGATTTACTTTGAAAATTGTTCAACAGTTTGTTGTAAATTTCAAAAGAAATAAATCTTTTGAAAAGTTTTATTGTTCATAATCACAAAATTATTGCACTTTTATATCCGAGCAAAGCTTTAGGCATTACCTGTTTAATCCATTCTAAGACAGCGTTAAGTATAAGGCCTAACGAGTTAATGCAGGTAGCTCTTGTTTTAAAAAAAGAAGCCAAAAAAATCCATACGAAATAATTCGTGCCGCAGTGTACACTAAACAATGCTATAAAGATTACTCGCAATGACAGCTTTATGATAATTATTTCTTGTCCCTATTGTTGAAGTTTATGTGTCTAACAAATACTTGAAATAATGTGCATTTACATACATACCTAAAAACACACTCCGTTCTAGAGGCACGACAAGAATCCCGAAAATAGTCGTAGGTACGAGGCATTCACTTTGTATTTTTATTTATATAGAGAGAAATGGCAGTTCGAGGCTTTTGCCAGCATCGGTTTTAAAGATCTAATAATTACAACACAATTCAAAAACGAGATTCAAAAATAAAATAAAATCTAAAAATTATTTAGTATTCAGAATCGTCGTATATTCAGGCATTCACTTTCACCAGTATATACACTCTTATTTATGGTTGAATGATAGCTCATGTCACAATAACATATACATATTTTTTTAATTTATTTGTATCAAAGAGTTTGCTACATAGGTTTCATAAGAGATCTTGTTGGAATTTAGTTAAAACCTGTTTTTTTCTTCTTTTCGTCCTTTCAGACACGCTAAGACCATAGGCCATACTGCCACGTCTTCTTAAAATTAATGCTTTGAAAAAGGTAGAACTAAAGAAGTTTTCTTTATGGTCATAAAGTGCTTGCTTACTGTTCAGTTCAGTTTAAAATTTTAATGGCTACTATTCTTCGGGACAATTTTGCCAGCGAAAAGGTTTTAAGCAAAGGTCCGATTTTTATTAAACATTTTATTTTAAAACATTGAGATAATTAAAAAGTTTTTACGATATTGAAGTACTTTTTTTACCAATATTTCTATCACTGGAGATCGTTCTATAACATACCACAAAAATCTTTTAAACACTTAATACTTAAGTCTTTTCATAGAGACGAGTACTATCAGCTCTAAAAGTAAGCACGGTATACACTATCCATACTAATATTATAAATGCGGAAGTAACTATGTGTGTCTGCGTTATTTTCTCACGCTTCACCGCTGCACCGATTTAGATGAAATTTAGTATGGAGATATTTTGAAACTCTAGAAAGGAGATAGGATGGTTTCATGCCGAAAAAAACGGTTTGCAATGGATAAATAAAAGTAGGCCACGCAGGCGAAGCAGTGGGAACATTCTAGTTGTCTATATATATTCAACGCGATGTAGATAGCTAGTTACAAAAATAACCCGCGATCATCAATCATTAGTCATTACGGAGTGACGAGGACACGATCAATCATGTTTAGTCGTGTTTAGTATTATTATTATATGAATTTCATATCCGTCACGCATGTCACACCATTATGATATTCATAACGTATAGATAATTCATAGTATATAAGCGACTTTTTTGAGAATGAACTTGGCTTCGTTGGCATCTCTAAAAATATAAGATTTTTGTGGTCTGGGTGATTCTTGGATGATATTTATGTATTTAAGACCTTAGGTTTGTGAAGTCCCAGTGGCCACAGCCTACATAAGTGATAATGTGCACAACTGGGGACAGAAGAGCTCGCAGCTTCCGCTCTCAACGTATAAGCATTGCTATACAACGAGGAAACTCTGCCAGCATCTTCGGAACCATGCCGAAGGCGAGCACTTTTTTTACGTTTACTTTAGTTTAATTTTAATTTAGTATAAGTTTCTATGCACCTATTTAGTTGTAATTTCGTTTATAAGAAATTAACAGCAGTATGAGGATTTCATCCATCCAATCTATTTGAAATTCCTTACAATTTCACGATAAATGGATATAACCGAAAATTAAAACAGTATTCCTCTTACCATACCAAAACTCATAATACTACCTATCTTGAAATATTATTTACCCCTCCTAAAAAATAATTCATTCAGTTGAAAGAATTTACAAATTGAAAATCAAAGTCCGATTTTCGGGTATTCTTTTTCAAGGTGATAATAAATGGCGTTCTTTATAAAGCAACCCTGTCCAAGAATTAATATAAAAGGCAATTTTATTGTAACTTTTATTACTGGGTTTATATTGAAATGTGGAATAAGCTCCAGTTTTATATCCAATCCCGGCCTCTGTGCAAAAACGTTGCTCAAATATATTTTAATCTTCAACAATCCGGCTTTTACAACAGAACATACAAATTGAATAAAGTGATACTGAATGGGTACGCCATTGTATCAACAAGTTCAAACGTATTGAATTTTAAATTCAAATATTTATTTTACATGGGTTTCGGGGTAACTTTTTTGTCATGGAAACTACGTAAGTATGTATAAGGGATGAGAATACATCTCTACCATATCCATCCAATTGTATGGAAATTTTTTGGATATGGCACAAACATATTGTCACCCGATGACATCGTCGTCTAGTGCTCATAACACAAGCCTTATTGAGCTTACCATGGGATTTTAATTTTAATTATGATTACAGTTTGATGAGTGTAAAATTGACCACGAATATTTATTTAATAAAATTAATAGGAATTTTGCATGACTTGATGTTTTGTTTTTTTTTTACCTCCAACGGAAACAGACGGGTGGTATAAGCTTCATAGATACTACGAGTACTTTTTGCAATTATCAAAACAAAATGTTTGTCATACACGGAACTAAAATAAATTAGACACTAAGAGAGTCACAATTGAAAGTTGATCGCTCTTATTATTAATAGACAAGAGAGAATACCATTGCTGACTAGATAAAATTACACTTCTAGTAATTTATTATATATAAACCCTATTTAGGTACTAGATTAGGATGTAAATTATGTCTTGTGTTTATTTAGTACGTTTTGCGTTAAATATACCTACATCACGTGAAACTCCGTCTTAGAAGTAATTATCTAAATATATACCTATTCGGTAAAAAATATCTTCTTTGTTTCACTAAACGGGTAAGAAGGTCAATGTTCTAGTACCCGACACTGTCCCATTAATAGGCACCTTCAACCTTAATTCATAGCAAAAGAGGTAACAAACAGGGTGTCAATGATTGGAATTTCGTTATCAAGCATTGGGACGTTTAACTTATTATTAATCTTTATTGCGCAAAATAAAGTTAAAATTTCTATTTGGTATTAGTTGTTTAACGTATGCATTCATACACAAAGTTATTTAATTGTAATGTTATAATGTATTATGTGTTCTGTCAACAAACTGTTATGCAGTTTAGCAGATATCGTATCGTATAAAATGTACGTTGTATGTATCCTTGATATAAATAAGAAATAAATATCATACAAAAGGCGAACGTTATCTATACTATTATAGAGTTGTAAAAAAAAGTAATACGGACTATTCACTGAACCGATTTTTGTGTTTGTGTAATTCGTTGTGGCCTTACCACGCCAAAACGGCTAGACGACTCAACTATTTTTCATAGTCGAGCATCCACAGATGGTTATAGAATATCTTTCACCCGACTCAGCTGAAGTAAAAAAGAGGGTTAAGGCTATTTTCTCCTCTGCGCACGAAGTTTTTTTATTACATGGTGCTATCTAATAAAACTATAAAAGTCGGTCGATCTAATCTGTATCCCTATAGTTATTTTAAATTAAAAATGTATTCATGCTTATTCTCATTTGCTTCAAATAATATTTTGCGTTTTCTAAAATCGCTGAAGCTTTCACTCTGACTCGCGAATATTCGTGAAAAGCCCTGAGTAATGAGCTTTCAGAAGTTGAAGTCACTACAAAAGGCATTTTTCTAAATGACCCATTATTATGAGCGTTTCTATTTTAATCTGTGTAATGTAGACAATTTTGGTTTGTATTGTAATATTGTTTGATTCGTATTTGGTGTCAATTTGTCAAAGTAATTTGTCTATTAACCTATAATTATGTTTTATTTTATGCCTGTAAAATAATTTTGCGTGTATTTTGAAATCATAATTTTATCGCGGAAAAAACATAAGTATAGAACTGAAATACGAAACTCTTTAAGAAAAATTGTTGTGAATTTAGATTATTTTTTTTTGTATTAAATAATCCATCTGTCTGGAAAATTCTACACATATACGTTTTTAATAACAAAACACTAAAACGTACCGTAAAATAAAATAAAAGCTGCTCCGAAATCTTTAAGTCTTATTAATTACTTCAGCCCTAAACGTATTGTCTTAATTAAATTAATCCTGCCCTAGAACCTTCAATTTCAACACCATTTAATTAAAACTATAATGTTAACAAAAACTTACCTGAAACCTTTGCTGAAACTACCAAGTCACTACGCACAGTTTCACTATTATACAACTATAGCCTAACACTGTATTTACCAAAGTCACAACCACCGTTTATTAATCGCACTACGTAATAATTATATTTACTATAAACACGTATCACTTCCACTGTAGTTTTCCTTTACGAGAATACGTTGGGTTTCTACCGCGCGTAACACAAGCGGACTACAAGACAGAGTCTCCCATACTGACTGTTCCACGAAGCGTAGACAGGGACGGACAACCTCCCTCTCGCTCCATTGTAGGTTTTCTAAGGACCTGGGAATCGTAAAGTGGAATTTGCAATTTTATTTTCTTCGGTGCAATTTTATAAGTGAAATGTTAGCGCATCAGTTTCAAAAGTTACGATCTTTTAAGGTTTGAGTTTAATTATTTTGAGTCTGCTCTTGAAGGTTAGTCGTATATACATATAAGAGTGGATTTGCCTTATAGCTGGCAATTTAGATAAAGTATCTACGATGAAACAAGGTTTGGAGTTGACTTAAATAGATTCTTAATTATTCCGTCTATCTGATGTAAGTACTGCGTAAAATTGTATGAGCCGATTTCAAAATTAATGCCAAATAATGTTGTCACGTCTTATCGTAGTAAACTGGAAAGATGCAACAGTATTTATACGTACATATTTCATAGTAATCGGATGAGTAGATTTAGCGAATACACATAGAAACAAACATACACACATACATATATGCCGTAGTCGAGTAAAAACAGTAACTTGGTTTCACGACGGCCTACGAAGCTGATGGTCCCGGTTTCGACCCTGACCAGGGCAAGTGTTTGTGTAATGGGCTCGGATGCTCATTCAAGCATTCGGTCTTGGAAGGTATCATTGAAAGTATTTAAGTAGTAAGTATATTTATCTTAATAAGCATGCGTTCTATGTAAGCTCATCAAATAAGGCATAGTTTTTGAACTATACGGTGCACGCAACTTCGTTAGCGGAGGAGAAAAAAATCAAAACCCTCATTTTTCACTGTAGTCAAGTAATAGTACATTATGATACGAGTGTAGTACGTTGGTAATTACACTCGAGGCTATATCTTGCAGCACGAATCGTAGACGAGTGCTGTATAAAGCCGAGAGTGTAATGACCAATGCACACGAGTTTCATACGACGTTTTTCAACACACTTGCGAGGAAAAAAGCAAAAAACAATCGTACCTAACTTAAAATTTCATCTAGGTTATACGTGCGTAATCCTGTAGTCGTTATTTTTACATTAATCCGTCATCGGTACCTCAAATTTACTTACCTGCATTATGATTATATTTTAAATATTATTGCTTGAAACTATTTACAAAATACTGTTTTTTTTTTAATAATCATACTTCAATATGCAATATTTGTAAATATTAAATATGTCAAATAAAATCAAAATGGCGCGCTGCGACCGGTGCATTTGTCTATGCGCGCGCACGAGCGTTGAGGCAAAGGCTAATTGGTCAATCAGCCAAACATTAATAATATAATAAACTGAATAATTATATCAATTGAATACAATCAAAATGTTCCTTTATTTAGAAAACTTTATAATTTATTGAAATCAATTGCTTTTTACAAGTACCAGTTTAGATTTATTAAAATAACCTTAAATGTTTCTTGTACCTAAAACCTATTTGCTGAAGTTTTAAAAAAAACTGTAATGAAAAGGCACTTGTGCGATTATGTAATGTAAAAAACACTTGTGTGTAATGGACTGGATTACAGCCATAAAAACGGTGAAATAAGAGCCACTTTACGAGCAAGTGTGTTGAAAAAACTATTGTATAACCATTTGTGGGTGCCCAGCTTCCCGTGTACTGAAAATAGTTGAAATACGTTTCGCCGTTTTGATGTGATAAAGCCACAACGACACATGAAAACATACAAAAAATACAAAAAATAATCTCTTCAATGTACAGATATTTCCTTTTTACGCCTTAAAATCGTATAAATAATTGATTATATTATTTTGAGGTGTAAAAATGTTATATGATATATGCCAGTGTGTTAATACCTAATCAAACTTAGCAATGCTACATGTGCTACGCCGTAACCTGTAGCAGTATTTTCTCACCCAGATATATTTACATTACATTCGCGATTACACACGTCGTAAAACCCGACTACGAGATGGGAAGCATTGCGGTCCACTCGTGTTCAAGAATATGATTCAGAATGGGCGAAAACATGTCGAGCAGAACTGGACTTTTACGACGTGAGTAACCGCTAAGATAATCTAAATATGGGCGACAAAATACTATCTATCTAAATATATTTAATTTATTTGTGCAGCAAATTTATTGGTTGCCCAGTAGGCAGCCCGTGGACTTGGTGACCAATCATTTTACTGCTAATTATATATTTTAGCTCCTCAGTCGTATTTTTCAAGTTTAAGTATTTTTTTTGCTGTTCCATACTAGCCAAATATATATATCTAGAACAATTTCATACAAATCGACCTCATCACGAACCAAGGACCATTAAAACAAGAGGACTATCAATTGCTACACTTTTAGTGTTTATGTGCACTATGACTGATCTCTCCGAGACATAGATTTCACTGACCGGAACACCGCAAGGCTCAATGCAGCTCCGGCCCGCTACGCTTTGCTCCGGTCTGCTCTTTACCACTCCTCCCAGTTCCGCGTCAGTGTAAACACTTGTCACGTTTCACTGCTCTTTTCCGCTCCGCTACGCCTAGCTCAGCATCAATGGAAAGGCACCACTTAACCAGAAGCTGTTTTCCTGTTCCGAAAATTTGTTATTTCTCTCTCATTCAATTTGGCTTTTAGACTAATTTTCGTCCCTATGTTTATTTATTATTTAGTACGTTATAATTCGATTAATTACACCCAGAGAGCTTTCTCTAATTTTACTGTAAATTGATTCTTAGGCTGTGAAGTTTAGAGTTAAGAGTGGAGTGGTGGTGTATTTATTAGCGAGGATGTCACTTTGACAGTTGCTTTTCCCATTCCCGTTTCAAAACACGTCGGTCGTCGAAGCTTAAAGTTTGTATCTAAATTGTTGTTATAAATGAAGTAGATATTTGCGGTTGTGCTTTCGCTTCTCCTACTATATTCTGTATTAGATACTATAATGTTATAATAACGGGTATATTATGTATACAAATAGTGCCCGCGAGGAAACAACGACTTTACGAGAATTATAACCACACCATTCCTGAGTTCATTACGAGAAAAACGTGTTATATGAACCCAAAGATTAATGAACATTGATTGAAACTTACACGATCTTCACTCATTATCACAACACAACAAAACGGGGCTTAATCGCTAAATAAGTCCGCTATTGCCGAACATTTATTAGAAGCGGGACCAAACCACTCGATTGAGCTTCATAATCCCAATATCCTTTCTACGGAACGTAATTACTATTGTAGAATCGTGCGTGAAGCAATTGAAATCAAGAAATACCGATATTTCAACCGGGAAGATGGTTTCAAGCTTTCATCTTCGTGGAATCCAGTAATTAGTAAATGTAAGCCACATCATATAACATCTGATTAATCGCCTGACGTCGTGAGTGTAGTGTGTCGGTCTAGTGACGACCGTAGTGTTCAACCTTATAATAAACATCAAGCGCGCGTAGATCGAAAAACTCGCGCGGCTAGAAGCAATGATTTCGCCACTCCAGTTTCCTTGGAGACTATGGACGCAACGCGACGTCCGAAACGTCGAAGAATTACCA
Organism: Hedya salicella; assembly: GCA_905404275.2. Taxonomy (NCBI): domain Eukaryota; kingdom Metazoa; phylum Arthropoda; class Insecta; order Lepidoptera; family Tortricidae; genus Hedya; species Hedya salicella. The sequence continues at coordinate 10,798,226 of FR990114.1, read as the reverse complement.
ACGAAAGGTAATTAAATAAACCAAATATAAAATATTTATAAATAATTTTATTTTCCCTTTATGTATGTTTGTATGTGTCGTTGTGGCTTTATCACGCCAAATCGGCTAAACGGATTTCAAATATTTTAGGTACACAGCTTTTTACCTGACTACGCTGAAGAAAAAAATAGAGGTTATGACTTTTTCTCCTCCGCAAACGAACTTGCACCTTCTAGTTTCAAATATAAATAGCATTCAAACCAATATTACGAGCACGTGAGCGGCAAGTCTCCTTTTAATCCGAAGTGATTGTTTTATGAACGGCGGCAAATATATTGCCATTATTCCTAAAGGGTTATGGATAAGGATATGAATAAATCTTTCGCTTTTTACAACGCGTCACCTCTAAGCCTTGTAATAACCCCACAATCCATTGTTAACCTAACTGCGCCTTTCAAAAGGTCAGAAAACAGGCATAGCGTGCCGCAAATAAACTTGGTTATTAAAACCGGACAAGTGTAAGTCGAGCTTCCACATGAAGGGTTCCGTGCCACCGTACGCAAAAAATGCCGCAGAGACACGTATATTGTATGTTTTCCATACCCTTCCATATTTGACTTTAACACTTTCGCAACCGACATTTTTGTAGCGCTACACTCGTAGTCAATAACATGGGAAAAAGTGTCTGAAGCGAAAACTTGATACGAGCAGCGCGCCCTCCGAGTGGGCTCGCGGTCGTGAATGTGTTATGGCCCCTCTACCTGCGGGCCTATGATGGTTGCGTTTGTCACGCGATAAATAAGTGACATAGCTGCCGTCACCACGTATGTGAGTGCGAGAGTGACATGCGCGTTATCATATTGTTACGAGCGTGGGGTATAGGATAGAGTTAAAACACCTTGACAGTTCCACGTTAGTTTACTCACGACTTACAGTAGCAGGGATTCACTATTAAACGCGTCCCGGTACCGATACTAGACTTCGCACCGTGTATAGCACACACACTGAGTCACTGACTCTGAACACTTTCTAGTTCACTTCCACTACTTTACTTTTATCACTTCACTTTTAACTTCCTCTTCTTTCCACTTGTTTCTCCTTCACTTGCCACCACTTGCCACTTTAAGACTGCCGCTCGCTTCAGATTCACCGCCTTTTATACCCGTTGATTTCGCTCGTCTTTTGTCACTTTTTATCGTCATATTTTCGTTATTCTACGGTTTTGAGTAGCGTCGTCTTTCTAGTAAATTGGGCTGTGTCGAAGATTCTAGCATATTAGAATCACATACATTTGTCCTTTAAACTTCTATGGCACGGAATTTTATTTTCTTCAAACTTTCTAGAATCCTTAGTCTCACTTACTAAAATTAAACATCCGAAGATAAGTTGCAAAAAGCTCGCCCATGCTGGGATTAGAACCGCCGACCTCACGATCATTAAGCCATTGTCTTACGACAGGGCCATTCGGTTGTTAATTTAGTCTGTGAAAAACTGATACACATTTATTAAATACTACTCGACGATTGATGACGCTATGGTATTCGCAACATTGCCCTCCGCTAAGTCATGCTCGTCCCGACCATCATTTGTGCCGTAATATCGTGCTAATCGGTCGACATGGACGATCTTTGGCGGACCCCGAGCAGATCGGCGCATTCTGTTGGTAACATCGTTTAATTTTGTTACAACCATATATGGACCTTCCCAGCTTGGCTGAAGCTTAGGTGACTTCCCCTTTCGTCGTACTGGGTTATGGAGCCAGACCAACATTCCCTCTTCCAATTCGCATCTGTTAGCGTTGCGGTCGTACCGTATCTTCATTCGTTACGGAACCCTAAAAACAAAGACACGCAACCACTACAACATGATACCTTGCGTTATAAAGTAAAACGCAACATTCTTGCCTAAAACGCCATAAAAACATTCATTTTCACCGTAACCTACGACAAGTAACCTTTAAAACTTGGGTGATAGGATTGGTTCTCGTTTTGTAAAGCTGTAGAGATACGTGTGGAAATTCTAGTCTAGTGATGGTTGTAATTTTCTAAAGTGAAAGTTTCGTTTCAATTTCACTTAAGTTACTGAAGTTGCATTTTTCAATGTTTCTACGTGATAAGTTACCATAGTCATTCTTATTATGGGCCCTCCCAGTCCCCTAATGTTGATTGTCCTAAAATCTTTTGACGGAGAATGTGTGGCAGAATATTGAATGGCATACTATTTCTTTAGCGTGCTCATTTTATGGCATACATATTTAAATGTCCTACAGCATAATATTACTACTAATATTGAAAACTCGAAAATTAAAATAACTAAAATGTAGTATTCCTTTTATTATTTGGCACACGTATTATTTTGCCTAACATTAAAACAGCTGCGATGTCGGCACCTAAACTATGGTAGGCATGGTAGCAACATATGGTAACAAAGAAGCATTAAAAAATAAATTTCAAACCATGTCTAGTTTACCTTGGTTAGGTTAGGTTAGTTCGTTAGTCACCTTACGTCCCTCAGAGAAAAAAAAAGAACCTCGCGAAGCGGGGCTCCGTCGACTAGTCAGCGGACTGTAAGGCTTTTAAGTAAAATAATACCAAATGTTAGGTAACAACAAATAAATAAAAGAAAAATGTGTATGATTTTTACTGTATAACAAACAAATAAAAAATATATTTTTTATTGTTAATACAGTATAAACAGTTTTTAGTACCTACCTATATATATACTATAAGGAAATTAGTAATCATACCCATTTATCATTCGATAATGAAATATTTGACACGACAAACAAAATAAAAAAAATATGACAAAGGATATTATGCCGAACAATTTCGATTAAACAATTATGCCCTATAAAGTTTATGCTAAACGTTAGTCTGCGTGAAGTTGTTATGCGTCAAAAATAGGATTAACATTTTTAAGCCACTCGACGTAATTACCACGGAGATATTTCAGAAACTTAAATGAAATTTAACATATGACGTTTCTCTCAGAAAGATTATAAATGTATCTACAGCTAAAATGTTTCACAGTTCAGAAAAATTATGAAATGTTTCAGAAATTGCCCATCACTATTCGAGATGCTTGGGATAAAGTAAAAAATATTCCAATTTCGGAAACAGATTGCGGTAGCTATCCCTTATAAATATATTAAAAGAGGAATTATGACTTGCAGGCGATGGCAATATGTGGAGGGTGTCGAGATTGTATGTGTGTGAGTGTCCTTACCTATATTAGCTATAATATAGGTTTGTTTCATGGCTTCCTTTGCGTGGTACAGCATTAAATTAAATCCCTTTTTTCCCACAGGGTTGAGTTGATGGCGACGAACCGTCGACGAAAAAAGCGATCTGAATCTTTCTATGACATTGTAGCTTCTAAATGGAAAGAGCAGAATTAGTTCTTATTCTCTTATATTTTCTAATTATCCCTCATTGATGATGAATATTGATGTTATGTTCCTTATAATAGGCTTATAAAAGGCTGCGAAGTATGACGTTTCAGGTGCGGCTAGGACAAGAGGTCGTTAATGGAATTTCATACAAATTATGCAGGCCTAGGCCGGCAATGTCCTCTTTTTTAATTTCCATTCCACATAAATTTGTGGCACAGGCATCATGACATTCTGCCACTATGCGTATTCAAAAATAAAATATTGATTTTTTTGTTGTTTATTTCATTGCATGTTTGAGAAAAGTACATACCTCGGCGGGAAATATGGGGTTGCCCGCCTCTGACCTATCCGGGCTCATTTTGCTCAGCCGTCTATATGTCTTCGGCCGGCAACCCCTTTCGTCCCGGCTTCTGTAGTAATGTACTATTAAACGGAGTATATCGCTTATATTATTTAATTTACATATTGTAATACATATATTATAACCGGGATATAATCGCTTATATTATGTAATAAGCATACTTTATATAATAAGTTCAGTTGTTTGAAGAGCATATTTCTATGTACTCTTCAATGTGTACTTTATTTTATTTTTTTAATTTATTGTTTTTAGGACCTTTATACATATGTATACATGTCGGCCCTGTGAAAGCCAAAACCATGTCACAAACAAATGTAATAAATGGAAACAACACATGTGTACTTTACTGTTTTAATAATTTACTTACTGCACGATTCACGATTTGCTTTAGATGCATAATGATGTCAGAATATCGTTGTGACAGATTTTAACAATTCTTAATAAGATACCTAAAGATGGATATAGAATACTTTTAACCCAATTACACTGAAGCAAATAAGAGGCTTAGGCATTTTTCACTTCCGACAACACATGCAGTCCCTCTAGTAAATAAATTAAATTACCTCTACATAACTACTTACCGTTTGACTCGGACATTCTTAGACAATATTAACGGTGACCACGGTTCTGCAATCTCAAAATACATGATGACAGGCAAAATCAGCTTCGGGTTTTTGAAATGCCTGAACGATTCGTTACTATGAAGTTCGCAGGAAAATACTGAACTGTGACCTCATAGTTCTTCACCTAGTGAGTTGTAAAAATTAAAATTGCATAAAGTGCAAAATTTAGAGATGGAGCCGCGAGATGTAGCCACGCTCTGCATTTTCTATCGCTTGTATTACAGGGAGTGCTCGGAGGAATAGGGAATATGCATGATTCTTAATTTCCGCTTTATTAAAAGCTCACTCATGTAACAAACAGTATACAACAATATTTTGTCGAATAACTATAAACATAATCAACATATAAGCCATCAAACATTTCAGTCTATCTCTTTCTAGCAAAACAGAATTTAATATGAAGTTTTTATGGCCGGAGTGCACCATGACGTAACAGTACATGTCGGACCTCTCTGTCAAATCGCCGTGTACTTAGTAGTTTAAAATGCCTATATGATGCGTATTTATTGGCGTTTTTAATTTTAATTTCACATTTTGGAATTGTTTTTATGGTATTTTAATATTTGGTTGAGAAAAGCGATAAAAAATGTTCATGCCTCTACCTACCCTATTGTTCGGACTGATCCCTGCCGCATCTTTCCACCATCGTCCTAAGGTGGGTCCTAAGCGACAATATTTCCATCCCCACCACAGATCGCACAAAAGTGCGCTTTGCTAGAAATTTCCTGCCGCGTAAGACTGAACTGTGGAATAAATTGTCGCTGGCAGTATTTCCGGACCGATGCGACCTTCAAACCTTCAAGAAACGAGCGTACTCCCACCTGAAAGGCCGGCAACGCACTTCTGAATCGTCTGGTGTTGCAGGTGTCTATGGGCGACGGTGATCGCTTACCATCAAGCGATCCGTCTGCTCGTTTGCCTCCTATACCATGAAAAGAAAAATAATAATAATAATCGTATCGTATTTAAATACCTATATTGGTGTTTGATCAATTGTCTTCTTCACTTGGCAGACACTGCGGCTCGCCTCATATTTCAATTCAATTATACTACCAAGTTTTTAGGGTTCCGTAGCCAAAATGGCAAAAACGGAACCCTTATAGATTCGTCATGTCTGTCTGTCTGTCTGTCCGTCCGTATGTCACAGGCATTTTACTCAAAAACTATAAGATGTACATTAATGAAATTTGGAGCATAAGTGTCGTGTGTAAACCGCTACTTGTTTGATAGTTAAATAAAAGATATATATATTTCTAGGGGCGGCACTCCGTACATGTAACCGAAACTGAAAAAAAAATATTCAGCCAATATCAATGTATGGCACATATTTCGACAGTTCTTCTAAAAACACTGTGAGGTTTCTAAAAGTTTTTGATTTAGTGAACATTTTCCGAAATATTCGCTACGAAAGTAGCAAAAATTGTGTTCCCCACCCTCTATTTTCTAAACGGTATGTTAAAAAAATATGAAAACTTTTACAAATATAAAGCTTAATAAATACTTCCAACGAAAATTGTTTTCAACGTGATCAGACATACCGTTTTTAAGTTATTGCCGAAAAACTGTGCTTCCCAGCAAAAGGACGTAAGTGCCGGGGAGATACGGTCTTTTGTTAGTGTTTTATTTCATATCATATTTTTTTCATCTGTAGTGCATTTTTTTGTATAAACAGCTGGGGAACCCTTCATGGGCGAGTCCGACTCGCACTTGGCCGCTTTTGTTTTGTTTAATTGTTCACTGGTTCAGTACAACGATTATGCAATTTTAAAGTTCGACAGGCCGTGAACCTGTATTGCCCATTCAAACTCGATTGTATGGCTAATAAGCGGTTGCAAGTGGCATTATGTAGATCCGATGCATGGAATGGAAATTGGGAAATAGACTGAATATTTCCCGATTAATTATTAGATATCATAGGTCCAATTGCAGATAAAGGTAATTAATTTTTCAATCATTGGGTGATTTTGTCAGCAGCGTAATTAACACATTTAAATATTCCATTTATATTAAACTACCCAAAGAGCAACGACCACGAACCAGATGACGAAGTGTAACGTCATCGCCTTCTCTAGTCTTTGTACAGGTCGGCGACGATGTAAAAACGCGTTTCGAAATTCAAATGTAGAAATTCATATGTATAATTAGGTACTAATAATAAACATTAAATAAAAAAAACATTCATAAAAACAAAAAAATACGACCTACACTATATTTACTCGGATATATGTAGTCGGATAAAAAGTATCCTATAACCATCTGTGGAATACCCAGCTACCCGTGTACCAAAAATAGTTGAAATGCGTTTAGCCGATGTGGCGTCATGAAGCCGCAACGAATCATACAAACATACAACCATGCAAAAAATCCAAAAATCCATTCAGTGAACTCCAAATAGTCCGTTACATTTTTTTTTAATATACTCAATGTACAGACATTTCATTTTTACAGCTGTATAATAGTATTGTTGTCCCGTGCCGTATATCGATGTCGGTGGACAAGGTGCCCATAAGGCTGGCCGCGTTACCGCGTAGGATGATGATGCCTATCCGCTGAGCGAGGAACGAGCCAGCCTTTTGGTTGCCCGAGGACCGAAGACGCAAGTAGCTGAGTTTTCTAAACAGTCTACGTGCTTCCGATTCCCACGGCCCCAGGTTCTCTACGACAAACGGTGCAAATACGTAACTGTCAGTAAAAGTCGACAAAAGATAAACATTGATTCCAGACTTATGATCTCCCTTTCTACGGGATACTTGTGCGGGCATATGAGATCACTTTAAGTTATTTTTAAGACCAGGGACTCATTTCTAGAAAACCTTATAACTTACTAGCGCAAGTCTCCTCCCAATAATAATGAATTGGGTACTTTCCTGTACTTTTTGTTTTTTTTTTACAAATATCATGATAATAATCACAATTTTTGCAATTTATTAGTGGATCACTCCACTAGCGTTATTATTATAAACAAAGATCAGAAACAAATGAAAAAATTCTTTGTTTATAATAATAACGCTAGTGGAGTGATCCACTAATAAATTGCAAAAATTGTGATTATTATCATGATATTTGTAAAAAAAACAAAAAGTACAGTCTTGATAATAGCGCCACCTCTCGCCGAGCAATGGTACCTGTAAAGGTATCTCCTCGGGGTGAATGTAACTTCATAGTTCTGCACTAGGCGGCGCTAACGGCTAAAGAGTCGGATGCACCATACAGAGATCCATAAGCAAGAACAGATGACAAAATTAGTCGACTACTGGTGTGGACGATTAGCTCAGATGGTAGAGCGTGCTGCCCCGGTCTGGCTCAAGGCACTGGTTCAAGTCCAGTATCGTCGAAAATTTTTTTCATTTGTTTCTGATCTTTGTTTATAATAATAACGCTAGTGGAGTAATCCACTAATAAATTGCAAAAATTGTGATTATTATCATAATATTTGTAAAAAAAAAAAAAAAGTACAGTCTTGATAATAGCGCCACCTCTCGCCGAGCAATGGTACCTGTAAAGGTATCTGCTCGGGGTGAATGTAACTTCATAGTTCTGCACTAGGCGGCGCTAACGGCTAAAGAGTCGGATGCACCATACAGAGATCCATAAGCAAGAACAGATGACAAAATTAGTCGACTACTGGTGTGGACGATTAGCTCAGATGGTAGAGCGTGCTGCCCCGGTCTGGCTCAAGGCACTGGTTCAAGTCCAGTATCGTCGAAAAAAAAATCATTTGTTTCTGATCTTTGTTTATAATACTTTCCTGCAGTCAACATAAATGATGTCACGCTTGCAGTTAAATGTTATTTCTGAAAATACGTAGAAAACATTCACGAATACTTATTTTTAAGCTTTTGGCGATTTTAAAATTACACAACTAAAAAGAAAGAGGTAATTTGACACGTAATTATAACGTCATAAACCTTTTTCCTTTCAAACTTGATACTTTCTGACCGTTTTGGCAGTTCATAAAAAGAAACTGATTTGATCTGTCAGTCAAGTACCCTATTAAAAAGTGACTTCGGCTTGTAATACAAGGTACAAGCGTTTATGAAACGGGCCTCTGCTATTAACCATATTTAATGCAAATAAAGAACTTACTTCTAATAAGTCGTCGATAACATACTGTCTGCATGCACAAGGGCACAACACTAGTCACGGTTAACTAAAAAACGTGAAATGAATTAGTTTTTATCAAAAAATAAAACCAACTGCAAAAAAAGTGTAAAAACATAATTCTATACTTAATATAGTTTCTTCAATTTACTTACAAGTAACCTTTTTTCAACTCTATCTATACCTATATAAATTATTGCTATTTTGTGCCTAAAATACATGGTAACAACTTAATAAAATTGTAAATATTGAAGATTTTGCGGTTTCTCTAGATTGCACCGACTTCTATAACTATAAAGCTGCGAAGTCAAATTTTTCGAGTGCAACAAACAAGAGGTTTAATGAAATTTCATATAGAATTATAGGCCTGCAATGCGACCTTCTTTTGATTCAATGTCAATTTGTTAGACGACATCTATTCTTAGCGATGTTATGGCATCCTAACATAAATAATAGGGGACAATTTCACACAAAGCGAACTAGGCTTGTGTTAAGACATGCACTTTATTTTATTACATAAAAAACATTCAAAACTCGGGAATAAATATTTATGGTCACAGTTCATCACACAAATATGTGCCCCTACCAAGATTTGAACCAAGGACCCTCAGCTTCACAGGCAGCTTCACTTTCGCTTCAAGAAAAAAACTTTACGTTGCCTATAATACAATGTAGGGTTCCGCAGTCGTTCATACAAAAAAAAGCACTACTGACGTAAAAATACGATATGACAAACTGTATTTTAGCAAACGAGCGTATCTCCACGGAACTAACGTCCTTTTGCTGAGAAGCACAGTTTTTCAGCAATAAGTCTAAAACGGTGTATTCGGTCATGTTTAAACCAATTTTCGTTAAAAGTATTTATTCAGTTTTATCTTTGTGTTTTTTTTTTCATATATTTTGGACAACAGCGTTAGAAAATAAAGGGGGAGCGGCACAATTTATGCTCCTTTCGGACCGATTAATTCCGACAATCCATACTAATATACTAGTACTAGTACTAGTACTAGTATACTGATAATATTATAAATGCGAAAGTGTGTCTGTCTGTCGGTCTATCTGTCTGTCTGTCTGTTACCTCTTCACGCTTAAACCGCTGAACCGATTTGGATGAAATTTGGTATGGAGATAGTTTGAGTCTCGGGGAAGGACATAGGCTCATTTTTATCCCGGAAAAATACCCTTATCCGCGATAAACGAATTTAAGGCGGATGAAGTCGTGGGCAGAAGCTAGTATTCACTAAATCAAAAAAAATGCAGTAACCTTAAAATGTTTTTAAAAGAACTGTTGAAATATGTGCCACACATTGATATTTTTTTCAGTTTCGGTTACATGTATGGAGTGCCCCCCTAAGAAATATATTTTATTGTTAATTAACTATCAAACTAAGTAGCGGCTTATACAATACACCTGTCCTTCAAATTTCATTAATATACATACAGTAGTTTTTGAGTAAAATGCCTGTGACATACGGACGGACGGACGGACATGACGAAACTGTATTTGCCATTTTGGGTACTACGGAACCCTAAAAAGAGGTTTTTCGCTTAACAGCTAATTGCGTTCTCAATTCAAGGTCAAAGAACGCATGTACACGAGTATCGTGTTCTCATATGTATTTACTCATCCTCTAATACGCCTCAGGGTCCCATTGAAGTCTGTAGGATTGAACAAAGTGCTTGAGTCGTTGAAGTGGAATCGCTAGCCAGAGGCCAATGCCACAGAGTAGGTTATACAGAAAGCCCGGTAGCTACATGGTGCAGGCGCGCTTCATGCTACCGAGTGTATGATGACGTTTTTAGGCAAAAAGTGTTACAGGTTTCGGTTGTCACTAAGAATTTAGTAACCGGTGACAGAACAAAACCTGAGGACCCTTCTCTTGTTTGAATTGAGGTTTTATTCATCATAACATTTACAGGCGTCATCGTCATTTAGATCGCGTATACATTTTAAGTGTACTCATATCATGTATTCGCTGATCCTCTGTTATGATAATCTAGTATCGGCCACACTCGCTAGATTGGCCAAGAACAGGAACGACTTTGCAAAAGTGGTCACCGACGCCCGATAGGGTATGGCAGTATAAGAAGAAGTATTGTCATTGGGGGGGAGGGCAAAAATTAATCTCTCTCTGATGGGGGCGAAGTATATTCCCTAGTACTGGGTTTACTACGACCGCGACTTTTATGTCGTTGGAGTTCATTTTCATCTTCTCATATTCAGGTATATGTGGAGGACGACACAAGACCAAGGAATTCGGCTCGTCAGGGTCGTGTAAGGCGCAATGAACTTGCGTCCGTTTTAACCCCAAACTTTTGCTGCAATAAAACGATACCTAGTTAAAAATAGGGACTTTGGACGGTTTACTTAATCTGCTTGCCGCATCGTAACCGTAATAACGGTTCATGAGATACAGTCTGGTGACAGACGCACAGACAGACAGACAGACAGACAGCGGAGTCTCAAAAATAGGGTCCCGTTTTACCCTTTGGGTACGGAACCCTAAAAGCAAATAAGTATGCGTTCTTTTCAAACTTATCCAGTTAGAAACACAGCGCCGAACGCCAAGATAAGTAAAAATAAAAGTACTCATCCTTACTCGTAGTGGTGTTATCGACACTACTTTTATAAATTACATGTTGTGGACTTTCTGTACTACACTTACTTAGTGCCTTTTTCGAACCATGAATACTTGTCTCGTCTAGAGGTCTCGTTTGTCTATTTCTGATATTTACCGACATGAGATTCAAAATTCAAGCTCGAGTTTTAGAATGCAACTTCACAATGTCGAAATGTTCTGAAATAAAGTGTTTAAGGTCTCATGCGTTCAGTTTCGTCTCCATAAAAAATGTTTTATGATTTATACACGCAGGTGCATAAAAAAATACAGTGCCTACTTTAAATACTATATTCACATTCTCCAACTATAATATGACTGTTTGTCTGCCGACCGTTGAACCGAGTAATGCTGGGGCAAGCAGCTTGTGCCAGGTAGACTGAAGACCGCTGGACAGAGAGTTCCTCAAGTGGTGACCACCAACTGAAAAACTGTGAGCGGACCCTCTACAATGTAGACGGACAATCTTCTGAGAGGAGGTAGGAAAGTCGGTAGAAGTGGGTAGCGCGGATAGCGGGGGTAGGAGGGGGATCCTTGGAAAGACCTATGTCCAACAGTGGACGTATTTCGGCCGAGATGGTGATAAACCGTTTGAGTCTAGTGTCGGTTTAATTTGTAAGTTACTACTCGTACATTTTTGTAGTGGCTAGGCTTGGAATAAAATTCCTACAACTTTACTCGACAAGTTGTTGTTATTTGACAGTTCTTTATGTATACTCATCTTTAGGCCCCGATTTCCACCAGCTTGCCTAATACAGCATTTGGTTTATCCTACAGCTCTTGAAGAAGAAAAGCCATCGTTGCTCCGGCTTACCCTCGGCTAAGTATGACGCCTGTAGAACATAAAATTTCCTGTTACCGCCACGCAATCATGCAATAAAATTAACATTCATTAGGAACTTAATTTCTGCCCTGGGATTCCCCGAACTACGGCCCAAAGAGCTTGAACCTTTATAAAATGCTGCAAAACAAGCTACGGTAAGGCCGGTTACACACGAGATTTTTATGTGACAAAAATTCTCTTACGACACGTAATAATCGAATGTAGTATTTTCTTTTGTACTCTGATTTGTGAGTTTTGCAATAAGAGAGTATTATAATCGATGTCATGGTTATTTTCGTACCACCGTAAGTATAATGGATAAAGTAATTTAAACTAACACTGTACTTTATGTATCAACTGACGGCAAATTATGCGGAGCATTTTACTCGGTTGAACAATGGTGTGCGATGCACGGGAGACTTTACTTTGGGATTGAAATATAGTATTTACAGCAAAAATTACTTAGGCAATAGCGGATTTACACACTTGTCGCCAATAGGTAGTGCAAATATTGCCGCCCCTACCGACATGGATTCCAATTCGATACCTTTGTAGCAAGGCCCTAGTTCACAGCCATATTAATAAAAAAAACTGTCAATGAAAGTTTAACTTTTTGACTTGTGCTTCAAAATATTAATCATTTGAATTTCTGTTAGTGCAAAAAAAATGCAGGCCTAGGCTTTGGCCTACTTAGCCCGCTGTAAAAACCACCACCGGACTTTACTCTTTACTTTATCTTCTTTTACAAAAAATAGCGCATACTTGCCAATATTCAATCTGAGAGCACGTAACTAAAGATATTTTTTAATTAATTAACTGTTGTGTAACTACATATTTATTAGAAATTGTAATCAAATCCCACTCTTGGAACGGAGGAATACAACAGAGGTTAAACAACATCTATTATCTAAAATAAATCAAATTTATACGCGATTAAGCCTCTTTTTTGTTGTGTTGTGATAATCTATCATCTACTTCTGACATCATTGTACAAGTTTTAGACAGTGTCAGTTAAAGGTACTTAAGATCTACCTTTTAACTGCAATTTGTATGAAAAACTATCGGTTTTTCCCATACTAAAAAAACCTTTTGATTCAATGAATCGCCATTATTTTTGTAATAACTTTGAAAAAGAAAAAATACGTCACCATTTTTTTTTAATCTACAATAATTAAAAGTAACTAATAGGGGATCCGATTGCATTCCTATAATAGTCACCACGCTCTGCATCTCTTCCTTGCCGTAGGCGTCGCCTCAGTTACACGATGGCATATAATAAGGATGATGACCATTTTTAATTATTGTGGATTAATAAAAATATTGGAGACGTATTTTTCTTTTTCGAAGTAGGTAATCAAAAAATAATGACTATTAATTGAAACAAAAGGCCGCGTAACTTCATTCCTCTAAACCAATCCTAAACTTTAATGCGATTTATCAAATTATTTTTGATCCATTTGAATAAGCAAAAAATACGTTTCTTTTATCAAACTGGCTAAATAGATTTTTATTTTCATACCCCGGCATCCTGGCTATTACTATCAGATATACCTAATGTGGCGTAGCTTCAGTCATCTGTCAATTCTGACATGTTCTGCATCGCGCTAACGAAGTTTTCTAACTCGGAATAAGATATAAATCGCATGCACTTGTTACAAGCTACCATAATATTTGCATATCCTTTAATTACGATTGAATACTGTACCTACAATAAACAACAATAACACCCTGTAACTAGACATAAGTGTTCTGCAAATAAACATAGGTATTCTTTCTTTTGGTTGCATAAATACAACTTCCGACCAGCTCTCATTTGACTTCGGTCGCCAGGCCTAACACCCACCTGCGGGCGTATGATGGTCGCGTTTATCACGCGATAAATGATATGATAACGCGCCTGTCACTCTGGCACTCACATAAGTGTCAGAAGGTGACGGCAGCTATGTCATTTATTTATCGCGTGACAAACGTAACCATCATAGGCCCGCTGGAGAAAGATTTCTCTACTGCCCTCACTTCCTATAATACAAATACCCGTGTGTAACAACCCTAAGCTCGTCTGCGCAATTTTTTTCAAGTTCGTTTCAATCTCGTTTAAGCGTTTTTCCACTCGGTCAGTTCTCGGTAGCGGAATGTTCCGCTCAAAACCGTTTTTTATTCCCGTTAAACGAAAACTGTTTATACCCGTGTTTGTTTCGGTAGTGAAATGGAAATTGGGATGCGCCGATTTTTGGATTTTTCGTAGATATTTTAAATAGAAAGATACACTCATACTCAGATATATTTACATTACAATAGTGGTTAATCTATCGAGGTATCTTATTTTATCTATACTATTATAAATTTGTAAAAATGAAATGTCTGTACTTTGAAGATATTATCAAAAAAGTAAATGATAACTCTAACTATTTGAAGGTCACTGAATCGAATTTTGTTATTTATGTACTAGAGGGCATCTTCTAGTACATAAATAAAAATTAAGCAACATCGTCAGCGGAGGAGAAAAAAAAGCATAACCCTCTTTTTTCTTGAGTGTAGTCGAGTAAAAAGTATCTTATTACCATCTGGAAATGCCCAGTTACCCTTGTACCAAAAATAGTTGAAATTCATTTAGCCGATTTAGCGTGATGAAGCCACAACCACACAACCAAAAAATTCTGATTTAGTGACCTCAAAATAGTCTGCTACAATTATTCTTCTGAAAATATCTTTAATGTACAGACATTTCATTTTTAGAACTTTATAGTAGTACAGATGTTTGTATTTGCATGTTGTCGTTGTGGCTTCATCATGTCAAAACGGCTGAGTGAATTACCAGCACTTTCGGTACACTGTTAGCTGAACATCCAAAGATGATTATAGGATACTTTTTACAGGATGTATTTATTATTTATATGTAAAATAAATATATTCTAGAGAAAACGAAAAAGTCATAACCTCTCTTTTTTTCTTAACGCGTAGTCGGGTAAAAAGTATCCTATAACCATTTGGACATACTCAGCTACTCGTGTATCAAAAATTGTTGAAATCGTTTAGCCGATTTTGGTTGATGAAGCCGCAAACATACAAACATACAAAAAATCCACAAAATATATTGTTCGCTTCTGTGACTTCCAGAAAGTCCCTTACAATAGTTTTTTTGTAAATATCTTCAATATACCTACTTTATAGTTGTGTGTCCTGACTTTAGGACACACAGGTTAAAAATGCATACTTACATAATTACTTAAGATTAGGAAGTACAGTTGTCTCGGCGCCCAATACGACTTTATACCCTTTGGCGTCGAGACACTTGGCCCGTGGGGTCAGGGTGCACGCGGGCTCCACAAGGAATTGAGTAAGCGTCTGAGGGAGGCAACAGGGGACCCACGCGCAGGCAGCTTTCTCGCACAAAGGCTCTCAATAGCCATACAGCGCGGGAATGCTGCCTGTGTCATGGGCACCCTACCGAAGGGACCAAATTTTTTAAGTAATTTTTAATAATCATAGTTTAATTAGTTGTTATTAATTTATTGATCTCATTACTTATACCTAACCTACATACTATATTTGATACAATATATATACATCTATACTGAAGTATGTCAGATGATGGATGCGAGTAATACTGATATTCTGTGTGTGAATGAGACAAAGCGAAAGGGTTGTGACAGCACAAAATAAAGTGACACCACATTTTTTTTATATCTTTATAGCAATCAAAATATAAATTTAACTTTTTCTAGATACCTTAATCAAATCTTCAATGGCTATTTATATCTATAATATCCAAGTTTTCCGGTAAAAGCTTTTTTCCGTTCGAATTACCGAGAATTCTTCCGCCTCAACTAAATTAGTTTGAACCAGTTGGACCCGTTTTCACTCGTAAACGCTAAACGAGAAGTCTTGCACTTGTTCCAGGTCGTGATTCTTGTTTCCAACCGACTGTGATTCGCTCGTGTTAGATATTTGAAAACGTTCGTCGATTGAGTCTATTTTCTCAATTAGTACGAGAAACGAGTTAGTATAGCGTTCTCTCTATTGCACTTTTACATAGTAATAAACGAATAACCTTATTTAAAAGTACTCGAGTATTTTTACAAGTCTATAATAATAAAAATAACAAATGGAATCCAGTATGTACACAAGCCGGGTCACAGAGTAAAACAAGCCGAGTCAAAAAATAACAGTCCCGTGTGCCTACCATGAGCTGAGTTTACGATCGGCGCTAGCAAGTATCTCGTATGGAGAGACAGCGCACCTCTCTCGCACGCGCTAATAGTGCGAAAGAGATAGACCGTCATCGAGCGCTCGATACTCGCTCGTGTCGAACTTATGGTAGGCTGGCAGTATGAAAGCCAAGTAGTAGTAGAGATAACGCGTCCGCACCGTACAAGAGACAGATGTCGACTGAATTTTGACCGCCATGTAAACCCATCCCTTGTGCATTTGTTACCTTTATCTCTAACCAATAGCATGGTTTCTCAAATTTCTAGTACTAACTCGTTTCTTTACAACTTTTAAACACAAAAATAAAACCGACTCCAAAAAAACTAAAAAGTAAAAAATAACGCCATAATTCAGTTTCTTCAAATTACTTACAAGTAACCGTTTGTATACTCAATCTATACAGTATATACAATTAATCTTATTTTGGCGTCGGTGCCATATAAAGAATGTGTATAATATTGAAAATTGACGATTTTAGTAAGTTGTGACACGATGGCACCGACTCCAAAATAACATTAATTGTATATACTGTATAGATTGAGTATACAAACGGTTACTTGTAAGTAATTTGAAGAAACTGAATTATGGCGTTATTTTTTACTTTTTAGTTTTTTTGGAGACGGTTTTATTTTTTGTTTAAAAGTTTATTTATTTTACACTTTTTAGTTAATCGTTACTTAAAAGTGTATCTCGTGACGATTCGAACAAGCCCAAACACGGCTAGGATATATTATTTTATTACATAGATCTGGTGCCTACCTTCCGGCTCCATCATCAAATCAATTCGATGGTACCATTCTCATCAAGAACATTTAAATTTGTGACTATGAAGTTGCTTAGCTAAATTAATCAAGATATTTTGTCGCCACCCGTAAATCATTTATCATTGAGGAGTTCCGATGGCATTCTGTGGTCTTCTGCATCAGTTCCACTTCACCAATTTACACTTTCTGAATGCAAAGCTTATTATGTTTCTTATAATACCAAAATCGCTATATGTATGCCTACAATATTTGAGGAGTTCCTTTAATTCCTCATGGATTCCATCATCACACCATCACCAAAATTAAATGGGATCAACTAGAAAGTACCTTCTATAAAACCAAAAAAAAGTTTTGAAATCGGTCAAATAGTCTTTGAGTAATCGGTGAACATCCATAAAAAATAAAAAATAAAAAAAACATTCCGTCGAATTGAGAACCTCCTCCTTTTTTGGAAGTCGGTTAAAAATGGGAAACAAACATAAAAAATATAAACCACAGATAAATTATACACGATGACTTAGAAATCTGCAATGGTTACACCGATAATAATACCCAAACAACCGTGTTCCAGTAAAAGCTTTTTCCGTTCCAATTACCGGGAATTCCCCGCCTCAACTAAATTAGTTTGAACCAGTTGGACCGGTTTTCACACGTTAACACGAAACGAGGAGTCTTGCACTTGTTCCAGTTCGTACTTGTTTCCGACTGAGTGATATTCGCTCGGTCGAATTAAGAATTATCTAATGGTAAGCGTTTTATTGGGGAAACTGATGTGAATAGGGTAAATTTTGTAGCCGATAAATCATACTGGCAAATTTGTGTGTTTATGGTCTGGTAATGGTATCTTGCATCTGACACGTTGGCCTTGGTAACAAAACAATAGAAATACTCTTTACTATACACCTTGCTTTTGCGTTCTTATCGCTAAAGAGCGATCTTTTCTATAGCAACCTTTGGAGTTGTGCAAAACAATAAATAATTTGCGCAAAATTTTCGCGTCACTGTTTTTTATTATTTAATAAACTTAAACTCGTATGTATATATGCGCTGAATTAACGCTGTAACTCAATATTATACCTGAGTTTCATTAGCTTAGTAAAGAAATAAAAGACCCTTATTTAGGTACTGCTGCGCAGTCGGGAAACCTAATTATTTCGAGTATAGCGTTTCGATAAATGTTCTCCATGACGCTCATGTGACGCTGTATGAATTGAATTTGCGTATAAAAAATTTGAAATTGCTGCGTAATTTGAACCTATACCTATTGTAAGTCCGTTGCATGCTGCCGCGTTATCTATTCAGTAATAACAGCTACGACGTTCGCGCCTACGCATTTCGTAGTACTATAGTGCTACGAACACGCATTGACAACGCGCCGCGTAAAAGCTCCCTACGCTTACATAATAAACTATTTATTCATCATATGACTCGAATTCCTGGAAAGCATTGGACTATGCCCCTTCCTCGATTCTACAATATTGTCCGAAACAGATTGCCAAGCGTAGGTTACTTCGAAGGCCCCGTCATATACTGTCTGACCTGGTCATCACGGCAACCATCAAAAGAAAAAATAGAAAAAAACGTATTCGACTCGGATGATAGCAATACTAGCCACAACGCAAACAACTCGACGGAAACATAAACGTCCAGTTCAGACATAGGCACACTCCAGATATCGGATACCGGCGCCTCCGCCGGCGAGGGCGTCCGCCTCAGGAAAACACTGCTATCTATCTATCAGACATCGACATCCACTACTGAACATAGGCTTCCACTGTAGCCCGCCACAGAGTGCGATCATGCGCAGACCGCATCCACCGACTCCCCGCGATGCTCAAGAGGTCAACGGTCCACCTAGTCGGGAGTAGTCCCACGCTACGCTTTCCTATGCGTGGTCGCCACTCCAACGCTTTATTGCCCCAACGGCCATACGTTCTCTGGGCTACACCTATTGCCACTTCAAGAATGCAATCCTGCCAGCTATTTCGATTACTTTGGTTCTTCTGCAAAGAACACACTGCTATCCCACATCCCACAATACTCCTAGAGTCGAGATAGGATAAGATAACCAACCGACAATGACAACAGACCTGTATAGGACCTAATAGCTAAGTACTTACGGCAACCGGTTAATTAGCACAAAAAAAACTATTTAAATAATCTTCCATTGATAAGTATAGTCTAAGATAGAAAATTTGTTAATTTGCTATACATTATACATATCAATGGAAGATTTTTAATGAGAATATTACTTAATATTTAGGTCGGCTTTCTAAATACGCGAAAGATATAATTGGCTGTCAAAATTATTTAGTGGTCCGCAACATTATTCAATTGGTTAGTTATACGCAATTTAAAAACGTGTTATATTCATAAAATTAATTGAAATGCATTATTATTGAAAAGGGCAAAAGGGAATATGCATTAATTTTTATTTTTGCTTTATTAAAAGCTCATTCGTGTGACAAACGGTACACAAAAAAAAAATCGAATAACTGTAAAAATAACCAAGATATAAACCATCAAGCATTTCATTCTATCTCTTTCTAGCAAAACAGTATTTAATATGGACTTTATACACAAAACTTTATATGGCCGGCGTAGACTATGACGTAACTGTACATGCCGGACCTCACTAACAAATCACTGTCTAATTAGTAATTTAAAATAACTATATCATACGTATTTCTTGGTTAATTTTAATTTTAATTCAACTTTTTGAAATCATTTTTACGGTGTTTTGATATCTTGTTAAGAAAAACAATAAAAAAAAAATGCATATTTCCTATTAACTTTTGTCCAGGTAATCAGTAATGTCATTGCAATTAACAGTGTGATTGTGCACAACAAATTAACTAATTACGCAAAAAAAAAAGAGAACAGAACTCCTGGCATCTACAAAATCCCATTAAAATCAAAGAAAACGACGTCAGGAATGGGGTAGGAAAAATAGGATAGTTGCTAAACTTGAAGCGGCTGCAAAAAACAGTTTTCTCCGATTACATAGAGAAAAAAAACTTTATAAAATACGACACTCTACCACATGTACATTAAGCAGCAATAGAACTACCGAAGCAAACGTAGTACATATTAATAAAGATCTGCATAATTCTCTTGTGATCATAATTATAGAGAGGAATGAGGGTTTTGTAGATTGGACACCGTGACGTAAGATCCATTTGACAAGAAGTGTCAACATCCTGTGCTGTGATTGTGACCTTACGTCACGGTGTTGTCAACTGGTAATATTTCCATTTTAGAAAAACCTGATTTCAACAGTAAAACAAAGGATCATTTTAAATAACAATATTGAAACGAAATAAAACATAAGTATTTTTTGAGATATGGCGCTCAAATAGTCGGACAGACAGGCAGACAGAGTCGCACCATAAGGGTTCATTTTTTACCTTTTTTTACGGCGAACTCGTTAAGCAATCGCATCACTCGCAACATGCACACAAAACACAAGTGTGATAAGCCCATACTTAAATTCAGACGTAGGTATCACACAACCACACCACAACGTCAGACGTAGTCAGGAGATAAATTATATGAAAATAAATAGTTTTATTCAGACGGACCACATTTCGACGTCAGACGCGACCGTGTGGTCGGCCCGACCACATCAAAGCAACTGTAAGCAGCTGCAGCGTAACTATTCACATGTATCCACTGCTTCACCGCTTTTTGCTGCGTTGTGGTGTGGTTGTGTACCGTGTGAATAGGTCCTTAGGCTGTGCTTGTCTGTCAATAGTTGTTGAGTTACTGTTTTATAAGTACCTATACATTTTTAAATCTCTTGGAAGGTACCCGCAACTAAGGAGGAGATAAAGATCATTAATACCCTCTTTTTGCTTCAGCGTAGTCGGCTAAAAAGTATCCTATAACCATTTGTCGATACTCAGCTAGCTATGCACCACAGGAAATTCATTTAACAGTTTAGGCATTATAAGACCACGAAAACTTACATAAATGTATAGGTACTTACAAACATACAAAAATATTTAGGTAAAAGGTTTTTGCGAGGAAGGAGGAAGAAACTTAGTCAGCGGAGGAGAAAAAAGTGCCCGCAACTTCGTTCATGAGATAGAAAAAATTCATAACCCTCTTTCTTATTTCTGCGTACTCGGGGTAAAAAAGGAGAGCTTGACTAGTAGAGAATGCCATTTGGCATTAAGTCCGCCATTTGAAATTTTTCAATTGTGCAATAAATTTTAAATAAGTAAATAAAAAGAAGCCTGTAATCATCTGTGGATGCCTAAGGTGGATGCCCAGCTACACGAGTACCTACATTTTTGAAATCTGTTTAATTTTTTTCGAAGCGATGAGTCCACAACGATACATGGGTATAATACATACAAAAAATAAATCGATTCACCTTCAAATACTCTGTTTCACTTATTTTTATGAAATTATCTTCAATGTACCTACAGACATTTCATTTCTACAACGTTATAATAGTATAGATTGGTTTAATCGATTAAAACCAATTCCCTGATCAATACGCACACCAACGCACGAAACCAATTTAGATCCCACGTTTTGCAGAGTGCTCGATTAAACGTAGCTAAAGATCTCGAGTTCAAGAGGCCATATAGAGGCTCCATGCCGATGGCCCTTCACCCCAGGATCTCCGGTCGCGTTTGATCTGGCTTGTGTTTACGGTATGCTTTTGTTTTGATTAAGACGGGACTAGGGATTATTGGATAGTGATTTGTTAAATTATACAGAAAGACTTTCTGAGGCTAATAAAATTATACACAATTTTTTCTAAGGCTGAATGGTACTTAAATATCTGAGCATGGCTCGTATTGATGAGCGTATTTTTTGCCTGTGATGTGACGGAATTAAGAGTCCATTTTCGATATTACCTCAATGTAGCCAAACACGTTCACGGACACTCCGTCTACAGACGTAAATTCGGACCTTCGTTATATATAGACGTTCGGCTCAGTGGGTTGAACAATGGCCTACAAAGCTAGCGGCCCCGGGTTCGAATCCCGGCCAGGGCAAGTGTTTGTGTGATGGCCACGAATGTTTGTTCTTGGGTCTTGGATGTTTTCTATGTATTAAAGTATTATAATTTATCCAAATATTATGTACTAGCTTCTGCCCGCGACTTCGTCCGCCTTAAATGTTTATGTTGTTCATCGCGGATATGCTTATTTTTCCGAGATAAAAATAGCCTACGTCCTTCCCTGGGACTCAAACTATCTCTATACCAAATTTCATCTAAATCAATTCAGCGGT
Source organism: Hedya salicella (assembly GCA_905404275.2). Taxonomy (NCBI): domain Eukaryota; kingdom Metazoa; phylum Arthropoda; class Insecta; order Lepidoptera; family Tortricidae; genus Hedya; species Hedya salicella. Next base: position 10,776,107 of record FR990114.1, on the reverse strand, counting down.
TTAAGCGTGAAGAGCTAACAGACAGACAGATAAACAGACAGACACACTTATGAATTTATAATATTAGTATGGATTTGGCAAAAAGGTATTAATTTAAGCGCCACCTGTTAGTTTAGCAAGGTACTCGATACTCGTAGGCTCGTAGCACATGTTTGAGAAAAGTTTGCACCTCCTTCCTAAGTCGCGCGATGAGATTCAAGTGCAAACTTAACTCAATCGAATGTAGTGGCTACCCCCCTTTTAAAGCTTAAATTTTTATAGCCTTATAACCTGGCCGGGAATTTTCTCGACAGATTAGTAAAGTTTGCATCAATATCTGTTTGGCCGTTTTCACGTGATGCGCGTACAAATAAACAGACAAACAGTTAAACAGACAAACAAACAAAAATTCTAAAAACTGTTAGAACGTGTTCTGTTATCGATTTTAAGTATCCCCGGCCTATTTTTTTCGAGTCTCTTCCATATACAGACTTTCAACCCTCTTCAGCTTTATTATATGTATAGATAGATAGATATCGTCGCCTAGTACCCATAGTACAAGCTTTCATTAGTTTGGGACTAGATCGATTTGTGTAAGATTGTCCCTGATATTTATTTTATTTATTTATTATTTATATGACACTACTGCTGTGGGTTTTCACACATAACCGAGGTCTCTAGTGACAGAGGAACAGCTTCAGGGTAATCTCGACTTTATGCACTACTCACTTAAAGGGGGCGCCTGGGTGCTGCGGCGCTTAGCTGTAGACGTTACGGCTATTATATAGCCGTACTGCCACAACGGGAGGGTTTTGGTTGTATAAAATTACATATATATTTATCTGTTACAGCTATGGAACAATGTTCCTTAACAAGTAAATCTGACAGTTCGTCAGTGGGCCTAGTACATTTTTGTATGAGTTTTATCTTTGCCACAGTGTGCTATTTTCAAAATGGTCCTGATCCGTAAGTCTCAATAGATATCGCGTCTTTTTACCCTAATATTAATGGAGTAAACCAATCTCAGGACCCACATGCACACTAACGCATGTAGCCAATTGAGATCGTTTTGCAGAGTAGTATATTTAATGTATAATTGTTTTTTTGTCAATTTCCCCATAAAAATCGAGATTATGACACACAAGGAATTGGAAAAATAGAGTTTAGAGTTTTGATGAAAGATGATTTTGCCGATTGTGTAAGCGCGCTCCGTTTAGATCAAAAGCATTTTTTTGCTGAAGCAACCATATACTGTTGAGTATAAAATAATTGTTAAAATAACTGATGATGGTATGTTAACAACGCTTGCTTACCTGGTTAAACCTGGCGACCTCACAGTTGCGCTGCGAGGACAGTGGGCAACCTCTATTTTTCTAATTCTTTGTGCCATATTCTAAAGATGATCGGTGATCATGTTTGCTGTCCTATAATAAAACATTTAATTAAACTGTAAAATCTAATTGAGTATAAAGGTCTAATATATATTTTTTTAAGTTTTATTGTAAACTAACAATAAATGAGATCCCTGTTATCTTATTGAAATAAATGATTATGATTATGATATTCTCTCAGCGAATGCTCGATTTTTACGAATAGTTAGTTATTTGTGCAAAAAGAGAGCAAAGTTGTTTTTTGCTGCGAGTGTCTATTGTTGAATCCCAAGCAAGCGAAGGATTCTATTATTGAATCATGAGCGGAGCGAGTGATTCTTAGTTAGAATCCTGAGCGAAGCGAGTGATTCAAACGGTACAAGATGGAAAAAAAAAAACTTTGGTCTCGTGTGGCACATACAACTTTTCATCTCAGCAGTGAGAACATATATTATACACAATTGTAGTTGTACTTCCAATCATTCTGTGTGTTTATTGTTACACGTCATACAAGAGAATATTTACAGTTAACAGATAAAGTTAATATTAACTACTTAATTCCCTCTATTTTTAAAAGAAACGTACTAGCATACAGTACCCTAAACATAAGCAAATTAGACAAAATCATTAATTATTGTTTACAAGATAAATTACGTGTATATTGTTTTTCCTTCTTTGTAGTTTCAATAATCATTTATGTTTTAAACTTATAAAACGATCAATTTGTTGTGTAATAGCAATAGCAGAAGATATAAATAAAAAGAATTTGATTCCTATTTTAAGTAATGCGTATAGAAACTACCTCCATTATAAATAGTCAGTTTTTGTCAAATTAAAAATGAACATAAAAACTAAAAATTAAATTTGATAAACATCGTTTTAGTTTTGCAATAAGTATAGAAAATAACTATATTTCATGTTAAAAAGAAAAGGATTTAGTAATTCGATCACAGAAAAATAATAATCGCCATTGTTTCAAGATGTATTAAACTTTAAAGTAAATAATTGTTCCAAATCCGTCCGCAATGGTGCTAGAGTATCAAGCTATAGTAGTATGATGTCTACAACCAATTAATTCTGATGTAAATATTCAATCGTGTTTAAAATTAATTTCCTTGCATCGTTTTGGATTTGTTTGGCATTATTATGCTAATAATTGATCTTATATATAAAGCGACTCCTTAGTTCGGTACTCCATGGGTTTCGTTCTTTTTTCGGTGTTTAGTTCGAAAATCGAAATCGAATTGGAATTTTCTTGTAACTCGCTTTGTTTATATGGATATGAAGGGGACGAAGTGCTTTTAAGTTCAAATATTTCGAATCCGGTCATAGACTCAGCACCGAAATTTGACAACTCGCGCCATTCTAATTTATAAAACTAAAAAGTTACTTTGCCTCACACTCGCAGTGTAATCGCATTTTGTAAAAATATTATTCTGATTTTTTTATTTAACAGCTCGGTACGCGATTCATCGAGGCAACTAATTTCTAATGTAGATATCAGGTTATATATTATCTAATATATTATAATCTTAGGCATCAGCAAATAACATATGTAGGTATTATACCTACATATGCTCTTATACTTCTGGTCTAAGATACGAAATATATATATATATATATATATCCTCGTATCTTAGACCAGAATTCTTAGTTTCTATATAATCTACGAAAATTTAAAACTAGTAAAATACTACTCGTTTTGTGAGATGCCATAACAGATATGAATCTCTAAAACTTAAATTCATAATACGTATCATTTGTATCTTGTATCACACAATCTAAACATTTCCAATTGCGTTTAAAATATTGTTTCGCTTCGTTCCTTGTCCAATGACAACGAATTTATATTTAGAAAAATGACACAAGAGAAACAACAAATTGCATTAGATATCCGATACCTATATTTGACACGTGTTCGATTTTCGCTTTCAAACTTTCTGCGATATAGCCATAATATCTAACTATAAATACTATTATATTATAAAGTTCTACACTGATGACCATCCACAGATCAATAAATCTCAAGATTGATTGTCTGTGTGATGTTTTGCAGGTGTAAGGGTACATAAACTACATATATACTTTCTAATTGTATCGATCTATTTATATAGTAATATAATATGTGTGTATATACATACATATATGCATAAATCCCTGTATTGACTTGTTGATTTGTGCCCCTTTTCTTTCCTTTTTTTGTATTTTCAACATGAATGATTCTGCACTAACTACTAGTTTCAGTTTGGCCCTACGGTTGACTGGTAGAGAATGCCTGAAGGCATTAAATCCGCCATTTGTAACAGTTTGTATTGTGCAATAAAGTTTAAATAAATAAATAATCTCAAGAAAAGTCTTAACAGCCCAATGCACGATTTACTAAAAATGTACAAGCATTGATAAGAGTCGGCAGCACAACGCCATCGTCGAAATATTGTTGTAAAGGTGCGTCCACACTTGTATCATTTGCTCGTATCCGATCACCGTGGCGTGGCATGACTGCGTATCGTGCTGCTTGGACGCTCACTGTCGGCGCGGCGATCACGCCGCGCTCGTCCGATCTAAGTGTGTGAGACGCGTAGCAACATGGATTTCGAGCGATCGGATCGGCGCAACGTCCAAACGCGTGATCGTGACACGCGATCATGCCACGGGACGAAGATTTGATCGGGCAAATGATACAAATGTGGACGCACCTTAACCTCATCACGCCATGACGGTTGGACAGCAAAAGTTACGCAAGTAGTAAGTTTGTATGGTGTGTATGTTTTTAGGGCCACATCACGTCAAAAAGCCTGCAAAAAAATCCACCATTTTTGGTACAAGGATAGCTGGAAAGTTATTTTTTACCCGTCTTCGCGATAGCAAAAAAGAGGATGACTTTATCTCTTTCATGAACGAAGTTGCGCGCACCTTCTAGTTGTAAAAATGAAAATGAAAGATATTTTGAAAACAAAATATTGTTACGGACTATTTGGCGGTCACTGAATCGATAAATATTTTTTTTGGATTTTATGTATGTGTCGTTGTGGCTTCATCACGCAAAATCGCCTTAACGGATTTCAACTATTTTGGGTACACGGGTAGCTGGGTATCTCCAGATGGTTATTGGATACTTTTTACTCGACTACGCTATGGTTATGATTATTTCTCCTCCGCGAACGAACTTGCGGGCGCCTTCTAGTACCTACATATTTGCAGATATTAAATAACATTTGGAACGTAAGCGAACTGCATTGCACATGCATACCACGTCGTAAGCCACTCCCCCAATAGCACGAACCCATAACTTTGCTTTACAAAATTAAATTAACAACTGAAAAAGCGATGAACTATGGGCAAAGTTCCGTCAGCAATGCGAACTTGTTCAGCCACGTTCAACAGGCCACTTCGTGCATGTACTTTACGCTTGAACATGTACCATTCTGAACATGACCTAATTATAAACTTGTGCAATAACAGTTATGCGTCCGAAACTTGAGGGTTTTTTTTTTCATAATTTATATACTTAGGTACTATTAAAACGGAAACTCATGGAAATGTGCATTCTTACAATCTTGACGTATGGAGCACAGACTTGGTCTTTGACATAAGTTCAGAAATCGACCCTCAAGGTTTGCCAAAGAGCCATGGAGCGTAGTATTTTGGGCGTGAAACGAACTGACCGGATCAAGAATACAGTACTACGTTCCAAAACCCGGATAGCCGACGTAGCCCAAACAGCTGCCAAGCTGAAGTGGGACTGTGCTGGACATGTTGGTCGCATGCCGGGTGACTTGTGGGCTAAAGTAGCCACCAAGTGGGTCCCACAAAATAGAGTCCGGCGTCGCGGTAGGCCTCGACGAAGATGGCGGGAAGAGCTTGACTCTTTCCAGAACAACTGGTGGGAGATTGCCCAAGACCGTGACACGTGGAAGAATGAGAGGGAGGCCTTTGCCCAGCAGTGGGACACTCTAGGCCCTTAAATAAAAAAATAAATAATATTCTTAGTAACATAATTAGATACTTACCTAATACCAGTGACGTAGCTACCGAAGGGCTAGACGGGGCCGTGCCCCGGGGCCCCCAAACTCAAGGGGCCCTCGGTCCCTGATTCATGGCGTAGGTACGAGTACAGTACGATTACTTTGAGTTTACCACTGACATATGCTTTTATTCCATTGGATATTCGGTTGTAACAATAATAATAAATAATAAATATTACAGGACAATTTTTACACAAATCGAACTAGTCCCATGGTAAGCTCAATAAGGCTTGTGTTATGGGTACTAGACGACGATATATTTAATAGATATATTACTTATATACATAGAAAACACCCAAGACTCAGGAACAAATCTCATGCTCATCACACAAATATTTGTCCTTACCGGGATTTGAACCCAGGACCTCAGCTTCGCAGGCAACGTTACTCCCACTGAGCCAAACCGATCGTCAAAAGCAACAATAATGTAAAAGAGTCTATATTACTTACACACTGTCTAAACGTCGTTTGTTTGTAATAGAAACTCTTTTGTATTAGTGTTACAGTCGAATATCCAATGAAATAAAAGCATATGTCAGTGGTAAACTCAAAGTAATCGTACGGTACCGTGCCCACAGTATTTTGTGGCCCCTGACTAACAGAACATCGAACTGATATCGGGCCCCATTCTTTTTTCTTTGCGTCCTTTGTTACCTAGCTACGCTACTGCCTAATACCATGAATAAAACAAGAGGACTGTCAATCGTTATAACAATGCTATCTATTCTATGGATAAACTTCCTAGGAGCATAAGCATAACTGACTTGTCGATTGGTAAATTTAAAAAGTATGTGAAACGTAATCTCATTTCCAAAGCTTATTATAGCACACAAGACTACATAATGATAAAGACTCGTGGGATTAATTAAAATGATAGCAATCATGACATGAGTACCTATCATTATTATAACGAGTAGGTACCTGTTAAGGTGCTGATATTTTATTATTATTATTATTTACATATTGACATTTGGGATTTTATTCTAGAAACATTGTAGACGAATACAAATTCTTTTGTATTTTCTCGACGATCCTTTTTATTTTTTTTTACTTTATCTTTAAGTTTGCCTTTAGCTTGGCAAATTCGTTCGTGACACTCCCATGGTCTGTGGGCGACGGGGGGAAAGACAGCGGGGGCGGGTAAGAAGTGTGCGCGCGGCAGGGTCTTTGTGCTTCGCCGCGCGCACACTTCATACCCGCCCCCGCCCTCTTGTCGCCCGCAGACCATGGGAGTGTCACGAACGAATTTGTTAAGCTATTATCATTCCGCGAACCATAGTCTGCGGGCCTATGATGGTTGCTCTTCACTCTCTGACAAATATGTGAGTGCGAGAAGGACAGATACTTTGTCGTTTATTTATCGCGGGATCACGCGATCATCGAAGGCTCGCTGGTTTTCCTCTCATCATCATTGATTTGATTTGATTTGACATCATCATCACCCTGCCCTTATACCTATTATGTAAGGTCGGCACATGTTTTCTTCTTCCATTAATATCTATTATTCGTCATTTCAGCGCTTACTCCTTTCTTTCCCATGTCCTCTCTCACACAATCCATCCATCGCTTTTTTCGCATACCGATTACTCTTCGTCCTTGGACATTCATCACTAAAATTCTTCTACCAATATGACGCTCATCCGTCCTCATTACATGCCCATACCACGCTAACCTACTGCTACTGCGACTTCGGCTGGGGTTCCACTACAGACCAAAAACGAAACCAAATTTTAATCATAGCACCGAAAGACTCATTCAACTGGCCGTTTCACGGCTCGTGACAGTAATATTTAATGTAGGTGCAGGTATTTGGTAATGTACCAAGTAACCGGGTGTAACAATGACCATAACATTTACTACCGGGTCGTCGTAAAACAGGTTAGTTTCCACATAAAGTTATTGTTTGGCAACCCCATAGCTTATGGATAGTTCGGTTGTAAAGTTAAGAGGGTGTTGCTGTTCATATACTAGCTATTCTGGAGATATAACGTAAAACCGGCCGGACTTTGGCAAATAATCAAGGTTTATATGAGGGGTGCAGATACTGCATCAAATATTATTGTGCATGCAATTAAAACACCATTTATTTAAAGAAAACAATTTAAAGAATTATATCGCGTATATTATCTCATTTGAGTTCCCGACGTTTCGGAAGCTTTCAGCTTTCCATGGTCACGGGTTGCCATTCATTTGTTTATTTATTAAATCTTTCGTGCCCAAAAGAAAACTTATCGTACAAAATGCGAACTTAATGCCATAAGCCAGCAAAAATGCGAATTATAAACTAAGCATAAAAGATAACAGCTACTCGTACCCACCACCACCACCAATAAATTCTTAAGTGGCGACGTAATAATCACTGAAAACACACACTGGTCAGACTTGGTCTTGAGACTGCGGGTTATTAGACGAGAAGGTATTGCGCAGCCAGGGCCGGCGTTAACCGTGTAGGCGCTCTGGGCGAGTAAGTGATTGAGCGGTTAAGCAGGCGTTCTGGCCCCCATACAGCACACGTCTCATAGACTGCGGCGCCCCGGTCGACCGGCCCTGTGTGCAGCCTCCCAAACGCTGACGCAAGCAGTCGCGATTCGATGATTGCCCCCCTTCTCGAAGTTTGACCTACCTAGCTGGACGGCTTGTCCCAGATACACTTGATTTTGTCCAAGACTTGGAGAGTAGTCTCCGATTTTCACCGGACCGGACCGGAATTTACTCATATGTAAAGAAAAATGTGGTTATAGGCCTTTCATTGGCCATCCCTGTGGCAATCGGCTTATATGGACGCCCTGCCACTGCTTCAGACCTTGGATTCGAACACATTCCAATGGTACATACATGTAAACTTACAACAGTAAATTATATATATGGTGGAAAGGAGAAATGGCATAAGTGATAGCTTGATGGAGTTTAGTAATGTATCCATTTAACTTATTTTATAACTCTCTCTCGGAAATTTAGCTTATCCCATTTCGCCTCTCCACCATCAATATACATATATATAACATATATAAATAATTTTAGAAACGACAATGAACATAATTAAGCCTGTATGTCATACGGCCTATGTGTAGATTGCAAAAATATAGCTTAGAAAGGTTTATATTCAATATAATTTGCATATGTAAATGGTGTATTAAATGAGATACAGTCAGGTACTAAGAAAAAAATAGATAATTAAACCAAATAAAGAAAATAACTACAACACCAGATATCTTGTAGGTAAATCTAACGACATGTTTCTATAAAATAGTCCATTCATGCCAGTTCTCGGCGAAAAATATCTCCTCAATGCTTCTCTGACTTCCGCTACAGTTATTACTGGTACCCCTTCATACCCGGACTTGATGTAAACGGCATTATTCAAGCTTAATGGATTACAGAAATGACCGCCTTCAAATTTGCTAAATGGGTCCCCATTCTTCTTCTTGGCATCTTGCCTTATTAGGAATACTGCATCTACAATTTCGGCGACCGTCTCATATGCTATAAAACATAGTACTTCAAGAGCAAACATTGTGATTTTTAGTTCTTTATTTGGATTAATCCATCGCTCTAATTTGGCAAAACCTTTACAAATTTGGGAGCCGGAACGAAATGAACTGCATCTAGCTTTATGGTAAGCTTCATATTTATCAAAAGACATGGATTCAGTTAATTTTGCTGCTCGAACTTTCCGCAAATAGTCTATGGCATCAAACTTTATTTGACTGACTTCATCAAACTCATCAACTTCCCTTATTATGTCTATGTGTGTCCTTCGTTTCTTCATTGTAGGGTCTATATCATCCTCTAACATTAAGGAATTAAGTGTCTCAACAGCAGTTCCAAGAGGTACTTGTTTATTTTTATCTATCTGGTCTAGCTTAAGTTGGTAGTCGTGCAAACGCTTCAATTTTATCTTGTTTTTCCGCATGAGGTATATTATATCGAAGTTGGAGATAGCCTTGCCTCCTCGCGCGTTGGATATCGCCGAAGCATCCTGTAGCATAGTGCGGAGTTGTTGTAAGACTACATTTTCGACCAGAACCACAGTAGCGGCATTCGGGTTCGGATTGTCTCCGAATCCATGCATCATATTTGAGATTTCCTTCTGGAAGTTAGTACCCTCTCCAGTGGCATCGATTGTGAAGTAAGAAACCATATTTGGGCTAATGAAACTCTAAACACCACTACAAATAAAAAAATACTTTCGCTTCTTAATCATTACACACGCTGAGCTGAAGGCTAAAGTGACGTGACGCGTGACGTTTGAATGACAGATACACTTTTCTTATTTTGTGTCGTAGATGGATTCATGGCAATGAAGCCAATTCTATTTGATAATAAAAATATTTAAAAAAATCGTTGAAATATTGAAATTCTTTTGAAAACTAAAAACTAATCGTATTGTTAAACACTAAAGAATTAATAAATCAAAGTCGTTTCAACTAAGCTATATTTTTTTAATGTAGCAAAATCTAAACGCCGGCTACTAAATTTGGCAGATATCAGCTGATTATTTTTAGGTTATACCTATTCGTCTGATAAAATTAATCAACTCTCGTTGTTTTTTTCGCAGTATTAAGGCAATCAATTATAGAAAATGAACATATTTCGATTATTACAAAGTACTAGAAACTCCTTGCTGTTGCAAAGGCGGTATTCATCCTGTTGGTCATGCGGACAAGATATAAAACAACTAGTAGAAAATTTGTTTTGCTCCAATTGCAAGTCGCTGCAAGCGCCTTCGAAAGACAACTACTTTAAGATCTTGGGTGTATCTGAAACGTATGATCAAAATGAGAGTGAACTGGCCCAAAAATTCAAAGAACTCCAGAAATATCTTCACCCAGATAAATTCGCCAATAAGTAAGCATACATTATCAATTATTTTTCCCTTGCTCGCTGCTACATTATTGCTGAATGTCGTAACGTGTAAAAGATACTTATGAATTCTTATCACATTTTGAAATTAAAAGGAATATCTTTAAAATTAGAAGTAGGGTTGCAATCCATCCATGTTTCCCGGGATTTGTCCTAGCTTGGAGGCTGTCCGGGGGCCATAAGGGCGGGCTTTTAAAATGTGTCTAGGTAAAATCTGGACTCTTTGTATCAGGGAAAACCTTATCGAAGTGTATATAATCAAACATGGTGGGAGAAAAATGTGATTTCCTCAAAATATTTAGGGTTTTTGAAGTTTTGCCGGGTTCGGCTATAATTAAGATAGCAGCCCTAATCAGAAGACATGTATTAATTGTTTTTATGTTTATTTATTGCTTTCAGAGTGAAACAAGAGCAAGAAATATCAGAAATATACTCCTCATTAGTTAATGAATCTTACAGTACACTCTTAAATCCACTCACTAGAGGTAATGTTTCGATTTACTTAATTAATTAAGATTGTATTATTAGACAATAGTAGACAACACATTTGGCTCAGTGGGATGCACAATTGCGTACGAAGCTGGCGGTTCCGGGTTCAAATCCTGGCCTGGGCAAGTGTTTATGTGATCAACACAAATGTTTGTTCCTGGGTCTTGGATGTTTTCTATGTATTTAAGTATTATAATTTATCTATATATTATGTATATAGTCGCCTAGTACCCATAGTACAAGCTTTGCTTAGTTTCGGACTAGGTCGATTTGTGTATTATTAATTTATACAAGTAGCAGTAAAGTAGGATGTCTTTTTCGTAGAATGGTTATGCTTATGTATTCCTTGGTACTAGGGTTGTGGAAGTGTGGGCACCTTCTAGTTATATATGTATACAACTTCAACAGCTTAAAAAATCTTGTACAGCTGACATAAAGGAGAAATTAAAACCAAGAAAAATAAGAATTTTATTGGCAGATTAGTGTTCAATTTCACTCTATATCGGAATCTCGGATTTCCGATACTTGGGTATAAGGATAGTAATATTTTCATGGCTGAAAGAACTCTTTTATGTCCGCTTGGTTAGTTTTGTTAATGTTTTGCACTGATAGTACCGATCAGTTTATAATTCGTAGTATAAATAATAGCAAATCTTAAAGTTATCACTAGCTAGCATTTATCTGCGGCTACATTACCAAAAGTCTTCATATAAACTTCCACCCCTATTTTTACCCTCTTACGGGATGATTTCCAAAATGAAAATTACCCTCTGTGTTTCCCAGGGTCACAAACTGTCTCCATACCAAATTGAGACTAAATTGGTTCAGCAGTGTAAGCATGAAAAGGGAACAGAGTGACAGACATACAGAGTTATTCTCACATCCATCTATACTATTATATAGTTGTAAAAATAAAATGTCTGTTTATATACAGACTATTGGGAGGTCACTGAATGGAAATATTTCTTTTCTTTTGTATTTTTGTATGTGTCGTGGCTTCATCACGCCAAATTGGCTAAAAGTATGTCAACTATTTTTGGTACATGGGTAGCTGGGTATCTAAAGATGGTTATAGGACAGTTTTTACCCGACTACGCTGAAGAAAAAAGAGTGGTTATGACTTTTTCTCCTCCACGAAGGAATTTGCACATTCTAGTTTATAATATTAGTATGGATTTCTCTATCTGAAGATGATAACTCCACAATTTTTGCAGGTATTTATATGTTACGTCTTAGCGGGAAAGAAATACCTGAGGATACTGAAGTAAAAGACCAAGCCTTCCTAATGATGATTATGGAGAAGAATGAAGAAGTGGAGAATGCTGAGACAGAGGAGGAAATAATGAAACTCAATAAGGAAAACAAAGAATTAATGGATAAACTACAAAAACGAGTATCAGAAGCTTTCAAAAGTGGGGATTTTAAACTGGTTGTTAAACTTTTAAGTCAAATGAAATATTATACCAGTATAAACCAGCAGATTCAGAATCTTATTAGAAGTAAAGGAATTATTAGATAAATGTAGAACTGTTCCCAATAGTGCACATTGTTGTTGCTTTTGTTTTATCTTGTCGTCTTTTATACAAGTCAGAAGCTGAAGGCTAAATTTCTACATGTCTGAGGCTAAAAGGCTAATTTTTCAATGTACTGTTATGTATAAATTTCTGGCATAATCAGCTGTTAACACTAAAAAGCACGGAGAAATTTACTGCTCTAAAATAAAGAGAAAAGATTATCTGCTTGGGTAAGTTAAGGATAAGTAGTAAGCTTTAGGTAGTATACTGGAAATCGGTAAGGTCACCTGGGACAATTACGTCTATGGGACAAACGCGTCTTTTACACATTTGTCAGTATCCGAACACTTTACAAGTACCCCTAACTTCCCGGCTTAATGTTGGGCACTGCTACTAATGTAAACACAGTAAGGGTCGATGTAAGGTGTTCCTTTTCAAAGACGTCATCCAAAGACGCATTTATCCAGCAGACGCATTTGTCCCAGTTGACCTTACTAAAGAATATTTTTGCCTTGCTTCTGATATTTATAAATTAATCATAAAAAAATACAAAGCCTAATATTTTAGATACCTACATTAAAGAAGTATTTTGTAAAAGTAAATAAATGTGATACAATTATAGTCATAGGGACAAGTTATATCAATTTTAAATATATTTATAACTATAAAATGAAAAAAAAACACAATTGTATATTCAATTATTATAAAAAACAGACTTTGACGTAAATATAATCATTACAAAGCCTTAAAATGTTCTTATTGCTTGGTTTATTTTTAGCTTAGTCAGGTTATCTTAAGACCCATTCGTTATGGAAACCGCACTTGAAAATTTGACTTTAATCTGACAGCTTGAAGATTCTAAATTGTTAGTCTAGTTGTTTGCCATATTAATCTTGACATAGTACAGTTTCTGGACATCCAATCATCGAGGTGACGAGTGATTGATGTCCAGTAATGATCTGCCGCACTATATGAATAAATTATACTATGACATGACTATGACTGAACAGTTACGATACTTGCTACAATGAAATATTGCGCTTAATAAAAAAAAACAAAATCATTTATTTTTTAGAAAAAGGTTTTACAAGGATTAACAAATCCTCCTTTTAAGTTCCTACTTGTATTAGGAGGATTCGCTCTCGTACAATGGTTTTCTTAAGGTCTAGGCGCTGGTTTGGACGAAAGAGGCTTAATGACATACCTGCATATATATATATATATATATATGTACGGCATTCACTACCCCTCACAGTATTTACTATTTAGGCACCCGTTATTTTTCCATACAATAATGTACAGGTACGTTGGGATAAGACGGAAGTATGGGAAAGATTAAAGAACTAAAACTACCGAAAGTGCTCTTAATAGCGTTGAAATAAAATTCATCTTTCGAACTTCTCCCTATTTCCGTCTTACTCCAACGTACCCTATACAAATATTAATTGCAAAACATACTGCCAAATGAGACCCAAAGGACTCTGGAAGATGCTGGTTGCATTTTTTATTTAGGTATTATACTGGAAATCGGTAAGGTCAACTGGGACAGTTGCGTCTATGGGGTAAAAGCGTCCTAAACATTTAACGGTATCCGAACACTTTAACTAACCCTAACGTCCCCGCTTAATGTATGGCACTGTTAGTAATGCAAAGAAAGCGAGGTCTGATGTTAAGTGTTCCGTATATGAAATGTCATCAAAAGACGCGACGCATTTATCGCATAGACACAATTGTCCCAGTTGACCTTACCGATGACATCCTTGCACTGCAAACTGCACTTCGTGGTTACTTTTAATACGGATTTTTTACTTATCAAGTATATATATGTTAGAAAAAGAGATGAATTAATATTTCATTTTAACAGATAGCTTAAGTCCCTACTTTCATAAGTAAAACTTACTCGTGTAAAGCTGATCTTAACACATTCACGGCAAGGAACCCACCTAGCGGGCCCTCGCGCTCTGCTCTTAATTAAGCGCGTACATGCTACGTGGAAATATTAAAAAAAAACATACTTAACACAAACATAACTTAGACAAGATAAATAATGACCGCTTAAATTACTTATGAGCGGTAAGTGTATATTCTCTAAAGGCCAACCTTTAAAGAATATATAAATTACTTATGAGCGTTCGCTCATAAGTAATTTAAGCGTCTGTTTAATATTTTTTTTAGTAACTTGTTGAGTGACATAGTTATAATAGGATGACAGTACATCATCATCATCGTCATCAGCCCATCTCCGTCCTCTGCTGTACATAGAACTCTCCCATGGGATGCCACTGAACTCAGTCCTGATTTTTGTTTCAAACCACTGACAGCCACTTCTATACTATTATAAAGTTGTAAAAATGAAATGTCAGTACATTGAAGATATTTTCAAAAAAATGGTTGTTATGGACTATTTGGAGTTCACTAAAACGATTTTTTTTTTTATTTTATGTATTTTTGTATGTGTCGTTGTGGCTTCATCACGCAAAATCGGCTGAAGCGATTTCAACTATTTTTAGCACACGGGTAGCCGGGTATCTCCAGATGGTTATAGGATACTTATAACCCGACTACGCTGAAGAAAAAAAAGAGGGTTATGACTTTTCCCCCTCCGCGTACGAAGTTGCGGGCGCCTTCTAGTTTCTTATATCATCGCTCCACCTAGCCGGATGACAGTACATGAAGCATTTTTTTTGTATTTTTAGCATCAGTAAGTGCGCCGAATTTACGGTTACGGCACAGAATAGATACAAGGTTACGGTCACAGAAATTAATGTCCGTGCCCTGAGATTGACGCGCTGCAAAATCTTGGCGGTCAATAGGAACCTTTTGAGCGCCAACCAGCGAAGTAATACAACATGACCCAAAAGTTAGAATAATAAAACGAAATGAACCTTCAAAAATAAAATAGTGATTGCGGAACGAGGTATTCTGAGTCTTTGAACAATGAAATTTGGTTTGCCATCTTTAATTGGCACTCAAAGGGTTAAATGAGATGAGAGGATACTACTTAATTGTCTTATTACAGCTCTAGCTGTGTTTTAAACTGGGATTAAGTAGGACGTAATGTAAGACGTATATGAGATTTTATCTTGAAGAATCCAAGTCAGTCCAAACACTGACCGTGGCGAAAACACGATTTTACGTCTTCATCTACCCATTATGGCCAGGTGTGGCGTAAATAAACTAACCATATTTATATAGGTCATATTTTTAACAGCGATAAGTAACGCAAGTTCGAGGTTTCAGGTAGCCAACCGTGGAAACGCCGGAACATTGACACCTTAAGTCCAGATTTTTTCGACGGCGCAGCAGGATACGCAGTGCCTAAGTGTTTGGGTCCAGTCGGTGCGGTACCGCACTGATTCCGGCAGACTGGTTTCTTCCTCTCAACCTTAATTAAATTAAATATAGCGGCCATGAAGTTTGTAAGTACCCAGCACACCGTTAAAGAAATCAATCTTTGCTCAAGATTATTTCGTCCACCTATTTACTTCTTACGGTATCTTATAGATCATTACTACCAAAAGTAAAAGAAAGTTGTTTACTTAGTGCCAGTATCATATGATAAACCGTTTGGAGCACTTGTATATCTACGTCCGCAAAATGTCCGGATTTAAATACTTGTTCGTGGTGTTTTTGACAATTCTGGGCTTTGATAAAGGTAAGAAGATATTTTGAAATTTTAAAATAAGTCAGTACATATTAATTTGTTTCGCATTTGTTTTTTTTTGTCTCTGTTATTTATCTTCTTGACTTAAAAACCTTTATTTTATCCATATCCGATGGACTTGGAATTTGTTTTTTTTTTTAAATCTAACTTTGAACTAGGTGGGTAGGTATTAGAGGCCTCCTTACCAGTAATCGAATTCAGTGGGGGAAGCACAACCCACAAACAGGAATGCTATCCAAGTCACACGGACTGCGGACGCAGAGGTCGGATGATGGGTGGAATTTGGTAAACAACCTAACCTAACCTACCTAGTCAACGTTGGGCCTGTGGAGTT
The DNA here is from genome assembly GCA_905404275.2 of Hedya salicella. Lineage (NCBI taxonomy): Eukaryota > Metazoa > Arthropoda > Insecta > Lepidoptera > Tortricidae > Hedya > Hedya salicella. The sequence continues at coordinate 10,759,869 of FR990114.1, read as the reverse complement.
CGTGAAAAAAGGTTGCCGAAAGAGATCCATATTAGACTTCTTAATTTTCCAATAAAACATTTAAGTACCTACCGTGTACCTACGTACAATACGTGACGCGATATTTTTGCCACAAATATTACTTATCCCTTTCCATTCAATAACTACAGTGCAAAAAAGACGACTAATTGACCGATGTTTTTCTCTCTATCTGTCATACAATTTATTCATTTACTAAACATTATTTTAATAAACCTTAAGCGCTAAAAACCCGAACGGCACTTCTTCATTTACCGCCACAAAGTCCCATGGTTTTGGTGTTAGTTATACGGGGTGTTCAATGGGTTAATCACTTCTAAACTCCTCTTTCCAGTGAATACCCAGTTCGAACTCCGTATAGTCGGTGGAGCGGTAACTACAATAGAGCGGTATCCAATCGTGGTCCAACTCTTGCTAGACGTGTGGGGCCGACGCGATTTCACGCAACACTGCGCGGGCGTGGTGTTGACGTCACGCCACGTCCTATCGTGCGCACACTGCTACCAGTACAGCTTCGGGACTGGACATAAGTGAGTCTCTTTTTCTCTCTCTTTCTCGCTCTTTGTCTCTTTTTCGCCGTATTGGAATGTTATTATTTTGATAATCATAAATCAGGGGAATGATCACTAAGAGAAACAGCGCTTCAATTTATTAGGCCGAACAATGAACAAACCATCTCCGCCAGCGTTATGCTGGTTGGAACGATCAAAGGTCGATTTTTAAAGCACCAGAAAACTCCATTTTCTTTTTCTTCCTTTCAGCTACACTCTCCCCAAGTACTGGAAGATCCTAGCCGGCTCCTCCTATCGCAATCAAGGCGGGGTCCTCCACAAAATCAAGACTATCATCATCCACAGAGACTTCAACAAGTATTATTACACCAACGATATCGCTGTGCTGGTCGTGGCTAAGCACTTCGCCTTTGGGCCTGGGTTGAGGCAAGGGACTATCGCGAAATTTGGAAATGAGATAAAGACGAATTCTTCGTGTACTGTTGTTGGGTGGGGGGCAACAGAGGTAAGCTATATATTAACTACAAAATGTTGAAAAGTACCTACCAAAGACATAGAGAAAGTAAAACATCGGTGACTGATAACAATGATAACGGACTCCATTTACTTTTCATCGTTTGCCGGGCGTGATAGGGACCGTCTATTCTTAAAACTAAATAGCGCTTTAAAATGCCCGTTCAATCTTTTCTAATCATGAATAACCTACACGTGAAATAATGGGTCAGAATATTAATATTCAATCGTTATTTTAAATAATGTTCCTATTTATTATTTTCAGAGTAATGGTATGCTGTCGGAACAACTTCGCTACACTACAGTTTACACTGTTGACTACAGACTCTGCACCTATCGGTATAATAGTATTAAGGCTTTAATATCAGACTCCATGCTCTGCGCTGGCCATCTAGACGTTGGTGGCATAGATGGGTGCTTTGGAGATTCCGGAGGCCCTTTGCTGTACAAAGGAGTAGTTGTAGGCTTGGTCTCATTTGGATTCGCATGCGGACATGCGTACTATCCCGGCGTCTATACAAAAATATCCAGTTTTACTGATTGGATTGTGAAATCCATTGCTACTTATAAGTAGGTAAACTATAATTATAATAATTATCTATTTTAATTATTAAATTATTGACCTATTTTAGTTGTTTTCTTTGACCACCCCAAGCACTGACTCTTAAGGTAATGTTACCAATTTTCAAGATTATTTCAAATTCTTCTTACAATAACTTTGAACTTAATAATACTAAATAAATAGCAAAGCTTAAGAGAGATTTCATGTTAAAGTATTATGAACTTAATCTATACCATTATAAAGTTGTAGAAATGAAATGTCTGTACAAAGAAGATATTTAAAAAAGGGTCAAACCGACTACATGAAGGTTACAGAATCGAAAAAATATTATTTTATATTTTTTAAATCTTTGTGTTTCTATCAAACCAAAGCAGCAAAATTTTTGGTACACGGGTGGTTACCACCTATGGGCAAAAGATATGTTTGCCGACTACGCTGAAGTAAAAAACTTTTATGGTGTTTTGTCTTTTCCGCGAACGAAGTTGCGTGCACCTTCTAGTACATAGAATTTTGGCTTGAGGGGTTACTCCGAAACTCGAAATTCGAAGTTCGTAGCGTGCCGTCCCTCTCGCTCTCATGTTAAGCTGTGTTTAAGTGAGCGGGATAGCACCATACGAACTTCGTTTTCTGGTTTCGGAGTAGCCCCTCAGAGAAACATGATACTGACCTTGAAACAGGATTCTGTATGTGGCAACAATTTTATATGTTAAAAAAACTGGTAAATTATAAAACCTATCACATATTATCTTTTTTTTAAATGTTTTCACCACATTTTTTTTTTAAGGAATTTTATGGCTTCACCACATATTATCTTTTTTTTTTAATGTTTACATGACCACCACATATTATCTATGCATTCAGTATTGCCATTTTAACTTTTTTAATCAACATGTTTTGCTGGCCAAACTCTACATTATTAATAAATATATTTTATCATTTGTAGTAGCCCATTTGTAGTAGACTGTACCGGTGTTTTTTTATTTAGCTGTGGCAATAGGAATAATTTAACTTAACTGTCTACTTTCTAAACTATCTTTTATTCTATGTTAAATATAACTTATGATTTCGACTGAAGGACATTGAATCCATGGTCATGAAAACATAAAAAAAAACTTAACTGTCAGTTCAGTCAGTCAGTCTCACTGTCAAACATTTACAAGTTGGAGAATTCATCGATTTTCGCGAAAAGGTTATTGCAACCTAATATTATCCTCAAATAACCTTATTACTGATTGCATATAAATTATAATGGCCAACAAGGGTGTTATTCCGTTTATCAAGGACTTCTATTACGACCCCTTCAAATGGTAAGTAAACATAACCTCTCCTTGTAATGTGCGTTGTTAGAAGTAATTGAACAATTGAAACTGTTGCCTGTTCCTTAGTTACTAGCTGTGTCTGCAGCGAATAATGAAAAACCCGCATGAATTTTGTCTTCGTTCTTAAATATACTTGAGTAAAAATGTCACGTTCCAAGGTGGCTGGGTTTTGATAAGTTTGTCAGTAAGTCGGTCAGGACTTCTCGTCCATGTATATATATGTGAAAACTGTTCCTTACGAAATAACAAAAGATACTTCGCATGTTGAACCTTCAAGATTAATCTGATATAGTATTACCAATAAATCTAACATGTATAATTTTAAACTGATGCTAGGATTTAAAATTATCACTGAAAATATTGACATGAGAAGCTGTGGAATGGTATATAAACATATCCAAGGGTTAGCTGTCAGGGTTAGTTTAAGATTGGTTAAGTTAAGAATTGGTAGGAATTGAGTTAAATGGAAGCCTTGCCACTGGCATTAACTGAAAAATAAAGTTATTTTATTTGTTGCTCAATATACAACATGTATTCATTATAAATTATAATATCAATGTCAAAAGCGGAAACATAGTAACCACCAATGGATTCAGTTGGCAGTTACAACATTTCTGCTTTTTGCCGTTGATTTATTAAAATTAAATAATTTTACTTGTGTTTTATAAAGGGACTGGTTATAGTTGCCATTTCTTTTTTATATAAGCATTTCAGAATTAAATAATTGGGCAAGAGCATGATGAACCATGCTCAGTGTAGAGTGCCGTAGCTGTTAATATACTCTGATTTTTAATTCAAGACCAAAATTTAATGACAATGGATGCACTTTCGCTATGATCACTGCATTGCGTACTGGTTTAAGTGTAAGTATTTTTTTTTAGTAAAACTTACCGTGATATTACTGGTTGCATGATGTCTCATTCATATTTTTATGAAATAATGTTTATTTGATTGAATAATCAAGATAAGAACTGTCAGAATTTGGTCTTGAATTAAAAATCTGATTTTACATAGAAATGCACTACAGATACCATACTCCAAATTTCATGAATATACATCTTGTAATTTTTGAGTCGCTTTTAGCCATTATGGCTATGGAACCCTAAAAATGAACTGCACAGTATCAATGTATGAAATGAAATACATTTATGCAAAGCTATAGCTGCAAACGTCGGTAATTTAAAAAAATTATAAAAATTAATTTTAATAATTTCAAACAAATATTTGTGATCTGCAAGAATTTGAGAGCCATAGTAGAAAACCTTAGTTAAAAACAACAATTTATTTGAAAGTTTATAAAATTGAGATCAAAATTTAATAAAATGAGTAACACATACTGCTCTGTAGTATATTCAGCATATAATTCTATACAAAAATGATATTCCAAAATCATAGTGTCAAATCAGAGCCAATGGTGTCTTAGATGCAGATTGCATTTGATATTGAGATAATACACTGAGCCTGACATTGGCACCAGAAACATTCTATTTAAATTTCCAGTTTTCTTTTTGCAGCCTATTAAAAAAAAACATTTTTCATACAAAATGAAACAATTATTTTTATGCTTAAAGTGGGTTTATGGATTTTTTAATATTTTTCTGCTGGTAAATGGAATATTTACAAGGATATCCTGAATACTATTACCATTTTGAAGCTTGATAAGATAACTTAACAAACAATGCAAACTGCATGCAAAACATTTTACAGTACAATTCTGAAAGTTTTTTTTGTATACAATTGTATGAAAAAAATAATGAGTGCCTAAATGCGTATGAGCAATAGTGTACTGCGGGCAGCAAAATTTCATGGATAGATTTGAACCCTATAGCTAAAATATTATGGTTGACATCTATCCATGTACATTTATGCTGTATTATTGAAAGTAATAAAGTATTCTTTGTATTTATTTAATAGTAAATATACTTCTATGTTTATCTACTTTTCATATAGTTTCAAAATATTGATCAGATAAATACTGAAAACTAGACAGATGGATCTACAGAAAAAGAAGTCCTGATCCTGACATAATGAACCCAACATAAAAGTTTGAACCTTGTGCATAAACTTACATTTTGCATAAATAATGTTATGATATAAGTCCAAAATAAGGGAAGACAACAAAGCAAAAGCAAATAATAAATAAGATTTATTCGTATTTAGTTGTCTGATGATTTTAAGTACACCAATAACGGCCTCGCCACGACATTGCGCGACCAGCGGCAGCGCGAGCGAATTCTCTGTCCATTGCACGGTCGACACGCGCACCGTACAGCAGTTAACTAGCAACACGCGCATTGTATTACAAATTACAAATACGCTCGCCGCAGCCGCTGGTCGCGCAAAGTCATGGCCGGGCCGTAAACTATCCACCAAAAAATATACTTTATATATGAGTTTTATTTTAAATTCAGTATTACATCCGTACAAATATTTTTAAAAAGATTCGTAATTCGCTATCTTAATATTTATAAATAAATGGACATTAAGCTGTTATAACATAACAACAAGTTAGCAATGCAGATAACGAATAGGTTTGCTGATTATAGTTTTATTTTTCAGGTCAGTTGTGAAGAGCCTCGGATTTTTCGCAGTCGGCGTGGTCGTCGCGAGCGAATGCACGGGTCTTGAGCTCATGCCCGCGGTTCCGAATTAAAAAAAAGAACTAACCATAGACAATATTAAGTTTAAGTTCTACACAAAAATGTTTAATTATTACCTTTTGTTTTTACTCGCGGGCGGGATTTTGTGCGATAAACCGAACTTTGTGATTATACTGACGGACGATCAAGATGTCACAATAGGTGGTATGGTTAGTAAATAAATAAATGATATGTTGAGAAAATAAATAGTTCGAAATTAGACGTTGTTTTATTTATTTCAGACGCCAATGAAGAATGTGCGGCGACTTATCGGCGAACGAGGCATGACTTTTGCTAACTCGGTAAGATGTTTTATTTAATTCGAAAACTGACACCGACTGATTTCAATAATCTTATCTCAAACACAAACACAGCTAAGTGTTGTGTCTTCTTCATGGACAATAGCATCGTGTTTTGTGTCACGTCGATAATTGAATACATCTCGGAACTTATGTTTGAGATTATATATTTTTTGTCTTGACCTTTGTATACTCGTATTCGATACCAACTGTTAACCATTTACAACAGACTCCTAAAAAAGGAGGTGGTTATCAATTCGTTTGTATGTATTTTTTTTTACGTTTGTTACCTCAGAACTACGTGTTTTAAAAACCGATTTAGAAAAATAATATGTTTGAAAGGAGGTGCCTCTAGGTTGCTTCCATATAATTTTAAAGCATGTATGTATATAATATTTCATTTTATTGCACATAAACGAAATTATTATGTACAAAGGCATACTTATACCTGTGCGAGATCTCTTCCAGTTTACCTTTAAGTTTAAAATTCACAAAAAACTAAACCAAAATATGAATACGCATAAGTTAAATATAATAAACACTCAACTACAATGTATACAAATATATATAATACTAGTACTACATATATATCCCACCAAAAAAAAATCATTTAAAATGTTATCAAGACGAGACCAATATAGTTCGCAGGTTCGCACTGTGAAAAAGTCATCAGATCAAATGTAGAGCCAAGCTTCTAACTCTACAGTCTACACGCCCTAACTTCACGAACTACACCTTATTCTAAATATTTGGCTTGGCCGTTTCGTTACTACAAGAACTATTGTTACTAATCGTGGAGCGTTCTTCGCTATGGTTCGAGAAAATCGGCTCACCGGTTACTTGTTTTGAAGTTAACACCAAAACAAACGTGATGTCAATGGCAGAGGCTGTTATCATACTTAAATAAGTAAACCGGTATATACCAACCTATCAGTGACGTGGCGTTCATATAAGTCTTGGTGACAGATTTAATGGTGTCTGTCCATCGTTCCATAATTTCTATCCATAATTCGCTGCTACTACGCTACTAGCTTGTAAGTATATTGGGCTAACATTTTTATCGTGGTGAGTTGTTGAGGAAAGTAATCCGCCTTCGTTATACGGGGAGCGGTTTTTTTAGAACCTGACTTGTAACTGGGTTAGGCTTATGTCTTAGGAAAGAGAATGAGACTATAGACTGGTCATCTCGTTATATTTATGTTTAATCATGGTCGTAGTTACAATCAAGCAATATCCTATTGCCTTTTCTCGATGTAAAAGTGACAGGTCGGGTAGATGGATCCCTGACGCACACTGTTTACAGGAAACCGACATACACTGACAGGTATTTGAAAGCGTTGTCTTATCACCATCCTCGTCACCTCCAAGCTGTTGTGAGTTCCCTCTATAACAGGGCACGTGACCTTTGCGACCCGGAATTCTTAGAGAGTGAGGTCTCGCACATTCAAAAGGTCCTTAGGTGGAAAGGGTAGGGGGTGAACAGACAGCAGCGCAGACGAAAACCGAAACATAAACATCCTGATGTTTGGGGGCAACCAACATTCATGCCATACGTAAGAGGAATAACGGCCAAATTGGCGCAGTACTACAAAAGTACAGGATAAAAACTGTGTACAAGCCGTTATCTAAGGTCATAGGGCATGTAAGATCACGTAAGGATGTTATTCGGTTCCAATTACCTGGCATTTACAAGATCGATTGCAGTTACGGAAGTTCTTATATTGGACAGACGAAGCGCACCATGGCTTTCTGTATGTCCGGCTGTTCTCATCAACAGGTCGCATTTCTCAGCCGATTCTCTTTAAATTTTGTAAGCAAGTTTGATAATTATATAATTCTTATTGTCGATTAGGTTTTGGAAATTTTTCAAAATGACGGAGATATGGGGGTTGACAAATTAGGTGCAGTGTAAGTATTTATTTTACTAGACCTATCTGGAAAGTACGAAAGTCACATTATAACGAAAGGGTTCTACTACAAAGCTATTCAATGTAAGTATTATAATAATATAACTGCTGTAAATCGAAACGCCCTTCAGTGGGTTTGTTTAGTCTTACCGAGGTATTAGGTACGTTATGCAACATGCAACTGACGTATTATTAAATGATTATATTGTTTGTAGGTCGTTACATAGACAGATAATTGTCAAAAAGCCGGCTCGCATAAAACTACTTTTAGCAAATCCGTTGTAGGGTTTCTTAACTAAAATAAAACATCATTTGTATCTGTCCGTCCGAACAACATAGCTTTTCTCCTCGCAACCTTTGAGGTTTACATTATATCGAAATGCGATCATCGGCAACCCTACCCTACTAGATCGAGTAGGTACTGAAGCAGAAGAGGAAAACTAAACTACAAAAAATTACAAATGGCTTTTAAAAAATCACGGCAGAAATAAGAGTGTCCTTACACTATCCAATAGTTGGCACCTTCTCCCTAATTCAATGCAATCGAGCTGACAAACAGGGTGTCAATTATTGGAATACGATAGCATTAGAACGAGTACCATTGTAAGGAACATAAAAAATAACATTACTGTCTACAGGCCGACCGTTTATCCGAGTCATCGCCTGCGATAAGAGAAAAGACATGGTAGCAAAACAGTTGGAAGCTTTTTTACCGCAGGTAACGGCTGACTTAAACGGTCAGCCTATTAAAATCCTGTCAACCGGGTAAACTGTTTTTTGAAGTCGATGAAAATTGGTCGGGCCGCGGAGCGTTTCGACCACCGCTACTTTTATGTAACAAATTACTGGTGAATAAAATGTCAAACTCATCAGAGTTTTAGGCATAAGGTAGATGCAAGGCATCATTTTCTATTTTTTTAATCGAATTTTATGTATGAGGTAAAAGTGCAGCGGTTGAAACGCTCCGCCGCCCGACCCAAATATTAATTCTTAATTATTTACCTAGTTCGTGACGTCACCCATATGCTGCCCAAGCCGCGCGAGTCTCCTCACTGGTCTCTATGTGCATAACCACGAGACACGGAACAATACAGTGCGAGGCGGCTGCTACGGCCCTAAGTGGAAGCAACTGGAGTCTCGCACGTTTGCTAATGTGCTTAACGACGCTGGATACAGAACATTCTATGCTGGGAAGTATATGAATGAGGTATGTTGATTTAGAACTTTGTGAAGCCCGTCATTTCCCTAGTTCGTGTTATGCTTCGCGAGTCTCCTCATAGGACATTGTGCATATAACAACGAGACTGTTTTGTCAACACATGAAACAACACCGTACGGGTGGATGCTACGGTATTATACTACAGCATCATTAAAAATTGTTTTATTATAAAACTAGAAGGCGCAATTTTGTTCGAGTTTTTAAAAAAAGTATCCTGTAACTTTCTGTGGATACCCAGCTACCCGCGAAAATAGTTGAAATCCTTTTAGCCGAACCGTGGGTTTGGAATCAAATCATGGATCAACTTTGACTTACCTGTATCTTACGGACGTAGACTACGGTAAAAGAGGCGCGGGGTGTGGCGAGAAAGGAGTTAGAAGAGTCGCGCTCGGCAGCTGGTCTACCACAACTCTCCGTGACTACGCTCGTTGCGTGACATAACATCATCCGTCACTCTCCCATTGTATTGAAAGGAAGGAGACAGCCAATCCAACATAAACTGCAGTCCTATTTCTCGAATCGAATCCCTATTAAACTTCTTTGCGAAAGTTTACACTCAGTGCCTCTGGTGTGTTTTCAGTACGGCGTGAAAGACCAAGGAGCGAGGGTACCTCCTGGCTGGACGGAGTGGCACGGGCTCGTCGGCAACTCGGTCTACTACAACTATACTATTTCCAACAACGGTGTACCCACGCACTCCGAGGATCTCTATCTCACGGACATTATCGTAAGTGTTCTGTATGATGTATCAGACCAAGGAGCGGACTTTACGGAGTTGCACGAGCTCGTTGGCAACTGGGTCTACTACATATATAGTTTTGCACGGTATTTATACTTTGGGAATAGTGTATTTTTCCGCTTTAAATTATAGCTTAGATTGGTTTCGAGCCCATATTGTAGCTAATACTTCTATGCAAAAAGTTATGTGACTGTGACTTCATTCGATTCTTAAATTTATATACTAATACATTTATTGAACCATCATAATATACAGAGATGTACGGTTAAATTCTATAATACACAATTAAATTCAAATTGTATATAACCTGAACTAGGTCCTCCTGTGTCTCAGACAAAAGGAATATAGATGACTGATATTACATTATTTACTTTAAATTATATGACAGTATTTAGGCGTCCATGCAACTCGGATTCAAGTTCTATCAGGTTTCTTCGGGTCACCGATAAGAATACCCCACGATCACAATAATCAATAGATAACCTTGATTAGGTGTGATTTTTTTAGTCTTAAATGTCTTCGTGGTTTCTTGTCTGGTCTGATATGAAGATTTTTCCAGAGGGACATTAGCATCAACTTCATAGAGAACCAGACCCACAATGAACCGTTCCTGATGATGTTAGCGCCGCCGGCGCCGCACCAGCCGTTCACGCCCGCGCCGCGCCACCAGGGCGCCTTCAGGAACACCACAGTACCACGGACTCCACATTTTAATATAGCGGCTGAGGTGAGATACTAGAGAGGAAAGTCTTTCTTCATTAGCTTAATGGAGAACCAGATCCGCGATGAGCCGTTCCTGATGATATTTGCGCCGCCGGCGTGGCAACAGCCGTCCAAGCCCGCGACGCGCCACAAGGGCGCCTTCATGAACACCACAGTACCACGGACTCCACACTTTAATATAACGGCCTAGGTGAGACACTAAAGAGAAAGTCTTTCATCATTAGCTTAACGGAGAACCAGACCCGCGATCAGCCGTTCCTGATGGTATTAGCGCCGCCAACATCGCACCAGCCGTCCAAGCCCGTGACGCGCCACCAGGGCGCCTTCAGGAACACCACAGTACCACGGGCTCTACACTTTAATATAAGCGGCCGAGGTGAGACACTAGAGAAGAAAGTTTTTTCATCATTATCTTAATGGAGAACCAGACCCGCGATGAGCCGTTCCTGATGGTATTAGCGCCGCCAACATCGCACCAGCCGTCCATGCCCGTGACACGCCACCAGGGCGCCTTCAGGAACACGACAGTACCACGGACTCCACACTTTAATATAAGCGGCCGAGGTGAGACACTAGAGAGGAAAGTTTTTCATCATTATCTTAATGGAGAACCAGGCCCGCGATGAGCCGTTCCTGATGGTATTAGCGCCGCCAACATCGCACAAGCCGTCCACGCCCGCACCGTGCCACCAGGGCGCCTTCAGGAACACCACAGTACCACGGGCTCGTCACTTTAATTTAGCGGCCGAGGTGAGACAGTAGAGAGGAAAATCTTTGATCATTAGCTCAATGGAGAACCAGACCGGCCTTAAGAAACACCATAGTACCACGGACACCAAACTTTAATATAGCGGCCGAGGTGAGGCACTAAAAAGAAAGTCTTTCATCATTAGCCTAACGGAGAACCAGACCCGCGATGAGCCGTTCCTGATGATATTAGCGCCGCCGGCGTGGCAACAGCCGTCCAAGCCCGCAACGCGCCACCAGGGCGCCTTCAGAAACACCACAGTACCAAGGACTCGACACATTACTATAGCGGCCGAGGTGAGACACTACAGAGGCCAGTCTTTCATCATTAGCTTAATGGAGAACCAGACCCGCGTTGAGCCGTACCTAATGATATTATATTATTTAATATTTTCTTCTGTTTTCGCGATTATTACTCATTGAAATTAAACAATTTAACTGATTATGTCGCATATATTATCCCATTTGAGTTTCCAATGTTTCGGAAAATTTTCAGCTTTCCATGGGTTGACTGAGAAAAGATATATTTTTCTCTGTCAAAGTTAAAATTTCCTTCGTGACCACTTGCCTACGAGTGTCAACATGAACGACTTAAAATCATAAATACCCACATAATATGTACGCATTCCGATTGCATTGCATTCCGTTCACAAAATAGATAATTGTGGATGCAAAATATTTTATTTGGTAAAAATCTTAAAATAAGTCGCCTTAATAGAAAGGTGAGAAGGATGGTGGGATGTTAGGGAGGAGAGGGGGACCCCCCTCAACAAATTTCCCCCCGCGGAGATGCATGGTTTCTGAATTTTTCATGGTTATAATTTGAGGTTTAAACAGTGCCGAAGATTGTAATGAAGAGGGGGAGGAGGATGAGGTGGATGCCGTGGTGGCTGCGGCGCTGCGGGAAGTTTTCGGTTTTTGACCCATTTTGACGCTCCGCTATACATGGTCACAATACAAACCTAACCTAACCTACAGTTTTCGGTTTTTGACCCATTTTGACGCTCCGCTCACTTCGCACGCTCCGCTATTCATGGTCACAATACAAACCTAACCTTACCTACAGTTTTCGGTTTTAGACCCATTTTGACGCTCCGCTATTCATGGTCACAATACAAACCTAACCTTACATATAATTTTCGGTTTTAGACCCATTTTGACGCTCCACTATACATGGTCACAATACAAACCTAAACTAACCTACAGTTTTCGGTTTTAGACCCATTTTAACGCTCCGCTATACATGGTCACAATACAAACCTAACCTACAGTTTTCGATTTTTGACCCATTTTGACACTCCGGTCACTTCGCACGCTCCGCTATTCATGGTCACAATACAAACCTAAAGGTGGGTCGACACTTGTATCATTTGCTCGTATCCGATCACCGTGCCGTGGCATGACTGCGTATCGCGCTGCTTGAACGCTTACTGTCGACGCGCCGATCATGCCGTACTCGTCCGATATAACTGTGTGATACGCATAGCAAAATGGATTTCGAGCGATCCGATCGGCGCAACGTCCAAACGCGTGATCGTGACACGCGATCATGCTACGCGACGATGATCTGATACGGGCAAATGATACAAATGTGGACGCACATAAATAACTAACCTTACCTACAGTTTTCGGTTTTAGACCCATTTTGACGCTCCGCTCGCACCGCTATACATGGTCACAATACAAACCTAACCTAACCTACAGTTTTCGGTTTTAGACCCATTTTGACGCTCCGCTCTCTCCGCTATACATGGTCACAATACAAACCTAACCTACAGTTTTCGGTTTTTGACCCATTTTGACGTTTCGCTATACATGGTCACAATACAAGCCTAAAAAAAAAAGAACACATCACCGGTGGCCAAAATTGCTTTAAATCATTTAAAAACAACCCAAATAAACCCCACACAGCATCAATTATCCTCAAAGAAGGCGACTTATTTTAAGATCCAACCCTATTATTTTTAAATTATGTTACGTGAAGTAAGTTTTATGTGATGCAAAAAAAACTCATCCGTCAATTGAAAATCGGTGATATAAGAATACTTGTAATGAAATTTCGATGAAGTGAATTGTCGATGAAATTAAAATACATGAAACGTTATCTTTGAAATAAAATTCGATGAAACGAGTGTAACACAATACGATTATATAGTAGTTCTGTTCGGCTGTATTTCAAGACGCTATGACATCCGTATGTGTACGTCTATTTGAGTTAAAACCTGCCTATTATTTCGGCACTAATTTGTCTATACTAACGTCCGCAGGACAAACACTGGCTCCTCACAATGCCGCCGTCCCCACTCCCGAACTCTATGCTCCCTGAGTTGAACCGCGCCTATCGCTCTCGATGGGAGAGCCTGCTGGCCGTGGATGAGATGGCGGCTGACGTCATCGCGGCGCTGGCGCGGAGCGAGCTGGACAACACATACGTCATATACACGTCGGACAACGGGTATCATGTTGGTAAGTTGCTTATAGCAGCGGTTCTGGTTAACGCAAAGCACTCTGTCTTGAAGCTCAGAGTTGAAACGGTTTTATACACGAAAGACGGTTATATTTTATGTTTGCTTAAAGCAAAAGTAGAATCCGCAGAACCAAGTTCGTCAACATGGCTCAGAGCCAACCTTTAGCGACAATGGGTGGGCCACATTGCTCGTAGAACCATCCGTTGAGAGAGAAAGGCTCTTGAATAGCAACCGCGTACTAAAAGACGCAGGTGCCTACAAAATGACTCAACGCTTTAGTCAAGATGCCTGGAAACCTCAAGATAAGGGCAGCGCAGGATCGGTCGTAGTAGAAATCCTTGACTCTTGTCTAGTAAAAAATGGCTGAGATGTTATTTTCTTCCAATACGCATCAAAAACTCGTGTTCCAAAAATAACTACATATTTTTTTTTTACAGGACAATTCTCCCAAGTATACGACAAGCGACAACCCTACGAGTCTGACATTAGGGTTCCTTTGCTTATAAAAGGACCTTCTGTCAAGAAAAACGTCACAAGCGCCCAGCCTGTGGTGAACATTGACTTGGCGCCCACTATTCTGAAACTAGCTGGCTTGGAGGTTCCCGCAATTATGGATGGAAAAGCGATTGATGTTTTGGGTAATATATTTTTCGGTTCACTGCCGTTTCACCAAATTATTTTTTGGCAAATGTTTAATTTTCCGACCCTCCCGAATTTCTCTGAAACCATATTTTTTTCAGAACTTTCATAAAACAAATCTGATTTAACCTACCGTATTCTATAAAACCATAAGAAAATACACTGAAAAAAATTTTTGGTTTCGGAAAATATCGAGGGTTGGGAAAAGACCCATTTGTCAAATGAAACATTTTTTTCACTTTACTAGCTCGGAAAAGTTACCTTTACATTGCCCAATCTGCGTGGAAAAGTCCATTTTATCCGATATCCGATATATGTAATCATCGCTGCATATTCTGATAAACATGTACTTGAAATGGTCGTAATCAGTCCAACTTAACAATATCTGGTTACAAACACTAACATATCTTGCATTCACTCATTCAAAAGATGCAAAAATAAAACCGACTCCAAAAAACAACACTAAAAAGTAAAAAAATAACTGCATTATTCAATTTCTTCAATTTACTTACAAGTAACCGGTCTCAAACTCCACTTTTTTTACTTTTTATTGTTTCTTTGTGGAATTGGTTTTATTTTTTGTTCAAAAGTTAATTTATTTTACACTTTTTAGTTAATCGTTACTTAAAAGTATATCTCGTGACGATTCGAACAAGCCCAACACGGCTAGGATACATTATTTTATTAAAGAGATCCGGTGCCTACCTTCCGGCTCCATCATCAAATCAATTCGATGGTACCATTCTCATCAGAACCATTTCAATTTGCGACTATGAAGCAGCTTAGCTATTTTAATCCAGATGTATCTCGTCGCCACCCGTAAGTCACTGATCATTGAGGAGTTCCAGTGACCTTCTTTGGTCTTCTTCATCAGTTCCACTTGACCAATTTACACTTTCTGAATGCGATAATATTTGAGAAGTTCCTTCAATTCCTTCCATCCCGTCATCAGATCTTTACTACAATTAAATGGGACCAAACTGGATGCAACTCCTTTCAAACAAAAAAAAATCTAAATCGGTTTATAAATGACAAAGTTCTGAGGTAACAAACATTTAAAAAAATACAACTTCCTTCTTTTTTGGGAGATGGACAAAAAATTCGATAAAAGCAAAGCTTGTTCACCCTGATTCTTTAATTACTTTATTTTTGGTGTTATGATTTTACATCTGACTAATATTACCATTGTTATTTATGGCATATAGTTGTATGTATTTATTTATATATGAGTATTTTTATAATGTATGTATTTGTGCATGGTTGTGTATTTATTTGTATGTACCTATACTATGAATTGTATCTGTATATTGAACAAACGAACTGCATTGCGCCACCTACTTCTCCGTACAGTTTCTTTTTAGGGTTCCGTACCAAAATGGTACAAAAGGAACCCTTATGGTGCGACTCTGTCTGTCTGTCCGTCTGTCTCTGTCTGTCTGTCCGACTATTAAAGCGCCATATCTCAAAAACTACTTATACTAACTATTTGAAATTTGGAACATTTATAAACATGGTCAGCCCACATGTATTGCACAGGAAATATTTAAAATTATATTTTGATTTTCTTAAAAAACGATGAATATGAAGGGGGGTAAAAATTAAAAGTCTAGCTACTGAGTCAAGTGGGGTATCGTATGAAAGGGCTTAACTTGCACATTTTCGAACAATTTTTTTAATTTTTTTATTGGGAATATTTTTTGTTTTATTAAGGAAAATGTGAAAAAAACATCATCCTCCCCCTTTATCTCCGAAGTTTACCAATCGTAAATTTTGAAATTTTCACAATTTGTAGTAATAAACATAAATATTACACGAAAATTATAGCCATGTCTCTAACTAGCAATTTTTTTTTAATTCGCAAAAAACTATTTGAACAACGCGGTTGCGTTAAGTTTGCACCTGATTTGTATGCAATGCTATAGATATCAGGTGCAAACTTAACTCAACCGGTACCGGGTGATAAAGTTAGGGTAAGTAAAAATGTGTACGGAACCCTCGGTGCGCGAGTCTGACTCGCACTTGGCCGGTTTTATTTGAATGCCTCCCACTTTCTACCCTAAGGTAGCCTGGAAGAGATCGCTGTTTAGCAATAAGACCGCTTGTTGTTCACCTCTCCTTGAGTGTCTTATTTTCTTTTGTACCATTGTCTGAAGTGTGCAATAAAGAGTTATCGTATTTTGGTATTATTTTAGATGAAAATCCAGCGACAGACAGGACTATGTTAGTGGAATATTTTGGAGAAGGCAAAGACGGCTCAGTAGACTCAAGATGCCCGTGGAAATATGACAGCGATCATCTGGCGGTAAGTTTATGCACGCAATGTAGGATTTTTATATCTGGTTTCCTTTTTACCTATGTCACAAGGGGATGTCCATTAATTGCGTGAGGCTTGTCTGGCGATTTTTCGACACTAGAATCAAATTCAATTCGGGCAAAGTTGAAAGCCATAACAAGTATCATACATTTCCCAATTTTTTTTAATAGGTGATAATGTTAAATGAATATGAGATTAAACGATAAGAAAGTATTCTGTGAATAGAATTTTTAAGGTTCAATGTTACTGAGAAAAATATTACATATGTACACCCATTTTAAAAATGTAAATTAAAAAAATATGGGCGTCACTCATGGCCATGTTTGCGGAGAAATGAAAGTCATGTGACAAGAAGGATATTAGGTATGCATGTGGAGGGATGTAAGAGAGGTGCTAGACCATGGAAAAGGTGAATGGATTGTTTAAAAGACAACATGAACAGGAAGGATGTGGGTGATGAGATGATCGGTGATAGAGAGGTATGGAAGAAAACAACATGTTGCGCCATCTTTGTTTATAATAATAACACTAGTGGAGTGATCCACTAATAAATTGCAAAAATTGTGATTATTATCATGATATTTGTAAAACAAAAAAAACATGTTGCGCCGTTCTGCGCCAACATAAGCGAATGTTGATGAGTCATTAATATGTTCAGAAATAAAATACTTAGTCGTTTTGATTTTGTTTTATTCTTCTAGCAATGCCACCCGCTATATGATTGCAAGTGCCAAGACTCGAGAAACAACACTTACGCCTGTGTTCGGCGTGTCGGGAAATACCTCAACGATAAATACTGCGAGTTCCAAGACACGAAGGTAATATGTGACTATTTTTATCGTTAGAATAAAGTCATATTTAGATTTAATTAGCTGTTACTCACATTGCTAAAGTCGAGTAGTGCGCAGTAGCGTGCGGTCCATATAGGCACAAAGGCACTGCCTACCCTGAACGACCATGGCTCTATATAGGCACAGATAAACTGTCTACCCTGAAGCCCTAAACGACCATGGCTCCATATAGCCACAGAGAAACTGCCTACCCTGAAGCCCTGAACAATCATGGCTCCATATAGGCACAGAGAAACTGCCTACCCTGAAGCCCTGAACGACCACGGCTCCATATAGGTACAGAGAAACTGCCTATCCCAAAGCCCTGAACGACCACGGCTCCATATAGGTACAGAGAAACTGCCTACCCTGAAGCCCTTAACATCCACGGCTCCATATAGGTACGGAGAAACTGCCTATCCCAAAGCCCTGAACGACCACGGCTCCATATAGGTACAGAGAAACTGCCTATCCCAAAGCTCTGAAAGACCACGGTTCCATATAGGTACAGAGAAACTGTCTATCCCAAAGCCCTGAACGACCACGGCTCCATATAGGTACAGAGAAACTTCCTGATGCCCTAAACATCTACGGCTCCATATGCTTAACACAGAAAAACTACCTACCTTGGCCGAAAACCCTGTGCAAGCCACTAGCAGTGCGTGACATGTTTCGGTCCATTACGAGAACCTTAGCCTTGAGCAACGAGTGGACACCGACACTGCCCGTCTTCCACTGCGCGCCAAGTCTCTGAGAGAGCCCAGCTACTCACAACAGGCGCAGGCGCGGGCGGTGTCAGTGTCATCGCTTATGACTTATGACTAAGGTCGCCATGGACCGGAATATATCGAGCAGAACAGCTTTCACGACGTGAGTAACAGCTAATGATATTGAAATAAAACAATTTAACGGATTATATCGCGTATATTATCTCACTTTAGTTCCCGACGTTTCGGAAGCTTTCCAGCTTTCCATGGTCACAGGTGGACTGAGAAAAGATGTATTTTCCTCTGTCAAAGTTACAATTTGTGCAAACTACCCATTTTTGAAAAAACAAATAAAGGTGTACATACATGCCTGATGGGCCTAAGCTTTAAAGACAGTTACACATGTACCAGAAGGGCTTAATTATTTTATTCTAATAATTTACCAAGCAGCATTTCACAAATGAGGCGTACTGAGGAGAAAAGAAACGCTGCAAAGAAAAACTCCCAGGCTACCTCATTTCTAATTATAATATTTTAAAAACAAAGACTATTAAACTACTTTTTAAACAGATAAGATATTTTACACCGTTCAGAAATTAAGGTTTTGCAGTCCTGTGTCTCGCTTGTTCCTTGATGAGATGTATTACAGGATCCCAAACTGGTGGTAGTGACAATCCATCTTCTTTATTGAAATTAGGATGCTTTTTAATCTCAATAGCCTCGCGTAGCATTCTGAGAAAATATATTTTTTCTTTGGCAAGGATAGAAGGTTTATCAAACTTAATTGAGTGGTTTGGTTTGTCAATGACATGTTCACAGACTGCAGACCTATTACACCGACGGTGCTTGACATCTGCTATGTGCTCCTTCATCCGGGTTGATACACTGCGTTTAGTTTGACCAATGTATGAAAGACCACACTCACAGTCCAGCTTATAAATGCCTGCACTCTGCAAAGGGGTGCTAGTGCTACTCTTCACGGGTCTAAGGTATTGAGACACCTTCTTCAACGGCTTGAAATATGTTTTTATAGAAGCATGCTTCAAGATGTTTCCGATCTTGTCTGTGACCCCTTTCACATATGGTAATACGACAGGTTTACGCTCGACTGTTGGTTTCTTCATACTGGGATTCTGCTTGGAACGTGGTATCTGGAGGTCGTTGGCTCGAAGCGCACGTTTGACATTCTGCAACTCAGCAGTCAGATGTTGATCGTCGCAAATACCCCTGGCTCTCTGAAACAAAGATTTACCCACTGTAGCAAGTTGACAGGGATGGTGGTGAGATTTGCCATTCAAATACCTATCTGTATGCGTAGGTTTCCTATATACAGTATGACCTATGTCATTGTTAGGACCTCTAATTACTAGCACATCTAAGAATGCAAGTGAATTTTGATTTTCCAACTCCATAGTGAATTTAATTTTACTATGCAGGGAGTTCAGATGGTCTAAGAAAGCTGAAACACTAGATCTAGGTAAAATAGTAAATGGATCATCTACGTATCTTTTAAAGATCCTCGGCTTGACAGGTGCCAATAAAAGCGCTTTCTCCTCGAAGTCTTCCATGAAAATATCGGCGACGACAGGAGACACCGGAGACCCCATTGCCACACCATCAACTTGCCCGTAGAATTCACCATTCCATAGCATATAGCCAGATGTAAGGCAGTGTTGTAATAACTCAGCATATTCTATTGCCATCTGTTGTTCACTCAATCTTCTTTTCACAATTTCGATACATTCTTGAACTGGTAGGCACGTGAAGAGAGACTGGACATCAAAACTGACCATAACTTCATCATCAGTTAGTCTCAAATCCTTAATCTCACTGACAAAATGGTATGAGTCCCTTGTGTATGCTTCCGTCTTCCCTCGCAGTAAAGAAAGCACACCTGCTAAGTGCCGAGCTAATTGATAGGTAGGAGCATCGATTTGACTCACTATGGGGCGTAACGCAGCACCAGGTTTATGTATCTTTGGTAACCCGTACAACTTTGGTGGCACCGGGCAAGAGGGCACTAAACTTTTCACATCCAGATTAAGATTTTCAGAGTGCTTACTTATCAGCTCGGCTGTCGTTTTTACTACTTTCGCCGTTGGATGTCGCTTAACAAGCTTGTATGTTGTAGCGTCTGACAAAAGTAATTCCACTTTCTGGTTGTAATCACTAGTATCCATAACAGCCGTCGCATTTCCCTTGTCAGCCCGAAGAATGGTGATTTCTGGGTCTTCACGCAAGCTCTTCAAAGCGTTGAATTCAGTTCTGGGTAAGTTAACTTTAGGAGACTTCGCTCGTCTTAAAATTAAAGACACATCCTGGCGTACGGCCCCCAAATCCTCCTTACGCATATGATTTTGGACCAGACAATCTTCCACACCGACTATATAGCTTGAAGGCAAGTCCATCAAAGCTAATCAGCGAAAGAAGTTTGTTCAATATGGCTGTCAGTTGACGTCAACTCTGCGTCAGTAAATCTAGATAAATCCAGGTCTGTTAAATCAAAATTATACAAATCCACACTGAGTTTTTTCAAAGATAGATAAATTGTAAGCGATTATATCAAATGTAGGTATATCCAATCAATTTTTTTTTTAAATAATGCACTAGTTTAGATGGTTTTTAAGCTGAGTTTGACGAACAGGATCGATTTTTTAATGCTTTAGCCATAATACAAATAATCTGCTTTTCAAATCACCGAATTAACACTTTTTTTTCAATAATCTCCCAAGTGGTTAGAGTGGATTTATCTGAGTTTTAAGTTAACCGACTCAATTCTGTACACACTGTACAGTCACCAGCAATAATAATAATATCTGCCACAAGAAAGCACGGATAAATATCTGACACGACTCTATTTTTAGGACCGTTAGCACGTGTCAGATATGTTCGCCCGCTTTTTTATGGCAGATATTGATACTGGTGACTGTACACTAACATCCAAGACGGCCATTTCAGTTTTTTATCTATACCAAGTAAGTAACTTTCGGAATATATTTCAGGATTTTATCGAAATCTACGACTTGAATGCAGATCCGTATGAGCTGAGAAACATAAGGAATGAGACGATGGGCGCCTTCGTAACTTGGTACCACCACATGCTAAATGCGATGGTGTCTTGTAAGGGGCATACATGTAACCACCCTTTAAAAACCGAGTGATTGTGTGCACTTCTTATGAAGGCTATAGACATTAAAATGTGTCGATAAACAACACACACGCTAAACGCAAAGGTGTCTTAAGGGGATATTTAACTATCCTTTAAACAATGACTGATTGGGCGCACTTCTAAAGACACATATTCATTTAATTATAAAAATAAATTACTTTTGCTTCTCATATACCTAGATTTATTTCTGATACCGTGTTTATAAAGAAAATGTTTATAATGTATAGTGTGTGTGTGTAGCGTGACTAAAACGGCGAAGTAATAGACAATATAACGGACCATACTAGGCCGGATTTAGGGGAGAGCATTCGTGGCATCCAGGGTCCTGGGCCTCCACAAAAAAGGGGCCCCCACAATAGACTTCATAGCAAGCACAGAGCGATACCGAATTCTGATTAACTGCGACGATGGGGCAAAACCGTCTATCGAAGCTTTCTGTCCTGAGAGTGATTTACTCCGGGAACATGATTTCAACGAAATCATCAACGATTTTTCTTCTAAAAAAGCTCGGCATATTCCGTTCGTTAACGCTAAAATTTAATTTCGCATAATTCATATTTTTGATTATATTTATATATGTTTCTTAAAATAAATATTTGGTTTCACAATACATTATTTATTGAAAAACTTGACTGAAAAAATTTGTGCATTTTATTTGGAAAATAATTAAGTGCCAGGCAGGGGTCTCAACTCCTTTGTTGCCTTAGGGCCTCCACACATCTAAATCCGGCCCTGGCCCTGGGACCTTTTAGGCTAGCCCCACACTGTGCCGTATGCGCCGAATGTTCGTGTTTTATCCCTTTCGTTTGACATATAATGTTTGTTGAATACGGCGCAGTGTAGTGTCGGCAATCGGCATTATATGTATGTATAGAACATGATGTATATTCAAAATGATGCAAGCAGTTCCGAATATCCGATACTGCGCGTTGTTTCAAACTTCTTTCTGTTGCTATTCGTCAATAACGAGAAAGAAGTATCACGAGTGAAATTTTGAAAAAGAGCAATTATATGAGTTTCTCTGCCTATAAAAAACTAATTTAAGTAGATTTATTTAGGAAGGTACTGATTTGGAGTTAAAAATAAAGTTTAAAGTATATTGTGTAGTTTTATTTCGGCCATACAGCGGCGCATGTGTCGACGCATATCTGTCACCTAAGTCGATGTAAATTAGCAACGGAATTTGAGCTTTTTTTTTCAAACAAGAAATACACTTCAAACTGCCATACCAAATTTTAAGGACTTAGTTGATTTGGATATGCATCGACACACATATAGTAATCAGTAATCACCTCATCACTGACCTCTATTACCACTGGACTGGCCGCTGACAACTTATTTTTTGTATGTATTTGATTATCGCCATTTTGGCGCTGTAGGAAGATAGGAGTGTCCATGGAACTAAAATTAGTAGTGTCCGCAACGCAAGTCGACATCTGCAACTGATATATCGATCGTTTTTTATTGTTATTCCATCTTTAGTTGTCTGTCCGTGAGGGTGACTAGAAATACTATTCTAAAGTTCATCGCACACGGTGCGTAAAATTGCCGGCAAACTTCTTGAGCATAACCTTGACTGGGCAGTAACCGATTTATGTACAAATTTACAATGCGCATATACGCCATTTTTGTTCAAGTTTGACGAAATCTGTACTAGAAAACCCGACATCTGACAATATTGCTTGTCTCAGGCGTGAAATTACAAAAGTAATAAAATAAACGAACGTATCGACAATATATGTATTCCAAAAAAAAGAAGCGTGTGTCGGGCCACGCGTAGTGTGGGGTTGCGTAGTTGCCCATCACAACAATCAAATGCGGACTAAGAGGGATTACACAACTAAAGTTTTATCACAGGTTTCTACAGGGTCTATGTCCATACTAAAATTCATCTAAATCGGTTCAGCGGTTTAAGCGGATTAACGTAACAGACAGACAGAGTAACTTTCGCATTCATAATATTAGTATGATGAAAGAAACAAAACTAAGTTTCAACAAATTTTATTACGAACCAAACACAACTCTTCATAAAAAAGATTAAAAACTAAAATACAAAAACATTAACAATCACAGAATCGTTATGGCAGCTTATAAAGTAATACTGTATCGGAACTACAATCCAAAAACTTATACAGTACACCAGAGGTCCGTTAGATTCAACTTTACTATCGATCAGCGTAGACATGCTATCTCTTTTTGGCAGAGAAAGAGGAAGAGAGAAAGAAGAAATATTTTAATATGATATCTTTCACACAAAGAAGAAAACCAAATTTTCTGTCTTCAATTAATATGAAAAATAAAGCGACCACTTTCACTTTATCCACATTCGCATTTTGTTCCTATTCTCATTTCGCCCCCATATCAATCCCAACTTGTCCACTTCTTATCCCGTCCTCATTCCCAACCTGTCCACACGCCCAACTCGTCCACATTCAGAGTCCCCATCTACGAGATGGGAATGTGAAAGAGATTGAATTGTGGACAAGATGGGAATATGGACGGAATGAATATGTGGACGAGTTGGGAATATGGACGAGACCGGAATGTGGACGAAATTAAAATGTAAAGGAAATGGAAATGTGGACTAGCGTGATCCTGAGCGAAAAGAAGGTGAGAGGATAATATATGTAAGTACTCATTTGGACCACTAAATATGGACCATCTTCAGTAGTGCGGCCGTGACCAATATGTCAAAACGCAATGATGACATGTCGGCAACAACGGAACATAATAAAGGGATCGATTATTCATTAACGTCGGCCATCTTGAACGGGCGACATGAATCAGTGTTGAATAAGTAGAACCTACCAACTATAGTCCCAGCACCCAAATATGGTCTAGAAAGAACAATATATAAATAATAATCATTAAGGATTTTGACAAAAAATACTCCACAATTACGAAGTGATTATGAGCTTATAATAAAAATATAATATCGCGCCTAGGCGGATAAAGTTCGCTTTCATTTTGACCATGGTTGGGTGATTTTGGATAGTAGGCTTCAAACCTTTCCGCTGGCAAAATTGACCTGTTGGATAGTAGCCATTAAAAACTGAGCCTAAATCGAATACTTCAGCAACAACATTAATCCCATCATGTTAACTTTCGTTAATTTTACACCAACTTGTCCGATGACAGCCAGAGAGCATAACAAAAAGGATCTCTGAAAAAAAAAATGTTTTCGTAACAATCGATTCAATTTTACTATCTTCCAAGTTCTATGCAAGATGGGCATTTAAAATTAAATTAAATTTAGCGTATCTGGGTCATTATTCGACCGTTTTAATGCACTATCGTGGAGTTCTTTTTGTCGTAGTGTCTTAAATTCCATGAAAATCTACAGGGCATTTCGTCAAAAACGTGTCGACAAAAGTGATACAACACTCGACTAATATTTCCTTTTTCTTAATCTAAGGTCTTCAACATTTGCTTGGGGAATTAACAAGAACGTCATCCTTTTGCTCACATGTTTGCGTTGATTTTATTCAGAACTGGAAAAGTGTCCCCAATTTTTACATTGTCAGTTTTCTTACCTTTGTACACTTGTACAGTCAGCGTCAGATAGTATGTAGCATCCAAAGAGCCATTTATATCGTAACGCATACTTATGCCTATAAGAATAAAGATTTGTTGCGATATATCTGGCGCTTTGGATGCTGTAGCAACTATTTGATGCTGACTGTACTGTAAGGGTAATAGAAATTCGTACCTTTATCGCTCTTGTCAGAATGACTATAATGACTAAGATGGCACATGTTTCAGATTCCGTTACTGTACATTAATTAAAATAACAAAAGTGTTCTGAAGACATTTTTCCGTTCACATGATACCTTCAATTCTAAATCCAATAGGTTGAAAATATCTATATTATGTACAAAAGATAGGTCTAAAATCTTTTCAATTCCCCAAACAATGTATTTTTTATTTGTACATTTGCGTTTGTGATCTCCAGTGTACGATATAAGCATGCTAAAATACTCCAGTCACCATCAGGTAACAGCGGGAACCTGTGGTCGGTTCTCTATGCTAAAGTAATCGCTGACTCTGCTCTGGTTCTGGGTGTCTTCTTTGTGCACTAGTGGACATGGGAAGTACTTCTGGAAGACAAAATGTTTATGTTTTACTAGCTAATTTAAGACCGCTACATAAAATTAAGGAACTGACTTATGCTAATAACTAATCAGAATATTTAAATTAATTACTTTATTTACTGTTATAAAATCTACGAATATTATAATTAGTCTTGAAATAGTATCTTATTTTAAATGACCGAGTGATTATATATCACTGACAATTATTTCCACATGTCTATCTTGACTGAATGTATAATGGAAAGCAATGTATATAAACTAGGATCGTATGTACCATATGTTTATTGTAAAACGTTTTCATTTGAAAACTTTCCTATTTCTTAGAAATACAACTTCAAAAATCCATTTCTTATGCTTTTTTTTTCCAAAAATACGAATGGGCTTTAATAATCTAAGTGGGGATGTAACGTACCTGCACTGCTTTGACGCCGCCCGCTATATCGACCGTAGGCACAACCTGCTTCGGCTTCAAGAACTTCACGAATCTGATCAATTCGGAGAAGCTGGAATGCTCGCTGTATGGAATACCTGATGAGAAAATAAAAAGGTTTTAAATTAACTTTGGTTTGTATCGTAAGGTAGGGGCACTTTGACCATCCACAAAAACCCTGGCGGGAATAAAAATGTTGGAATTTTTATGTCATTTCATGGCAAGAACGCGTATTTATTTTGTCGAAATGTTTTTTCTGTGGTTTTTATTAGTAGATAAACATTTTAAAGTACTATTTAGTTGTAAGCTACGGCGTCTTATTGTGTTATGTTCGTCCTTCTGTATAGTGGAGTTCGTTCCATTCTGCCACCCGCTTGGCTTGAATGCGTCCACCTCGGAATATTTGCCTTTACCGGGATTTGAACCCAGGGCCAGTTTCGCAGGCCATTGAACTTTGTATCAATATGAACATTGGTGACCACGTTCTGCTTAATAGTGGAGATCTTCCCATTCACCCACCCGCTCGGCTTGAAAGAGACTAGCTCGGAATATTTGCCCTTACCGGGATTTGAACCCAGGACCATCAGCTTCGCAGGCGATTGATCTTTGTATCAATATTGACATTACTATACTAATACAAAGATCTAAGTAGAAAGAAAAAATAATTGCGATCCACTACAGTCTAAGCCGGAATCGAAACAGCGTCTCTGTTATATCGGAATAGCTTCCTGAACCATTAGACCCGGGGTCTCCCAAACTTTTTGACTCAAGGGCCACACTGCACTTAATATAAATTCGTGCGGGCCAAGATTTTGGTTTTGTGGCTAGTCATGCGGTAATAAATTACTTAAGTAGTCTTGGTCTTCAGGGGGTACATAGATAACGCACAAGGAACGCACTTGGTGTTGATTATGTTCATGAGTGGCTATGATTATGACCAATTACAGTCAGTTTGTTAAAAATGAATAGTAAAAAGTTGTGTATGGGTTTGTTTTATTTCGAACTCTTAAATCCCAGTGAGGCGGTCTCATCACGGGCTGGACCGTGGGCTCTCCCGCTTTCTTTCCGCGGGCCGCATTAGAAGGGCTCGTGGGCCGGACTTGGCCCGCGGGCCATAGTTTGGCGACCCTTGCATTAGACCATCGGACCGCTTGTGATTCGTAACGAATTAATCCTCTACCTTCGGTAACGATACGTTACTCACGACCTATGTACCATTTTTAATGTGAAAAGCATACCTAGTACCTTAAAGCACCACTCTAAGAACGAACGTTTACGTAGCATTCTTCAAGCTGAACTGCTGTTTCAGTAGTGTCAAACTTACGAGAGAGATGGCGCTGTGATCACTAGATTCTATCAATATTTAAAAAATATTGTGATGTTTTCACATTAAAAGAAAATAAACTAAAATATATTGACCTTAGTTTCCTACTATGTCATTTCATTAGTCTTACCATGTATGGTGACCACGTCCTTCTCGATAGTGGAGTTCTTCCCATTCTCCCACCCGCTCGGTTTGAACGCGACGACCTCGGAAAATGCACCGCGCAAATTTTCCAAATAGCTTTTCAGTTTCTGCAAATATAAGAATAGTAGTCATCTAAAGCTTTCATATAAAATGGTATCAGCGTAATTCGTAAAAAATTAGACAAGTTACAGAATTAGACTTAGGAAGATAGAGACATATAGATAGAAAATAAAGAATGTGTGGCGAATATAGAATGAGACGAAATACAAATTGAACGAAAAACGAATGGGGCGAAATACGCTGATACCATCAAAAGCAGGGAGGATGAATAATTTCTTTCGTTAAGATTTACTTTTGCGGTAAGAATATAGAGCCAGCGTAAATTGCCAAAGGGTTTCCTAAAAAATCTTTTTATATGGCACGGCATATGGCAACAATTCTACACATAAAAAAGCTGTCACATTATACAGGGTGTATGGTACATTGTCTGCCAAAAGACTAGGGTAGGTAGGGTCACTTGCAACACATTTTGGGCCAATTAACACTTATTATATATTATATAATTAACGCCCACGGAGTTTTTATAACTATTTTTTTTTTAATTTTATTTCGGCATTTGCCAAAGATTTACATTTTTGCTTACTTATCTTTTTTTTTTAAACGTGACTGCACAAAAGTGTTGGTATTTTTCAAATTTCTAATGTATGTGTATCCTATTGAACAATTGAACATTTATTTTTATTTAGAAAGAAAATAAAAAAAGCTTTGAGCCGACAAAGTGTGAAGGACAGAAAATAAAAATCATCGAGCTCAACTTTGTGGCACAATTAAAAAAAAAGTTGAAACTCCTCAGATCTTCCAGCCTACGTTTGGCAATACTATCAATCCATACTTCCATATCCACCGTGGTTTTTTGATTCCCTTTAATTTTAGCAGGTGTAAATGGTATGAAATGAACAATTTTTCCTATGTATTAGCAAGGACCATCAAAACAAGAGGACTGACAGTTGCCAAACTTTGGATCGTGTTCCGATCGCAAGGAGATATTCTGGAAAAAACTAGATGGCGTTTTAAAACTAAACATTTAATAATGTTATAATTGCATATAGAAACATAGTATAGTAACAATTAGTTCGCAAATAGCTAATAATAAATAAATCGTATCATTTAAATACTGTGTCACGCTTGCAAAGTTGAATAATTGTAAAAACAATTTTTATACATGGATAGCGTTGTACATATCGGGAAACAGCTTTTTATATGGAGATGGTCAGCCCTCTTGTTTTAATGGTCCTTGGTATTACTACTACCTCACCAAAATGTAGGGAAGGGCAGATTTTTCTCATTCCCGAAATGTCTTCCCATAGAAAAAATTGTTCGTATTGACGGTTACAGTAGTACCACGAATATAAGTTACATCGGCAATCTTCGGCCACGCCGACGAGTGCTAACAAGGACCGAATGTAACCGAACGTGTAACCATTTCAATAAAGACCTTGTTGCACTATACGTACGGTACATATGCAATGACAGGTGAACTCTTCTCTCGCTCATGGCCAATGGGCGTTGAAGATTTTACCCGCGCAAACGCGCTGCCTTATAATTGGTTCATCTGTTTTTTAAAAATGCTTTCTGCGCAGGTACATATTTGTGGACTGTACTACCTGTTAAAATTTAAGCAAATCAACAAAAACACCTTGTAGAATGGTTCTTACCTCATAGCTGAGATCCCGCATGGGTACGACGTGTAGTTGACACGACTGTGCGGGGGAAAAACAGAAACTGCGACCCTCCACTGCTTGTAGTACCTAAAAAAACATGCCTTTTATTTAAATTGATAACATTTGAAGTTTCAAAGTAAAATTAAATCGACACCCATTAGTTAGTTATCACGAAGCCCTATTTTTTTTTATTGGAACTACTTTTGAAGATATTCGGCAAAAATGTTTAGGAAACATACTAAGTGACGTCACTAGGTGGATATCACACAGTTACAGCGCACAAGAAGAACAGCAGTACAATGTATGTACTAAATCCACTTTGTAATAGTGCTTCTGTATGATTTTCTACACTGTGACTGTTACCTATGCTCCACTTGTCACCTATGCTCTTTTAGAATTAGCAACTTTTGATATTGATTTTTCTATATGAAATCTATTTTTTTTTTTTATGTGGTTATATTAACTTTTATATCCTTTATTTGATTTCATCGAATAAATCCTAATTAGAAAAATTTAATGTTGTAAATTAGGGGCCATCCACATATTACGTCACAAGGATAGTCCGACATTCCAGATGTGACAGCCCAGAGATAGATAGGAAAAATCAAAATTTTGCGTGACGTAATGTGTGGACGGCCCCTTACTACTGCGCTTACTTTTTTTAAGCGTGGATCAACTTTTTATTGTTGTTATTATGTCTGGTAACTCACGAGACAATGGCAGTGTTACTTAAAAAAATGCTAATAATCTAGGCTAATAACATACTGACGAGATGGGCCCTTACAAAATGGATCTACAATAGCTGGAAAAAAATATATTGTTGCCTTTATATCGTTTAAAACCGCAGTTTTATAGTGATTCAGGAGGCGTAACCATGGCAACGAGATACAGAAAAAAGTTGATTGACACAGTAGCGTGGCGTTCTTTTAAGCCGATTCCCACGGGGTTGCCCAAGGAAAGGCTCCTACAACCTTTTTCTTTAAATATGACTACAGTAGTACCACAAATATAAGTTACAACGATGTACCTGCGCAGAAAGCATTTTTTGAAAGTATATTAACCAATTATAAGGCAGCGCGTTTGCGCGGGTAAAATCTTCAACGCCCATTGGCCAAAATTTTGCGCGCGACGCCGACAGCTCCGGCGCCCGCCATTTTGTTTGGCGTCGCGTCAGTCACCATGAGCGAGAGCACGAGTTCATCTGGCATTGCATATGTACCGTACGTATAGTGCAAAAAGGTCTTTATTGAAATGGTCACACGATCGGTTTCATTCAGTACTTTTTAGCACTCGTCGGCGTGGCCGAAGATTTCCGATGTAACTTATATTCGTGGTACTACTGTAAAGGATTACGCTTCGGCTTCTCTTGTAATTTTCGTGACGCCACGCCTCTGTTGAGCCAGATTGTATACTAACCTTGTCTTTTTCGGGACAAGCCCACACAGTACAGCCGACTCGCCGTGCCATACCGAGGAAAAACTTCTCTTTTCCTGAAAACGTTTGATAAGAGATAAGGTGAATATTCAGATATAGTATTTTGGTTATTGTTGTGTCCAATCCAATCAACTCTTAGATGCATGGCATATCATGCGTTTGATTGATGACGTTGATTTTTACTTGTGTTATTTCAATAGTACCTTCTATTGCATTTATGCATCACTATGCATTTAAGAGTTAAATAAAACAGGGCCATAGTGTGTTTAACCGCAAAACACCACAATTAGCATATAGTAATGTCGAACCACCTTGAAAGGTCAATAGATTATCAACTCTATACACCCCTTCAGAATGGTACAAATAGTAAGGCATCGTGAACGCCATTTTTCTATTAGTGCTTTTGTAATCTAGTGTACAGAACAAAATGATTTATTTTGTAAAACATAGGTACATGGGTGTTTCATAAATTGCTTAGGAACACTATGTTTGGCCGAAAGGCATACAAAATTAGAGAGTGGAACATGCATAATACAAAAAATAGTCGAAATTCATTAATACTCATTATTATCATCATTAACATTATTATCCATTAAATATTCTTGAGTCATTTTTTTTTTACATTTGAATATCCTGCAATTTACTAATAGTAATTGATAGTTTATTGAATATTTTAGGCGCCATTCCAAATGTACTTTTATGAAATAGAGCAGTTTTACGCGGTTCGTGTTTTATCCTACTCTGCATACGAAAACTGTAAAATTTTA
The DNA here is from genome assembly GCA_905404275.2 of Hedya salicella. Lineage (NCBI taxonomy): Eukaryota > Metazoa > Arthropoda > Insecta > Lepidoptera > Tortricidae > Hedya > Hedya salicella. Next base: position 10,728,634 of record FR990114.1, on the reverse strand, counting down.
CGAATTGATTCAAATTGCTCTTTACATATACAAAGTCGATAATAAACGACTTATTGCAAATGCTATGACGGTAATAATCAGTACCCGCAATTCTCGTACACTTTCATCTGTCATTACTGAGTTACCACTTATCGAAATGTACGTATCAATACATTCAACTTCAAAATTGATTATTAGTTACTCATCGTCTCATATTAGTAGTTTCATAGACAGTCACTACAAACCATTTTTCTCGCAATTTCCCTCGACTAAATATTGTAAATGGTTCGAAATAAGAAAGGTATTGACTATTCAGTTACGTATAGTACTGCCTGTTGTTTACCTCTACTATCTCGAAAGAAAAGAACGGAACCCTAATAGAATTACTTTGTTGTCAGGTTCATCAAGATAGAGTTGAATTTAACATCAGATACTTCTACGGTACCTTGAAGCTGTAAAAAAAATCAAGCTTCTAAGTCAATGCAATCTAAAGATACAGACATAAAAAAGGTGTTTTCATATAATTGCCGTCCATGGAAAACCTAGGGTAATTCCAGTTGTCCCAGAAACTTGAAATTTGGTATAAAGGTAGCTCAAAGCAGCATAGTACAACCCACAAAATAAATCTGAAATCTTTCTTTTTATGTTCTTCTATGTCAGTAACCAAAGCGTATATTTTGCACGGAACCGGAGAAAAAGTCATAACCCCTCTTCTGTATCCTATAACCATCTGGAGATGTACCAAAAATAGTTGAAATCCGATTAGCCGATTTAGCGTGATGAAGCCACAACGACACATACAAACATACAAACATTTCATTTTTACAACTTTATAATAGTACTAGCTTCTGTCCGCGACTTCGTTTATCGCGGATAAGGGTATTCTTCCGGGATAATAAGTAGCCTATGTCCTTCCCCGGGACTCAAACTATCTTCATACCAAATTTCATCCAAATCGGTTCAGCAGTTTAAGCGTAAAGAGGTAATATACAGACAGACACACTTTCGCATTTATAATATTAGTATGGATAGAATAGAAGATGAAAGAAGTACGAGAATTCCAGGATATGGTAAATAATATAATAGTAATAGATAATTACCTATAGTGTACGTCCCGCAGACGATAAGTACCGACGAGAACTTCTTGCCAACCTTCTCCAGAGCCGTTTTCTTTTGCCGGAGCAGAGCCAACGCCATCTCCAAGCTCTGCTCTTGTGTCGGGAAATCGTATCGGGGGTTGCAATAACTGCAAAAACGTATTGTTTTTTACTAAAGGCCGGTCGCGAAGCACAACGAAAAACGAGCTTTGCCCTATTTCTATTTGTCTCTGTCGCATGCGCACAGTAATAGTACCCTCACGCTCGCACAGGTTCTGCCGCCGGCGATAAAGGTTACTGGGCAATGCTCGTTTATAGCTGTGCTTCGCGACCTTTTCTAAGGATAAACTATACGAAACAAACACTGTCAGTATTTCCGACTTGACACTTAACAACTCGAAATTTTTAGTGTCAGAGTGCAAAGGCACCTCGTTAGTCGTAAAGGCACGTCGTAAGTCCAAGGTCCAGGCACTAGGAGACGGTAGAGATAGCCACCCACGTGGTATCGAAGTAGATGGTGTGGATGTCGCTGTTCCAGAACAGGGGGTGCAACTCCAATGCGGGCATCGCCCTGAAGCCCCGGTGTGCAGGATCGTCTTGTTACTAGGCAAGTCAAAGATCGGCATCACTAGGACAGTAGAAACAACGCCACTCACGTGGTGTCGAGGTAGATGGTGTGGATGTCGCTGTTCCAGAACAGGGGGTACGACTCCATCGCGGGCGTCGCCCTGAAGCCCCGGTGTGCAGGATCGTCTTGTTACTAGGCAAGCCAAAGATTGGCATCACTAGGACAGTAGAAACAACGCCACTCACGTGGTGTCGAGGTAGATGGTGTGGATGTCGCTGTTCCAGAACAGGGGGTACGACTCCATTGCGGGCGTCGCCCTGAAGCCCCGGTGTGCAGGATCGTCTTGTTACTAGGCAAGCCAAAGATTGGCATCACTAGGACAGTAGAAACAACGCCACTCACGTGGTGTCGAGGTAGATGGTGTGGATGTCGCTGTTCCAGAACAGGAGGTACGACTCCATCGCGGGCGTCGCCCTGAAGCCCCGGTGTGCAGGATCGCCTTGTTACTAGGCAAGCCAAAGATTGGCATCACTAGGACAGTAGAAACAACGCCACTCACGTGGTGTCGAGGTAGATGGTGTGGATGTCGCTGTTCCAGAACAGGAGGTACGACTCCATCGCGGGCGTCGCCCTGAAGCCCCGGTGTGCAGGATCATCTTGTTACTAGGCAAGCCAAAGATTGGCATCACTAGGACAGTAGAAACAACGCCACTCACGTGGTGTCCAGGTAGATGGTGTGGATGTCTCTGTTCCAGAACAGGGGGTACGACTTCATCGCGGGCGTCGCCCTGAAGTCTCCGGTGTGCAGGATCGTCTTGTTACTAGGCAAGCCAAAGATTGGCATCACTAGGACAGTAGAAACAACGCCACTCACGTGGTGTCGAGGTAGATGGTGTGGATGTCGCTGTTCCAGAACAGGGGGTACGACTCCATCGCGGGCGTCGCCCTGAAGCCCCGGTGTGCAGGATCGTCTTGTTACTAGGCAAGCCAAAGATTGGCATCACTAGGACAGTAGAAACAACGCCACTCACGTGGTGTCGAGGTAGATGGTGTGGATGTCGCTGTTCCAGAACAGGAGGTGCGACTCCATCGCGGGCGTCGCCCTGAAGCCCCGGTGTGCAGGATCGTCTTGTTACTAGGCAAGCCAAAGATTGGCATCACTAGGACAGTAGAAACAACGCCACTCACGTGGTGTCCAGGTAGATGGTGTGGATGTCGCTGTTCCAGAACAGGGGGTACGACTTCATCGCGGGCGTCGCCCTGAAGTCTCCGGTGTGCAGGATCGTCTTGTTACTAGGCAAGCCAAAGATTGGCATCACTAGGACAGTAGAAACAACGCCACTCACGTGATATCGAGGTAGATGGTGTGGATGTCGCTGTTCCAGAACAGGGGGTACGACTCCATCGCGGGCGTCGCCCTGAAGCCCCGGTGTGCAGGATCGTCTTGTTACTAGGCAAGCCAAAGATTGGCATCACTAGGACAGTAGAATCAACGCCACTCACGTGGTGTCGAGGTAGATGGTGTGGATGTCGCTGTTCCAGAACAGGGGGTACGACTCCATCGCGGGCGTCGCCCTGAAGCCCCGGTGTGCAGGATCGTCTTGTTACTAGGCAAGCCAAAGATTGGCATCACTAGGACAGTAGAAACAACGCCACTCACGTGGCGTCGAGGTAGATGGTGTGGATGTCGCTGTTCCAGAACAGGGGGTACGACTCCATCGCGGGCGTCGCCCTGAAGCCCCGGTGTGCAGGATCGTCTTGTTACTAGGCAAGCCAAAGATTGGCATCACTAGGACAGTAGAAACAACGCCACTCACGTGGTGTCGAGGTAGATGGTGTGGATGTCGCTGCTCCAGAACAGGGGGTACGACTCCATCGTGGGCGTCGCCCTGAAGCCCCGGTGTGCAGGATCGTCTTGTTACTAGGCAAGCCAAAGATTGGCATCACTAGGACAGTAGAAACAACGCCACTCACGTGGTGTCGAGGTAGATGGTGTGGATGTCGCTGTTCCAGAACAGGGGGTACGACTCCATCGCGGGCGTCGCCCTGAAGTCTCCGGTGTGCAGGATCGTCTTGCCGCTCGGCAGGCCGAAGATCAGCATTACCGCGCCGGGACAGCTGGAGATTAGATTGAACTTGGTTATGGCACAGATTATTCATATTTCTGTTACATTTACACACCTAAACCGCTGGACCGATTAAGATGAAATTGGGTATGAAGTTAGTTTGAAACCCAGTGAAAAGGGGGGTGGAAGTTTGGAAGGGAAATCTACTCAGGTCTCGGTACGGTCAGGCAAGAAATTAGTCTTCCACTTGTCGACTCTATTCCATGTGAATTACAAATCAAAAGTAGTATACCAATTTCTTGACCAGGGGACAGACGCAGGGGAGTATATATTAATAAAATAATAAATTTTAAATTAATAATTTAACCCCTTGAGCGCTTTAGATGTTGCCCTCGCTATATTAAAATCTTTTGCAAGAGCAGATCCAGCTTTCAAATTGGCGTGGAGGGGAGGTCACATAGTCAAGTTTTAGTAATTTTCTCCTTTAAATTCTAATTAGTCCGCCATGACCGGGGTCAAAATGTGAAAAAATAATAAACAATTAACCGGCCATATTTTGGGGCAAGTGTAAGTTTGTACGGAGCTCAATGTGCACGAGCCAGACTCGCACTGGTCGGATTTTTACAATGGCGGCAACTAGTGATTCAGAAAGCCCTCATTCTGGAAGCGAAAGGTAATGTGCAAAATTGACTCACTGGTTGGCATCGACGGCAGTCACGTCGACGCCCTCGATCCTCGTGGTCTCGTCCATGTTGAGCACGTGGATGCACTTCGGGTTCACTCCCAGCCGGGACATGCACAAATCACCTGCAACGGAGACCACCCTCAATCAGAAGTGGAATGTACGGTCAGTGATTTTGATTTGTACCCTTTCATACCTTGTCATAGTGACATTGATATGGAATCTCTAACGGCTTTCATATTGATTTTAACTGTGACAAGGTACGAAATGGTATATATATCAAATTCCTTGACTGTACCGTATAAAATATGTACACTACAACCTATTTTTTCTATACAAACATCCGTTTGAGATCAATATCTCAAACTGAATACCCTGATAGGTACATTGAGTAGTGCACAATAAATTATGAAATTGAATAAACACAAAAAAATAATTGAGACATAAATACACATTGAAATAAAACAATTTAACGGATTATATCGCGTATATTATCTCATTTTAGTTCCCGACGTTTCGGAAGCTTTCCAGCTCTCCATGGTCACGGGTGGACTGAGAAAAGATGTATTTTCGTCAGTCAAAGTTACAATTCGTACAAACTACCCATTTGTATTTACAGCTTAGGCCCATCTGGCATGTATGTACACCTTTATTTGTGTTTTTTCAAAAATGGGTAGTTTGCACAAATTGTAACTTTGACAGAGGAAAATACATCTTTTCTCAGTCCACCCGTGACCATGGAGAGCTGGAAAGCTTCCGAAGCGTCGGGAACTAAAATGAGATAATATACGCGATATAATCCGTTAAATTGTTTTATTTCAATGAGTAATAATCGCGGAAACAGAAGAAAATATTATAAATACACATGTTTTAATAAATTAAAATTAAAGTCGATATTTTTGAGTAAGTCAATATTTTCGGAAATAAGAAAAATTATGTGAGGCCATTTGGTGAAATAGTCCGTGACTACTAGGATGTACTTGTTTCCACGCTCAGACGTCGGCCCTCCTCTATTTTCTAAACCTTATGTCCAAAAAATATGTCAAAAATTACAAAGACAAAGGATAATAAGTACTTCCAACGAAAATTATTTTTAATATATTTTTAATCGTGTATTCTGTGTTACTCAACAAAGGGCGTAAAAGCTACACTTTTTCATCTGTAGTGCATTTTTTGTATGAACAGCTGGAAACCCTACACCGAGCATGGTCCGACATGCTCTTGGCCGGTTTTATTACCTACATACATTTGTACTCGAAATTTAACAAGCGGCGTATCCATCTTAAGTTATCGTGACAAAATTGCACCCACCAGCCGTCCTTTGAATATGACAGCGTAAAGTCAACTAAAGAACAAAATGTATACCAGGAGGATGCTAGGTACCTTATATAAAATGTAACAACGAATTTACCTGTGATTTCGGAACAATACAATAATTTATTGAAGTTCTTTTTCAGGCCGGAGTAATGGTCGGAATGGAAGTGCGTCAGGAAGAAATGTTTCACGTTCGGTATGTCTCCGTATGAAAACGCGTCCACGGCGAAATGGGTGCCTGCAAACATGGCATAGTTATATGATTTTAGGGTAAAAATCAAAAAAGTTAACATTAAAGATAATCTTCAAAATATTTAATTTATGGGCTTATCTTACTCAGAATCGTTCATACATTCGAACCTCATACAAGAAAGGGTCCAAAATCTCTATCTCAGTTTCTTTACATTTTAGTATGAATGATTTTTTTATTTCTATAAACGTAACGAAACTGAGAGAAATACGTGTACAAAATTCATAGTAATAAAAAAAAAACATACTAAAATGTAACGAAACTGAGATGGAGATTTTGGACACTTTCTTGTATGAGGTTCGAATGTGTGAACGAAGATTTTTTTTATGTACACTTTTTTTGATTTTCACCCTTTATCATCATTATCATCATCAGCCAAAAGACAATGTGAACACTGCTGGACACAGGAGGTCAATGCACAAACAGTCATTGTGAAGATCTTTGGGGTAGGTAGTTCTTAGTCCAAGTCTTTCGGCTGATATGATGAAGAAATAATTAAATAATGATCTTTATTCTGTAAGTAGGCCGCAAGGGCACTTCTACAAGTCTGACTCTACGGCGTTTCCCAAGAGGAGACCACTGAGGAGAAGAAAGTCGAAAAGTCAGTCATTTTTTCGAAATAACTCTGATATGTATTACAACATTTGTACATAGCCTATTCTAAATATATGTTTTGAGTACAAACTCAATGCGTAGTTCTTCAAGAAAACATATCAAAACTTATAAAAGTAAAAAAAAATATAGAACATAAAAAAGCAAAATAATGATTTTTATTTAAAACAACTTACATACGTTTGATATGCCACCTTATAAGAACCGTGTCCCGTGTGTAAAAGTAAATTATTTGGTTTCTGTTTTGGGCCATGCATTTTTGTCTGTTAAATAGTCATAATGTGAAACTTACCAGCTACGATCTTGTAATGCGGTATAGTCCTCACGAAACCCAATGTCCTGTTGGACTTGGTCTTGGCGGACAAGATCGGCTCGGGTATGCGGGGCGAGTTGGACCGCGCGCTAGTAGTTTTGACCCGGACGCCCCGCGGGTCCGCCCGAGACTCGGGGTGCTTCGGGGCGGATAGGACCCGGCATCGCGGGGATGGCTCGCCCTTACAATCTGACCTGTACCCAGAATTCATTATTCAGATATTTACTCTCCAAGCAGGCATATTGTAAGTATTACAACTAATTAGTCCGAGTAAACCGTGCATCCGGCAATGGTAGAGCTGTTTAAATCCACTTTTTAAGTATTTATACGTGGGTACAGGGGCCAAATGCAAATATAGCATCGAGCCAAAGAGAGAGATAATCGGCCAAAATAAGCTTCATAGAGCGACTTTTCCATGGAGTACCAACAGTACAATATCTACTAGCTCTTAAAAAAACCGGCCAAGTGCGAGTCCGAATCGCGCACCGAGGGTTCCGTACAAACTTTCACTTACCCTAACATTATTATATTACCCGGTTCCGATTGAGTTAAGTTTGCACCTGATATCTATAGCATTGCATACAAATGAGGTGCAAACTTAACGCATCGGGCTGTGCAAATATGTCTTTTGAAAGACTATATTTTCTATGATTTAATTACAAATATATAGTTTTCAGATTTTTGTATGTATTTGCAGCATGTCATGATATTACTTGCCAAATTTCATAGCTCTATGTCAACGAGAAGTACCCTATCATTTTATTGCCGTATCTTTTTTTTACGTTAATGTAGAAGTTTGATTTTTTCACAGCTTCAACGGACCGTAAACCTGAGTATATGGTGGTCAGACAGACGGACAACAAAGTGATCCTATAAGGGTTCCGTTTTATCCGATTTAGGTACGGAACCCTAAAAACGTACTTGTTTATTTTTAATTTTATTTATTTATTAAACAAAGTACATATTTCTTATTTCTAAGACAGTTTCCTGCAAAACTGTATTGTACAGTTTGACTGCAGGCACTTTTAACTGCCACTTACTTTTGTATGGCCGATTGACTCTCTCTTTGCATCATTTACCTGCTCAATATGACCGGCTCATCTACATCACACCACTGATGCACTCAACTCGCGCGTATAATTAGTTACATTATTATTATTACATTACTGACCTGAATGGCCGGACGCACTTCACATCAGACACACCAATGTTCTTGTTCATCTCAGTGGCATTATCCACTATCACAACATCTTCACTGGTAACATCACCTCCATCTTTACAAGTGTCTTTAGCTTTAGCGAAGAACGAAGCAATCGACACCTGTTTCAAATTATCACTTTTCCCATTCTTTCCACTTCTCCAGGTACTGTTTTCAAATTTATTCCTACCCAAATGACGTTTCACTAATTTACAATTTTGCGGCTGGACGATGACGTGTGACAGTTTATCAATGGCATTTGTTTTCAAAATTAGAACTTTAGCGTTTTCTGTGGCGTCTTCCGACACTTTCTTCTTTTTAATTTCTAGGTTGACAGCGACACCGGACCTCTTTCGAGGACTTTGCATCTCATTCATGTTTTCGTCGTAATCGCTTTCAGAGGAAAGAGATGAGCATTCAACAATTTCGCAATCTAGATTAACTTTCTTATCCTTATGTGTAATCAGTACTTTCTTAATATTAGTATTCTTAGTGGTCAGATCAACGAAATCACAATCCTGTATTCCGAATGATATAGAAACATGAGATTCTTCATTCAGTTCCTGATGTATTACGTCTTCATAGTAATACGGCTGAGTGGCACAGGAGCCGCTTTTCAAAGAAATATTACATTCTACATTTTCTATTTCTATATTATTGATCTCGTTTGATTTTGGAATCGGAAGCAAGTCTTCGAATACAGAGAAATCTAGACTGCATTGATCTGGCGTTAGTTTATTTTTAGCTACTGCACTTGTTAAAGCTTCATTTCTAAGATTCCAGTTTTCTTTGGATATTTGTATTGGGAGATCATTTGTATTAAAATCATCTGACGAAAGATGGACTGTACTCACATTGGCTACATCAATATTGTTGAAAAAGTTTAGCTGTTTAGCTGCAAATGTATTTGCTGTAGCGTGGTGATTGAAGTTGTTTTCTTTATTTAATTCATCAAATTCTGAGATATCTAAATCATTTTGTGTTGTTATTGATTTTTTACAATACGGAACAGTTTTAGGGTCAACCAGATTTTTGTTATTTACGTTGATTAGCCTCTTCTTAGCTGGAACAGTCTGGTAATAAAATAAAAAGTAATATAAATATCAACTATATTATTTTTACAATCTTACACAAATCGACCTAGTCCCAAACTAAGCAAAGCTTGTACTATGGGTACTAGGCGACGATATACATAATATAAAGATAAATAATAATACTACTAACAAACATTCGTGCTCATAACACAAACACTTGCCCTGGCCGGGATTCGAACCCAACTCAGTATAACTATGAGGTCGCACAGGAAATAGGCCGATAAGTTGATATTTAGGGTCGCAACAGATTGAGGAACCTACTTACGGAGATCTTACAAATAATAAATCAATAAGCTCAAGAGTTCTACTTTAATCGGCTATGAGTAACTAATCATCGAAAGAGCACTATCCCCACGGGCTTGTTTATTTTTAGGGTTCCGTAGCCAAAATGGCAAAACCAGAACCCTTACAGTTACGTCATGTCCAGGCCTCGTACTTTTTATCGCATGGTAAGACGTTAGAGAACCGTGGTGTCGATATTAACATTAAAAGTTTACTCATACTTAAATTTGTAATCTATGTCAATCGAAGTTAATCTTATCCAATATAGTAAAAATATATGTATTTTAACTAGTTTTCCGTAACCCGAAGGCTGCTGCTCAAACTACTTTATTGGACGTAAATATGCCAAATGAGCTTAGTTTTATAAAGGATAATTATGAAATCATTTTTGAATCTATCGCAGTTACAATGTACCAATATTTCAATAAAACAATGTTTTCAAATACTCGATAAGATCAAACAATTTTTAACAATTTTGGGCCCGAAACAATATTATAAATGCGAAAATGTGTCTGTCTGTCTGTCTGTCTGTTACCTCTTCACGCTTAAACCGCTGAACCGATTTGGAAGAAATTTGGTATGGAGATAGTTTGAGTCCCGGGGAAGGACATAGGCTACTTTATATCCCGGAAAAATACCCTTATCCGCGATAAACGAATTTAAGGCGGACGAAGTCGCGGGCAGAAGCTAGTTAAAGATAAATTGGAAAAAGTATTCAATAGAAATCCGTACTTCCTTGAAATAAGACAGATGTCAAATACTCAAGAATATGAGCAAGTTCTTGAATTTACTACTCTAATTTCTGTTGATGTAGAACGGTCTTTTTCAAGTCACAAGTGGATTTTCAACCAATATAGGACCTCCTTTACACCAGAAAATATGGAAAAAATAGCCATTGTATACCTACTCATTATACAATTTTGAAATAGAGAATACACCCATTATACCTTTTCAAGATTTTGAAGCACTCATTCGTGTATCTAGGTGTCCTATGGATATTACAAACTAGGAACTTTTTTAATAGTGTTATTATTGCTTGGCCTATAATTTCGGTGGTATACATAGTGTGATAGTATTTTTTTAATTTAAAATATAGTTCAATCCCATTACAAACGGTTATTTCATTTATAATCAACTTTGGAATTAATTAACTGAGTGAGTATGAGTATGAGTAAAGTTTTAATGTTAATGTTAATATCGACTCCACGGTTCTCTAATGTCTTACCATGCGATAAAAAGTCCAAGGCCTGGTCATGTCCGTCTGTCCGTATATATCATGCCTTTTACTCAAACTACAAGATGTATACTGATGAAATTTGGAGCATAGGTGTCTTGTACAGGCCACTACTTAGCTTAGTAGTTAAATAACATCGTTCACGGAAGAGAGAAAAGTCGTAACTCTCTTTTTTGCTTCAGCGTAATCGGGTAAAAAGTATCCTATAACCATCTGTGGATGCGCAGCTGCCTGTGTAACAAAAATAGTTGAAATATCGTTTAGCCGTGATGATTTGATGAAGCCACAACGACACAGACAAACATAAAAAAAGATTCAGCGACCTTCAAATAGTCGTCCGTATCACTTGGATTTTAGGATCCCATACCCAAAGGGTAAAACGGGACCCTAATACTAAGACTCCGCTGTCCGTCTGTCTGTCTGTCCGTCTGTCACCAGGCTGTATCTCATGGAACCGTGATATCTAAACAGTTGAAATTTTCACAGATGATGTATTTCTGTTACCGCTATAACAACAAGTACTAAAAACAGTATAATTTTATGTCTGTCTGTCTATGTCAGTAAACAATATAAAATGATCGCACACCGCGTACATTTTGCTTAGGAGTTGGGCTCTGCTAACACCGGATTTTCATAGATACGGCCGTTTGTAGCGTTTTTTTGTACGGAACTCTCAGTGCGCGAGTCCGACTCGCACTTGGCTATATCTTCAATGTACAAACATTTCATTTTTACAACTTTATAATATAATAGATAGATGTAGCTGCCTCAAATTAAAATAGCACTGAATATTTTAACATAATTTACCCGATTACCGACAGTAGTTTTCTGTAGAGGATGCAGTCATAAGTTTAAGCCCTCGAGACTGCATGACGTCATATGAAAACCTAGTTGTTTATGTATATTAAATCGTGATTATTTATACCATATTTTTCAAGACAATCTTACTTAATTATTAATATTATGCAAGGTACATTACAATAAGGTACAAGTTATTGAACCAATTTTTTTTTAATTATTCATAAGATGTATAAATAAATAATCGACTTCACGCGCGGGAATAGTCCTAAATACCGCGCGAGCGTGTATAGTAATAGGGCTCTTAATATATAATAAGCCATACCTATGGCTTATTCTTATTATATATTAAGGCCTGGCAGTGAATGAATGAATGAATGAATGCTCGTATACGATAAAATGCGTGTCCCCGTTTAAAAAGATATCTCAAACTATTACAATCATGATCAGGACTGGCGTAAGACCAAAAATAGACATACTTTTTTTAGATCTGTTTTCTAAACCGGTCTAGTCTGTTTTGATTATTATTATTATGTCATTAAGTTCCTTATTTTTGATTAGGTAACCATGCTATTAGAGTATCCAGTCCCGTCATGATCTCCATATTTGCGAGACTAGTGATTTTCAATCCTGCAGCATCTCAGCATTTGCGGGGTAGGGTTCCACAAGTGTAAAATGAGCTACCATTTAAATGTTGTGTAAACAGGTATGTAAAATAAAAATCTGAAGGTATGCATTAATTACTTTTAATTTTAATAAGTATGAAATTGAAATTTTCAATTAACAACCAATATACAGTTAAGACTTCTACTTCTGTTTGTTGTTGGAAACATATACGAAGGAAACATAAAGTCTTGTCTACCGGACTGTACCGAATATGTGACGCTAGATAGCCTGCAGCAGAGAAAGCCCTTTAAGCTTCCATACTAGTGGGTGGAATAGATTTAAAGGCTTTAAATGTAAATGGCAAATACTTGCCTTTCTTTATTAATGATGGCAAATACTTGCTAACCCCGCTCCTTCCAGGACTGGAAAATTATGTGGGATCTTCGTATTTTGAGATATTGGAATACCAAAATAGGATGCCTTACTTGTTATCTAGTGTCCAGAGAGACACTCTTGCTATACTGTAGGGTCGCAGCCAGCATTAAATAGTCTGTAACGTCCAACCGGCTAATAGTAAATATTATAATTTGCCACTTTGGATGTTACAACCTAGGGTGAATGTACCAGTAACGGACCAATTAAGACCACATTAGTAGGAGACAGACATTTTATTAAATTATTTTTCCTATACATTTACCGGTCAAATAATATGCATAGTCTATTTGGGGTCCATATTAGATGCACTAATCCTATATCGGAAATAGAAAAAAAAACATAATATAGTAGTACCTTTAAAGTCAACATCAACAACTATTGTCTGGGCAACTAACTAAAGGGTCTACTACCATACCATCTTATTTAACTGTCGGTACTTAGCACCAACTACTCACCTGGTTAGAATTCCTCTTACACAATCCAACGTTTCGTTTTAAAGATAACGAACAGCGACTGGCCACTGAATTCTGTAATAGAAAAATAGGAGTTATGTTTTCATTATTCTTAGAGTTAATCTTTATAGCAGTCCTAAAAAACCATTTACGTACCTGAGTCAACGAGAAATTGACTTTGTTCACGGTTCTGGGATTCAAAATCGATGGCACGAAATCATTAATATTTTCATTCATTTCCGAAAAACATTTTTCGATTCCTCACCCACACATAAAAAGTTAATAGGTATTCTGTGAATTTCTTTTCAAGGAATAACATTTTACATATTTACATGTCATGTCAAAACAAAACGCTTTTTCTGCGACGATGTAATGACGTGACATGACGGGACCTTCGATGTTGCCACAATCATATGTCGACAAATAGTCGTTTTTCTATTTATATTTTAATGTATGCAAATTATTTTTGAATTTGTCACTATCTTTGAAACTCCTAATGTGTATTAGTTTACCCACCACTTGTGTATATTACAATCAATGCGGGATACCTTTTTGTAAGTGGCAATGAAAACTATTATCACACGTCAGTTTTAAAAACTAGTTGCCATACTAATGAATTTACCCTTTTTGAAGGAAAACCACAACGCAGGAATACGCTTTTTTTTAATACATTTACACAATTTTACTCATTTGTGGGATAGTTACAAAGTATTTGCAACAAAAGAAGCGTTGCAACAAAGAAGGGAGGTTTTATTGGTACTATGGTACGGTACGAACGAATGTAATGGTAACTTAATTTTATGCAACGACAACATTCCCCACTACTTTTTCTTTTCTTCAGTATTCCTTTTTCTGAGGGATGAGAGGAGTGATGTTAAATTGAAATTTTGATTTCCATGTCTTGAACACAAAAGTAGTGTAATCTTAAGCTAGTATAAACCTCGGGTGTTGTGGCCATTAACGAGTGTTAAATGTAAGTACTTTTGTTATCATATATAGTTGTAATGTTAGGTTAGAAGGTGCATAATATTTCTGCTGACTGTTCCCAATATTTTTTAAGTATGCTTATTTGTTTAGGGGCTGAAATTTGCTTTTATTATTTGAAAATGCTAACCTTATCAAACGCCCTTTTGTTACTCATGTAATATTTCTGTTTGATCATATATAATCATCGGAATTAATTAATCAATATCACTTCGAACATTTGAAATTCTCGTCGATTTGAATGAATTTCATATAATATACATTATTCTAATTGTTTTATACATCTAACTGCGGATTTTATGATCTACATTATATTATGAAAACATATTTTCACTGTATTATCTATTATTACTTAATTTGTATTTGTAACGTAACGTGTGTTACGTTTAATACCTCTTTCGTTTTTTATTATATTGCAAGTACTCAACGTATATGCTTATATGTGGTGTGTAAATAACCTGGTTGTTCATCATCATCAAGTTATATGTATTTATTACTCTGTACTATATACAATATCTCATAAATTATTTATTTCTATCAAACATTTACCCTGGAAGGACGAGAAGACATCACATTTTAAGAGATATTTATAACCAGTACGAGCATCGGAATTGTGCATAACACACATCAACAATACAACAAAAATCAAAATATTTGGGGAAGTACGGACAGATTGATCAGCAATTAGGTTACAATGGTTACTACCAGACGAGCCCGTAACCAGACTAACGCCCGGTTATCCGAGGCTGTGTTGCGTCCTAATTCCGTATCCGAAAATGGAAGAGCTCGTCAGAATTTGAATCCGGAAGCTTTGGCTGCTATGAGTAAAGAGCAACTTCGCGCCGAGTGCAGGAAACGTGGACAGCGTGCAACGGGCAACAAAAATGAGCTGGTATAAAGCAGTTTGCATTTGTGGTTGTGCTTATTTATGTTTTAATTCGCCGGCCGTGTTGTTGTGCTTCATTTATTTTTTTGTAGATTAAATATTTTGTGTCTCACCACGAAAAATATTGTTTCTAATTTTTTAAAACAATCAGTGTACAGTTGTGTGTATGATGTTAGTATTCCATTTTCATGCACTTTTGTTAGTGAAGTAGTAACTTTCAATTTATGGCACAAAATTGTTATGATTTGTCAATCACTCAAATCAAAACTGTTTTAATGGAGTGTATTGAAAAACTTTTAAATGGAATGCAATTAATAGAATTAGTTAGTAGTTTGCAGTAGTTGCAAATTTTGTTGTTTATTGCACTGCATTCAAAGTGATTCACTTATTTATCATTGGCATTGACATTATAAGATTACTTAACAATTTCAATTATTACAAACCATACTAATTTTACATGCTGTATTAAAATAACTTCACCGTGATCATGATGTTCAAAGTAAAATTAATTGTGAAGAAATTTCTTTACCAAATATAATATTTACCATATTTAATTTTGTTTGGAAAGCATATTTTCAGGTTAGTACCATCTGAGTTTTGTTTTCAAGAGTCCAAAAAGTCAATGTTTATCTTGTAACAAGAGATATATTGAAAAGAAGTATTATATGTTTTATTCTATTATTTACTTATTTATTTTATGTTTTATATATATTATAGTTTCTAAATTTAGTTCAGTTTTGAAACCAGAAACCATACATAATACCACCACCATTAACTTTTAGGGTTTTTTTTAAATATATTTTTGCTTACATTAAATAGCATTATTTGTCAATTGCAGCGAATAATACCTTCATATTGAAAAAGTCAATGTTTACCTTGTATAAGGAGATATATCCGAAGAGGAAGGATAATATGTTTTATTTTATTATTTATTTATTTAGTTTAAGTTTTATAAACATTATATGTTTATAAATTTATTTCAGTTATGATGAACCCAGAAACCCAGAAAGCAGAAATTAACTACCAGGGTTTTTTTTAAATATTTTCTTTTATATTATATAGCGTTTGGACCGCTCGGTTAAATAGTCATTGATGTCTCACGATTATCTCCACAACGGAAAGACAAGTCCTGATAACTTAGATCAAAATAAACTCGGCCTCAAGACTGTCTTTCGGTTTCATAAAAAGTTAATTCTGAATATCATTTATTTTAAAGATATTTGCTGAGACGACAATGACCAAAATAAACGCCGTAAAAACGCTAAAGCTTGGCCCATCAGTTGCAGCCAATCTTCTGCAAAAAATCTAAATTTTGGTAGAAGTCATTGTGCATTTATAGACATACAGACACTTTCGTTTTTATAGTTAGGATTCTAGATATTACACATCAATTACAATCTCTGTGTTTGCTACTCCATGACCCTTAGGTGCGATGATCGTTATCGGAAGTCTTATGGGAAAAGACGTCTTGATTCCATCCGACTTTGTTCGTAGTCGTCCACCTTAATTTCGTATCGAATATAAATGATGCGCATTTGTTAATTTGACTGTGCACACGCTGAAAATATTTTTATTCTAAACTAGAAGGCGCCCGTAACTTCAACGCGGAGGTGACAAAGTCATAACCCCTCTTCTTTTCTTTAGTAAAAAGTATCCTATAACCATCTAGAGATACCCAGCGACCCGTGTACCAAATAATGTTGAAATTCGTTTCGCCAATTTAACGTCATGAAGCCAACGACACATACAAAATGAAATGGTTGTAGGTGTCGTTGGAAAACTTTATAATAGTATAGATGTTTGCAAGTATAACTTAGAATCTCTGAACGATTTATTTAGTCCCTTATTATTTAATTTAGAACATACTCATTCAATCGATACCAGTCGTCGTCTGTTCTGGACTATGGAAATGAAGTCGTTACGGTTTTGATATTTAAACAATTGGCGTCAATGCATTACAAAAGTTTGCAACAGCTTTTTTGGCAGACAAAAAATACGCAGCAAGGCACTCTCCATTTAATTATACGCAGCAAGTCACGCTCCATAAGTTTATAATAATTATGATACATTAGATTTTATTACGTTCTCATACATAAATCATTAACAAAGCTTCAGTGAACCTTCAGTCTAGCTAGGGCTACTTCAAATATATTAACAAGAGTATTGTAATTGGTACAGCTGTTACCACGCACACTTGGCACGCCGATCATTTGGCTTATTACTGTCGCTACAAATATTGTACAATGTCGTTTGAGTATTAAGGACTAACATTATATTTATTTAGTGAGATACATTAATCTTTGGAATGACACGATAAATAAAACGCTTCGCGACCTTAATATTACCTAGAGGGTTCTGTTACATTTTCATGGTATCTAGTTAAAACTAGACTGTGTTAGTATGACACTGTTCAAATTTAAATTAGTTAAAAGTGAAACCGTGTATTAGCGAGTTGTCATCGCTTTAAAGGTTTAAACGGCCGGACGGCATTCCTTCGCTCACGGAGGGAATAAAGTCGTAACCCTCTTTTTGCTTCACCCTAATCGGGTGAAAAGTATTCCATAACCACCAGTAGATATAAGTATTCTATAACCTAGCTGCCCGCCTACCGAAAATACTTAAAATCTGTTCATCCGTTTTGGCGCGATGAGACGGCAATGTTACATATATGTACCTATATGGAAGAATATGGAAGGTTTTGGTCCAGGTACGAATTATCCGGTACCATACAAATTGGATCAGAATTTAAAACCCTAATCACATTGAATATCGGCGCTTCCATATACCGTAGAGAGCTATGTAAGTGCATAGTCTTAAGCGATTTAAATTATATTTATCACTCCTGTGCGTCTTATGTTGTACGCAAACGTACATCCGATCCGATGACTATTCAATAATGAAGTACAGCCAATAGAAAAAGTTTTGATCAAAATGAAGAAAAGTTACGCGTATTCTCATCTAATTTATTCTTTTACATATTTTTAAATTGACATTAATGTATTGTTTTTAAATTCTAATCTAAACAATGACAGGAGATTTTTATGTCCTCTAAATTATTGATGAAATGTAGGTTCTACAACCTTTATTATCGTTTGTATTAGATCGTCGTGTCGTATTAAATGTCCTAGAGGAAGAGGGAGGCCAAGAATCAGTTATATAGACCAGGGTCACTTCACAAAAGCTTGTAGCTTATATTACAAATGGAAGTATATTTTTAATACATATTGGAAACGAATTTCCGCTTGTAATACAAGTTACAAGCTTTTGTGATCCAGGCCTCTGATAAAGGGAACGGTAGACGTCGTGACGTATCAAGAAGATCAAGAATTTGAACTAAGAAAAAAGGATTGGAGGATCCTGCACCGACAACGGTCAAACTCTTCAATGATGAATTAATCAGTGATTTGGAAAACAATTATATCAAGGTGCAGTTTATTTCTACAAGTCATATATTTTGGCACGCGCCGCTCTTAAGTTTGTTGATCTTACTAAAATTAAAAGTCCCATATGGTCGTCGTAATGTCTTGCAGCTTCTTTGTATCCATTGTGTGTAGAATATTGACATAAATAATTACCTTCAAGTTAGTCACGCGATCCGACATGCCGAAGGGAGAAGTCGTATTGCGTTACTGATACACAGACACACAGCCTTTATGTTTTTAAGGGTTGAGTTAATAGGTATCTTATGAGAAAACGTGCTCCGTCTTATACCATGTCTTCACTTTCTATCAGGTGAAATGTGACAAAGTTCAGATGTTGGCGCTGTGAATAAAAATAACTTAACTATTTGGCAAGTAACATGATTATTACCCGTACATAAAAAAGCGGTCAAGTGCGAGTCGGACTCGCCCATGAAGGGTTCCGCAGCCGTTTATACAAAAAAAATGCACCACAGATGGAAAAAAATACGATATGAAAAAAAAACACTAACAAAAGAGCGTATCTCCCCGGCACTTACGTCCTTTTGCTAAGAAGCGCAGTTTTTTGGCAATAACTTAAAAATGATATGCCCGATCATGTTGAAAATAATTTTCATTGAAAGTATGTATAAATTTTTTCATATTTTTTTAACATACCGTTTAGAAAATCGAGGGGGGGGGGACACAATTTTTCCTACTTTCGTAGCGAATATTTCGGAAAATTTTCACTAAATCAAAAAGTTTTTTTAGAAATCTCATAGTGTTTTTAGAAGTACTGTCGAAATATGTGCCACACATTTATATTTGCGAAAAAAAAATGTTTTCACGTTCGGTTACATGTATAGCCCCCCCTGGAAATATATATATTTTTTTAAAAATAAATAAATAAATAAATAACACCTATGCTTCAAATTTCATATACATAAAATCAATATACATCTTATAGTTTTTGAGTACTATGCCTGTGACATACGGACGGACACACAGACAGTCATGACGAATATTTATATATTGCCATTTTGGCTACGGAACCCTAAAAACCATTTCTCATTACCAAACATACTTTGCCTTGTGCCGAATTAATGTAAGGTATGCTCATAATAAAAGTCATTTAAAGCAAATATCGTTAAGGACTGTGCACACTGCGTGGAAAATTTGGAAATCTCTACAATTAATTCCTATACATAAATATACGTAGACGGTATATATAGGAAGACCGTACACATTAGACATTCTCGAGTTTGTCATTGTTGCATGATATTTATAGATTTTTACTCATAAGCTCATAACAAAAGGCAGAACAATTCTCTAAATTAAATAGAAAATGTCGATTTTAAAACGACATGCTTCTAGCATGCTCAACATATTCCTAAGCCGACTGTATTTATTATGAAAAGACGCACACATGGATAAGTATTACTTGGGTCCAGTGTCCACTTGAGCCTGAACATCTAACTATTGGTTATGGAGAACGTCTAACTATTGCCTGTTCCTATTCGTATTTGTTCTGCTTTAAGAATACATGTCAGCATATTTGTTTGCAATAATTACTTCTATACTATTATAAAGTAGTATTTTTTTTTTAAATTAAATGAGCTTTTTGGAGGTCACAAAACGAAAAATATTTTTTTGAAATAAATATTTTTTTGGATTTTTCGTATGTTTGTAGTTTGTATGTAACTTGGCTTCGTCACGCAAAGTCCGCAAAACGTATTTCAACTATTTTTAGGACACGGGTATGTATCCACTAAAGTAGGGATTGCAATCCGGTCTAATTCTCAATCCGGCCGGATTAAGCCCAATCCGGTCGGATCCGGCCGGATTGCAGTTTTACTATTACGTCTATCCAAAATTATGCTCTTTGTCCAGTTAATTTACATGCGGAGCTGTTTTTGCAAATTAACTAATGAAACAATGGTTTAACGCTAAAATCAGTTTAACTAGCCACTTATTTAACAGTCATATGTAAATTTAAGCAGCTGCCTCAATAATATTTAGCCTTAACTTAATAAAATTCTTAATCTTTTTACAGCCACACACATGGTAACCTTTGTCTCATAGTAAATGTAACAAAATTAAATTTTCTTTATAAAAATAACAGTTTAAGTAGTTAAAGGAACTTCTTATAGTTTAAATTAACAAATCTAAGAATTTACCACTAATTTGGTGTATTGGATCATGATTCATGATCGTTCTTTTAAGTTTGACCCCACTTTTCCTTTCTACTATGTAATATTTATAAGTTAGTTTCCTTATTACAAGAGCATTAATACTTGCTTCACTGGCAACGTCGCATATTTTTTCATTTTGCTTCATTATTTTGTGGTACTTGAATGAAACTTATAGGTATGTTCAATTCATACCCTACATCTTTAGGAATCATGTTGCGTTTAATTCACCTATCACCCGCTTTTGCCTTTATTTAATTACAAAACAAGATATAGACATGAATTCATTTTTAGAGCCTTACTTGTGGCAATTAACATGAAATTTTGAATTGTGCCAGCTTAACTACCGATAACCTAATGAATGTATTAAAAACATGTTTAAGTTACATTCATATTTCTCAGAATAATCAAGGAAAACCAAAAAAATTGCGACGGTTCCAGTTAAGCGGGTATAAACCCTCTTATACATAAAGTAAGCTTATCAGTAAGTAATCACTATCACACATCACATTGCACTTTAAATAATAGGTAAGATACATGTTATGCTTATAATAACGTTAATTGAAAAAAAAAATGATTTTCTAATTTGGCCAAAGAAACATAATTTAATTACCCATTAAACAAAATTAACGTCTCAAACAATAATTAAGAAAGACATCGTTCTTTAAAGATTAATTTTCACCAAATTAGAATCATCTTTCGTGGGTCGGGTAGTCTGTATGTATGTCTGTTGTGGCGTCTCTTTAGTCTCTTCGGGTCTACCGGATCCGGTAAATTTTTACCGGATCCGGCAACCTTCTAGTATTTAATATTTTCGCCGCAATGACATTGAACTCTATTCGACAGTTATTTAAAACGAGACCAGATGAGATACAGAAGTTGGTCATACATAATCGAATGATTATCTAAATTGTTTTATTCTATGCAAAGATTATTGTCGAGTTTGTTAAACAGTTGTAAACCTTATTTATGAATTGGCCATTATCTGTAATGGGTACAAAGTCCGCTTTATGACGGTATTCATATGAATCATTTTTAGAACCAAATCGTTATCTATGTATTTCACATAATCACAATATCCAAGTGTAGTGTAGACTGCCGAACATGTTAAGTGACAGGCAGATTTCGAGTGTTTTGTCTAGGTCATTGGTATTCCTCTTTGTTTTAGGGTTCCTTATCCAAAGGGTAAAACGGGACCCCATTACAGACTCCGCTTTCCGTCCGTCCGTCTGTCTGTCTGTCCGTCTGTGACCAGCCAGTATATCATGAACCGTGATAGCTAGACAGTTGAAATTTTCACAGATGATGTATTTCTGTTGCCGCTATAACGAAAAATATGAAATGTATAATTTTGTATAATTTTATGTCTGTCTGTCTACGAGGGCTGGTTGAAAAGAAACCGAAACGACTATAAAAAAAAATTACTAGAAACGTCATTTGCAGTCTTTTACAATGTCAATACATGTAATTTTAGCAAATAATAATTGTTTATTTAAACAATATTCAGCTTTATAGTGAGACAGTTTTCATTTTCATGAAAATGGAGAAAACGGAGGTTCGTGCCGTCATAAAGTTCTATGTTTTAAAAGGGAAATCGGCGACCCAGATTCAAATAAGTTGAATAGTGTGTTAGGGGATTCTTTACCTTCGTTCAGCACTATCCACTCTTGGGTGGCAGAATTCAAACGAGGACGAACGAGCTGCAATGACGCTCCCCGTAGCGGAAGACCAAAATGAGGTAACTACCCCAGAAATGGTCACTAAAATAAAAAATATCGTATCGGAAGACCGTCGATTAAAACTTAGGGAAATAGCCCATATTGTGAACATCTCATCTGAACGCGTTTTCAACATATTACATGAGCATTTATCTATGAAAAAGCTTTGTGCCAGATGGGTGCCGCGGCTTTTTAACGATGAGCAAAAGAATCAAAGAGTGAATGTTTCGAAGAAGTGTTTGGAGCTTTTTAGACGGAATCCCAATGAATTTCTTCGTCGATTTATATCAGTTGAGAAGAAGAGCAGTCTAAACAGTGGACTAAAATCGGCGAACCCGCACCAAAGAAGGCGAAGACGACATTATCGGCAGGCAAGGTTATGGCAACCGTATTTTGGGATGCTAGAGGTGTCATTTATGTGGATTACCTTGAAAATGGGTAAACAATAAATGGCACATACTATGCAAACTTGTTGCAAAAGTTGAATGACGTAGTTAAACAAGAAACACCCCACTTGAATAGGAAAAAAATATTGTTCCACCAAGATAATGTCTGCGTTGATGTTTACTCTTCTCTTTCATTTGCTATAAGGTTAACTGGAAGAGATCCCTTAAAGGGATAAGTTCGCCTTTGTACAAATGTGTTACTTTAATTTCTTTGTTTTATTGTTATAATGTACGGTCCACATTGCAAAAGTTGCGATAGCAAAAATTCAAGAGTTACGCCTCGAATTACTGCCCCACCCGCCATATTCGCCAGATTTGGCCCCCTGCGACTTCCATCTGTTCCCAAATTTGAAAAAATGGCTAGGAGGGCAGAAATTTTCGTCCAACACTAGTGGTTGACGCCGTTAATGGCCATTTTGAAGGCCTTGACAATATTTTTTTATAAAAATGGAATAATGGCCCTGGAGAAGCGTTGGTCTAAGTGTATTGAGCTAGGAGGAACATATGTAGAAAAAAAAAATTAAATTTATTCAAATACATCTATTTTTTCCTCTTCATTCCGGATACTTATCAATCAGCCCTCGTATGTCAGTAACAAATATAAAATGATCGAACACCGCGCAGATTTTGCTTAGGTGTAGAGCTCAGCTAACACTGAAGTTTCACAGACACGGCCGTTTTCTCTCCGTACCCCTCGGTGTGCGAGTCTACTCGCACTTAACCGGCTTTTTAACACGCTTTTATTGGGTCGACCTGTATGTAACTATGTAATGGAATCTAAGTTAACTAATTTAACCATCTTCCAAGGATCGTAGCGTCGTGAAAATTGGCAGCTGTAGGTAGTTCTGATGACAATACAATAATATGGTACTGTCGAGCTGATCTGATGATGGAGCCGGAAGATATGAACTGGAACTTCATGATGGAACATCGTATCATAGCTGTGTTTGGGTTTGTTAGAAGAGTCTTGTAAAGCGTGTTTTTCTAGTGTTTTTTAAACTATTAATTTATTTATACTAGTATACGTAGTTTAAAAATATCTGAATTTTATGATTTTTTTAATGCACGTAGTGAGGGGTTTATTGGTTACTGACATAGACAGACATAAAAACTATTTTTAAAAAACTATGATTTATTTAGTTGGTTAAGCAGGGATTACAAATAGCGTATTTTTTTAAATATACGCTATTTCTGGAATGTTTTAAAACTGTATTTAAGAGTTGAGAAATTAATAACAAAACACCTGACTCAAGTTCTAGAATTTTAATTAAAATATACGAAAATGTCGTAATTGAACGAAAAAAAATGAATTGTTATTTGAATGTATGAAAAAAATACCGGTTCCGATCCCTGGCTATAAAAGCTATACCGTCATACCAAATTTCAAGTTTCGAGCATAACTGGACTTCACGGACAGACGGACGGACAACAAGTGATCCTATTTAAGAGTCCTGTTCTTTCCTTTTGAGGTACGGAAACCTACAAAAGACGAATACATTTGGTTGCATTTGGCGCTTGAATACTCATTTGAGAATAGAGAGTAGCGAAATTACCTGTTTATAATTTAGTAAAAATATTACGGCATGTTAGGTAACTAGCTTCGTCAGGTTTTTAGCTACTCGTATGTTTGAAGAAAAGCAGACCAGTTATCCAGTAAATATGATATTAACGATCTTTTACTTCTAATTTAGTTTCTTATATTTGTAGATTGATATATTATGTTAAATTATATAATAATTTAAATAAAGCAATTTAACGGATAACATCGCGTATATTATCTGATTTGAGTTGCCGACGTTTCGGAAGCTTTTCAGCTTTCCATGGTCATGGGTGGACCCATCATTGGGTAATATACGCGATATATATATATCCTTTAAATTTCCGTTAAATTGTTTTATTTCAATGAGTAATAATCGCGGAAACAGAAGAAAATATTATATCCTTTAAATTGTTTTATTTAAATGAGTAATAATCGCGGAAACAGAAGAAAATATTATATAATAATTGGTAGTATATAGGAAACGTCCATCAAACAATCCAGGTCAGTGGACCGGCGCACGCGACGATCACGCCACCGCTTTTATTTCCGTAAACTCACACGCATGCTATATTAACATAAACTTTAATGTCAAGGCCGTAAGACTCTAAATAACTTTTAACGCTCCGTTTTATTGTGCCGATCTAAAACAAAAGACTACCAAGAAATGTTACTTGCTACTTTCATTGTGAACTTTATATAGCATGTTTTGTTATTGAAATCGGCATGGCTATCTTTTCACTTAGTGCATTTTAGTTCTGAATATGTAATGTGTGATGGACATTGTATCGTGTGGGTGAAAAGTTAGAGTTTATTTTGAATGTGCTCAGTGCATCTTTGTAGTTTTAACAAAGAATTGACAGGGGACTGAATTGATGCCGGCTTGTGTATTGGATTGATGCCATATTGTCAAATAAATAATCTCTTGTTACTACGGGTGTTATTTTAGTGTGTATTCTTTGTTGTCAAGTTAAATAATGCTATTGTTAGAACTAAGATAAGGTGTGGATCCTGCCGGTCTAGCACAACGCTCCGCGACTACGCTTCTCGCAAGACATATATAGCATCACCCGTCTTTCTCGCATGTACTGAAAGGAAAGAGACAAACGATGTTTGTCGCGCGACAAAGAGTTGCGTATCACAGTTTGTGCTAGAGGTGCTGGCATGTTAGGGACACATTTTATTCAGGAAGTGACTAGTTCTCGATAAAATTCTCCCGTGTCAATAAAAGATTATTGATTACTGACTGTTTACACTGCAGACGATCAATATACATACGTATTATGTACCTATACACTAGAAAGGGCGCCTTCTAGTGTATACATAATCATAAGCGGTTTCGTTTGCGGAGGAAAACTTGATATAACTTTCTTCGGATTAAAAATATCCTATATTCATCCTTAGTTTGTGCCAAAAAATACATACAGCTGTTTTTGCGTGATGTGAACACAAATATATATATATGTATACACACATATAAACATACAAAAAATTAAATGTATGTTTCGATTCAGTGGCCGTCAAATACCCCGTTTCACTATTGTATATTTCTTAGTGAGGGTCGAAAGCGGGTGTTGGGACAACTTACTTCCTCGAGGTGAGAGGGGCATCCTTTCATACAACCGACCCCAAGTCTCAGAGTCCCTTTAGGTTCACATCGTACACATTCCCATCTTGTCAACTCTCTATCTCGTCTACATTCAGATCTCGTCCATATTCAGATCTCGTCCACATTCACAACTCGTTCCCATTCTCAGGTCGTCCACATTTCCTACTGAGTGAGTACTTGACTGACACATCAAATTAGCTCCTTTTTAAGGACTATCAAAACGCTTAAAGAGTATGTTTTAAAGAAATATAGTTTTATGACGACATAATGCTAAAGGTCAAATTGCCTCCATATTATTCGTGTTATTCCACCGAAAGCGTAAAAATAAGTGTTCATAGATATGTTTTCTGCGGATTTTTCAAAATAGTATTTAACTACAAGCGTGGCGTGATTTTGTATATGGACTACAGGAAAGTACCCTACTGTTCCCAACCCAAGTAACACACAAGCTGTTTTAGAACGGATATACAGCCATTATTAATAAACTGGCTGTATAATTGCTGTATAAGCCCTTATCTTGGAATCCTATAATTAGGGATAAATCTTGATATTACCTGATAATGGGAAGGGAAATTTGTTTTAATTTATAATTTTATTATTGTTATATTTTATTTTTATTTCTAATGTAATTTGTGTAATAAATGTAAACTGTATCTATGTTCAACACAATATCAATTGTTATGAATAAATGAAATGAAATTATGCAGCTCGTGTGGTACTTGGGCAATCCTCACCTGTTGACTGTGTAGACCACCAGTATTCGGTATACAGGTATATATACAAATTTAGAAATACCTGACAAAATTCTTAATTTGCAAATCAAATATCTGACGCTCGAGCCGGAGAGGGTACCCACTGCTAACTAGTGTCTACTGTGTAGTGCAAGTTAAAAAGAAATACAGAACATGGGTTTTGTTAAACACACTTACATAAGAAAAAAAAAATGAAAATTCCAGACATTTTCCTGCAATTCAACTTTAGCGTAATTATTGCGGGAAGTCAAACAATTTTCTTTTTTTTTTTTTTTTTTCAAGTTAACTCATAGTAAGGTCAGATGAGGTAAGGGGAGGAACAGTGGTTTGTAAATCTAGAAAAGTAGACTAGCTCTGTGATTTGTCGGTTGATAAAGCAGTTATTATAATAACGATATTATATTAAAGCTACAGTCTTGTTCTAGATTTACAAACCACTGTTTACCTTCCCCTAGTCCCCCTTACACCACCTGCCTGACCTTAGTTAATTTATCGACACTTCATTTTAATACGTGTCAGTATAAAACCTTGAAATAACATTACAATAATAAACTAATCAAAGTAATGGTAAGACTCGATTAAAAACATTCGTTTTCTAGATACGGGACGCGATAAAACGTATTTTTACTCCAGCAAATAGGTTTGTTTCGAAACTAGCGTAGTTTTTATATCTGAATATAACCAAATAAAAATATGGTACATTTATTTTTCGTGAACCTCTCGTGTTTTCTTATACAAGTAGGACTTAATCTCATTTTATCAATAAGATAGATTTTGATAGTCATGCAAGCTCACGAACGACAAGATCGGAGTTGACAGCAAGAAATAAACCGGCCGTGAAGGGGTTGATCGATTGACGTGTTCAGTTCATCGTTCATTGATAAAATAGGTTAGTAGTAGATACGTAATGTAATAAGATAGTTATGTCTTGATATATATCTGACCCCACGAGTTCAGAAGTCAAACCATATTACATACTTATTTTAGGTAATTAGTTTATCATCTCCGATACTTTAGGGGCCGCCCACCTCCTACACCTTTTTCACGCTATTTCAGACTTTTTTAACATGTACTGCCACGTTTGGCCCCCTCTCCCCACTATCGCTGTGACGTAATATCTGAATGGCACCCTAGAGGTTTTCTGAGGGGCTACTCTGAAATTCGAAGTTCGTATGGCGCTATCTCGCTCACTCAAATACAGTTGAACGTGAGAGCGAAGGGAATGGCGCGTTACGAACTTCGAATTGAGATTCGGAGCAACCCCTCTGGATGAGATCACACTTTCGTGACAAGAGCACATTATTTTAAAACGGGTTTGTCAATTTAAGCAAAACGAATGTTTAAAACATAACCGGAGACTGCAGAATAATTAATCCTTCTTCCACGTGATATGAATTATTAATGAGAGCTTATGTATTCTAGATCCAGTCTTAGGCGGCAACCTTATTCAAACTGCGAACCGGCAATTTATTACAGAGTTGCATCACACCTTTCTCTTGCTTGTGTGCAGGTTAATAACGGGAATTATTAATAATAATAACGTAATCAGAGCGTGTATGTAATGGATGTATAGTCGATTGCTTAGAAAATCATTTGCAGTATATTTTTTCGAGTAGAAAATAATTAACTATAAGCACAGCTCTATCATTAGCTACTCGTAATTTGTTTTCGAACCTGTCTTTGAAGAAGGTCTGGCGACTGCTTCTAAACAGTAATCGAATTCAGTGAGGGGAGCGCCAACCCACAAACGGGAATGCCAATACTTAAAAAACCGCCCAAGTGCGAGTCAGACTCGCGCACCGAGGATTCCGTACAAAATATACGCTACAACCAGCCGTATCTATAAAAATCCAGTGTTAGCATTGCCCTACTCCTAAGCAAAATGTACGTGGTGTTCGATCATTTAAATCATTTGATATTGGTTACTGACATGGCAGTCAGACATAAAATTATACTGTTTTTAGTATTTGTTGTTATAGCGGCAACAGAAATACATCATCTGTGAAAATGTCAACAGTCTAGTTATTACGTTTCATGATATACAGCCTAGTGACAGACCGACAGACAGACAGACGGACTTACTTACTTCGTAATAGGGTCCCGTTTTACCCTTTGGGTACGGAACCCTAAAAATGCGAATAATATAGACTGTTTAGTTAACATACTCACGAGATAGGTCCTTGAAATAAATTAATAGTTTAAATAACACTAGAAAAACACGCTTTACTAGACTTTTCTAACAAATCCAAACACAGCTATGATACGACGTTCCATCATGAAGTTCCAGTACATATCTTCCGGCTCCATCATCAGATCAGTTCGACAGTACCATATTATTGTATTGTCATCAGAACTACATACAGCTGCCGATTTTCAAGACGCTACGATCCTTGGAAGATGGTTAAATTAGTTACATAGTTACTTATACAGGTCGACCTAATAAAAGCGTGTTAAAAAGGCATTTTATTGGTTAAAAACAAAACAAAATGGACCTATATTGGTTAGAAACAAAACATTTTAAGACCATTATATCGTTTGAAATCGTAGATTTAAAGAGTGACTCAGGAGACATAGGTAACCATGGCAACGAGGTTACAGAAAAGAGTTGGTTGTCTCAAACAGTTAATTCCACTAAAGCCATAATATAAATATTTCTACTTAGAGTGCAAGTTTGCACTATTGAGCTTACGTGACCTAAAGAATTACGCTGACTTCCAGTTTCATTTAGGCACGCTTACATGCGCGATAACATGTGAGTGTGCCTAAATAAAACTGGAATTCAGAAGAATTTCGCCGGGTATTAAAAGCTGACTGTAACGAGACAGTTTCTAAGAAAATAGGAACTGTCTTGTTGCAATCAGCTTTTAATACCCGGCGAAAAAAGGGGTGATATAAATTTAACGTGTGTATCTTCGTGTCTGTCTATGGCATAAAGACAGTAGTTACACGATAAAATATGGCCATGCCTGTATATTTTTCTATCAACTGTTTAAATTTCGATACAGCACTTTTTTAAATAATCCATAGACATCTATACTATTATAAAGTTAATATTTTCACCTGTTTCCGCGATTATTACTCATTGAAATACAGCTGCCAATTTTCATGACTATAAAGTTGTAAAAATTAAATGTGTGTCCATTGAAGATATTAAAAAATATATACATATTGTAATGCGCTATTTGGAGGTCACTAAAACGATTTATTCTACTGTATGTTTTTATGTGTCGTTAAGGCTGTGTCACGCCAAATCGGTTAAACGGATTTCAACAATTTTTGGGTGTCCCAAGGGTAGCTAGTAGGTATCTACAGATGGTTAGGTAAATAAAATCCAAAAAAAATATTTTAAAATTCAGTGATCTTGAGGCATGGCCAATTTTCATCGTGTAGTCTTTAGTAGCCCCTAACGAATTAACCGATTTTTTTAGTTCGAAATGTGATGATTAAGAAAATCGTTTCTGTAGTTAAGGATTATAAACTCTTTTCTAGATGAGTCGGGTTTTTTTTATCGTTGCACCGATTACTCGTTCTTTTTCTGAAGTTAAAATCTAACTAGATGCGTTTATAATCAGATTCGCGTCGTCCATAACATTTATGTAACGTCCAAAATGCATTAGAAACACAAACAAAACACAATCTGAACACTGACACTCAAGAATAGAGTTCAAGATACGATTCAGCCTCAAACGATAGTGAAATAAGCGAGAGCGAAAGTGGTTTTCGAAAGTGAAATTTTTCTTTTAGTGTCGTGATGTCATTCGATGTCTGCGAACGTCTTAAGCTCGCAGCTAAATTTAAAATAGAACTCGAAATAAATGTAATTGGTTACCGGGTATAAAATAAAAATTACCGCCTTCTGTTTCTCATTCTATCCGCGCACGTGTGTAAGTTTTTCTTTTGATAAAATGAAATGTGTATGTGTATGAAAATAAAATAATATTTATTACTTAGTACATATAAATGTGTTAGTCTGTTCAGAATTGGAAATTGAAGTGGAGCTGTTTAAGTAACGATTCATTTAATGAAAAAAAAAAATGCCGCCTTTTGTGTCACCGTTATCAGTTAACCTTTTGACCGCCACAGACAGCAAATTTGTGCCATTGACGCCAGCGTCGGCATTTGCCAACCGAATTTCATGGTTAATAAATTCCGAATATAATATTAATATTTTGCTCTGCATTATCTGCAATCACTATTTTATTTTTGAAGGTTTATTTTATTTTTAACACGCTTTTATTAGGTCGACCTGTATGTAACTAACTATGTAATGGAATCTAAGGTAACTAATTTAACCATCTTCCAAGGATCGTAGCGTCATGAAAATTGGCAGCTGTATGTAGTTCTGATGACAATACAATAATATGGTACTGTCGAACTGATCTGATGATGGAGCCGGAAGATATGAACTGGAACTTCATGATGGAACATCGTATCATAGCTGTGTTTGGATTTGTTAGAAAAGTCTTGTAAAGCGTGTTTTTCTAGTGTTTTTTAAACTATACATTTATTATTTTGTTTAGCCGTCTGGTTCACTTCGTATCGCGTTTCGCTGCTTGGCGCTCAAAAGGTTAAAGTAATTGTTTTTTTTTACCTATTAGTGGCTAGGCGTCCATAGATACTGATCCCCACCGGCTTGCTTGTTTAAGGCGTTTGACCATCTTTCTCTACTACTCTTGTGAACCAACTTTTCATGTTGTAGGGGTGACTGCTAGTCCTGAACATAATTTTCCATGGAATCACGACTATGGGTATGGGTATGCGAATTTCGAGTAAAATATCGTATGTCTTAATCAAATCAGTAATGGAGGTCGATTTTTTATTTTATTTTCATTTTTGCTTTAGGAACAGAGGAAACATGACCTCTGCAATTATGTGTATGGAGTGTGTTTAGGTACTTCGTATTGTTAACGGTAAATAATGTTTTGTGCGCCGACTTTACATTTACAAACACATTAGTACAATTATATTTAAAATAATTATACATTCATTTCATTGTTTCTAAACAGAAAACATGTAATTTACAAAAACTAACACTTTGCTCGCAACATGCTGAACTCGCGTTTTTTTTTTAATTCAAAATCTGTTGCATGTGGCCAGAACCCAAAGCATATATTCATCCAAATATAGAGATAGGTGCAATAGCTAACCACAATTCTGAGCACTTATCATTTGCTGATTTGTTCCAAGATAAGCTTAACATTAGTGCACTTTAATAACTGCAAGTATAATTGCATTTTTACGTAGCATAATACCTACCTATTTTGAAGATTTCATAAAAGTTTGCACATCTGTATAGCCGCGTTAACTTTTACAAAAATCGTTAGCAGTCCTACTTTGTCACCAATTTTTTTTAATGGTATACAATACTATAATTGATTATTTTACCTACTTATGAAGAAGAACAAAATAAAACATTAATCAAAATCGCCTTACCTACATAAGTAACGAAGTAGAAAATAATAAGGATTGGTTAATTGAAGTACAATTTTTTTTAAAGCTAATTTGGAATTTGAATACAGTAATGGTATGATTCTACAAAAGACTGCAGGCCGTTATATTACTGTCTCCCTAAGCCTCCTTACTAGTTATCGGATTCAGGGGGGGGGGGGGGAGCGCAAACCCTCAAACGAGATGGTACCCACGGCCACTTGGACGCCAGCTGGCATTATTGGCGGCAAAATGCAGTTGTTGAATCATACCTTAGTTTGTGAGAAAACTCGTAATAGAGTTTCTTCGTCTGCTGAGGAGAAAACATCATAACCCTTTATTTTAGCGTAGTCGAGGGTCGTAGATCTAGAGATACCTAGCTGGAGTACCTGTGTACCAAAAATAGTTGAAATCCATTTAGCCGATGTGGCATGATGAAGCCACAACCACACATACAAACACAAAAATTAAAAAAAATAATTGATTCAGTGACTTCCAAATAGTCCGTTACAATCATTGTTTTGAAAATATCTTCAACGTGCAGATATTTCACTTTTAGAACTTTATAATAGTATAGATTATTGTTATTCTATATACGTAGAGTATTAATCATATAAATTTATCTATCATTGACATAGAGGCAGGTCATAAAAAATATTGTTAAGTAAAATAGTTATCTGTCGTCTATCATTCACAAAGAGGCAGGTCAGAAAAATAATAGTGAACTTAAATAGATAACTGTTATTAAATATTGTAATACTTGTGTGATCAGCAACTATTAAAATATTATATTTCTATTATCATTCTGGTATTCAATGTACCTAATAATTATCATTTAATTAAATAGTACATTATATACTGATAGGCTAAATCAGTCTACGTTATGACGACATCAGTATACATAATATTTATTTGTTTAATGATTTTAACGTGTAATAACAGTGATATGATTGCATGTGCACAATGACACTCTTTTCTCATTTCATGAATGTTTTGTTTGGTTGATATTGTTGTATATAGCTAGAATTAAGAGTTAAATTAAATATCAACTTAAGCCCGGGTCTTAGTTCTTCTATTTGCATAGAAAAAGATTCAGTTGTAACAGAAAATTAAATTAAAAATAGTGTAATGATGTTGTTAACATGAATTTTATCGGTTTTGCAAAATCAAGGGAACCACTCTTATCGCAGATTTTCGCCCATACAGGAATATATTTTAAAAACTTCTTGAATATTGGGCACATCACTAATGAAAAACCGATTAGGTATGGCGCATTTCCAAGTATTCAACTTTACTTACCTTGGTTGTGTTCATTATATTTAATATAATCTTGATTTGTATTATCACACGTTGATTTCATTCGATACAGACAAGAAACGGCGTCTCTCTAAAAACACAGAAGAAATATCAGATAGTTTGATTATGTTGTTTACCGCAATTTTAAAAAGTATTCGTCGAGTACAGCTTGACTAATTCCTAAATGTGAAATATGAGGTACATGTCCCAGTGCCTGACATCTAAATTTCAATAACTGACGCCCAGCATGTCAATTCTTTTGCAATGAATTAAGATTCTGTTAGGACAGTATCCAGCAATAGAGCATTTCCGTTGAATATTCAAATTTGGATTGCAGCTAGCCCGTCTCGGGTACTACAAACTGGCGGCGGCGGTGCAGGCGGACACTGAGCAGCGCGCACGCAACGGGCTTCACAACCCTCATCCTAAAGAGATCAGGTGCGTTACAAGCATTTCATGACAGAGTATTTCCTAGGCTAGTGTAGCAAACCGACACTTGCATTTTCTTAACCTCCTGGTTGGAGTTCCAAGCCGGCGGGGGCGACCAGCCCCGTAGTATCTTAGTCTCCCATATGTCCGATCTTTCTATGTCTCCCACGTCCCAAAATCGGGTCGAACAGGTTCAACCCACCTCCGCAGTTCTTGTACCCGGCGCACTGTGTTCTAACTCTAAGTGGCCATGGATGGCATTCCCGTTTGTGGGTTTGCGTCCGATTACTGGTAAGAAGGCCTACCCAGACCATAGAGATCAAAGCCAAGTTCCAAAAAAAACGAGTTTCAACACACTTACAGACACTATTTCGTCATCGAATGCGGTTGTTAGCGTGTAGGGCTCTTTGAGCGCTGTTACTGTCATCTTATCATGCCTGTAGCGAACTTAAAGTTATGTTCGATCATACTATCCCAGGAACTTATACACCACTATTTAGATTGAAGCTGACCAACCAAACTCCTCGATCATACTAACCTAGCAACTCGTACGGTAAACGAATTTAATTTGTGTACCTTTTCGTACTTTGTCATAGTGACATTGATATGGAATCTCTATCGGCTTTCATATTGATTTGGACTATGACAAAGTACGAAATGGTATATAAATTAAATTTCTTGACTGTACATCACTATTTAGATTGAAGCGGACCAACCAAACTCCACTGGTCCTCGATAGTACTATCCCAGGAACTCATACGCCACTATTTAGATTAAAGCGGAGCAACCGAACTCCACTGGTCCTCGATCATACTATCCCAGGAACCTATACACCACTATATAGATTGAAGCAGACCA
The DNA here is from genome assembly GCA_905404275.2 of Hedya salicella. Lineage (NCBI taxonomy): Eukaryota > Metazoa > Arthropoda > Insecta > Lepidoptera > Tortricidae > Hedya > Hedya salicella. The sequence goes on along the minus strand of FR990114.1, from coordinate 10,694,125 downwards.
ACCAAACTTCACTGGTCCTCGATCATATTATGCCAGGCCGTTATCCTGCGTATCAGGATTGATGTGTATCGGTTGATTTGTTTTAAGTTACTTTCTTTTAATCGCGTTTAAAATAAAGTGGTATTTTTTTTAATCAATGATTTATCTCAATGTTTTTTTTGGTGCGAACAAATCAACATTCCTCTGGCGTTGCAAGTGTCTATGGGTGACGGTGATCGCTTACCATCAGGTGATCCGTCTGCTCAATCTCAAACAAACATAAATTGTCAAGAGATTTCCCCTAACTTTTAAAACTCGAGATTGAATCCGTCCGTTTCGGCTTTCGGATTTTCGATAATTATAATAATTTTTGGTAAACATGGCAATAGGCAAATAATAATGGAACTGTGTAAAACGAATGAACGATTTTTTATATTATTGCTGATTTTATTCATAATTAACATAAACAAAAAATATGTTGTTGTTTTTAATAAATAACGGACTTGCAGTTTCATGAAAAAATAAAAAATATCAGAATCTTAAAAATGTCAAAATAACCAAATACCGATTTAAATCAAATAAACCTTTTTTTAACGTGACTTTTATGGTCCCTGCTGTATCTACGGATTTAATGAAAATGCAATGTATGACGGGCTTGATCTTATTATTGTAGTAGCTAACAATGTCTTTGTTGACTTGTTTCCAGAATAAGAAGTAAAGACAACATGGATTCCGACAGTAACCTGGTGCTATGGCGGCGACCCATCACTACCCTAGAGTACTTTTTCAAAGAGCTTTTTGCGCTCATCTCCACAGGAATCCAAAGGTATACTACATATGAATTTTTTTATACCCAATGAACAATTTATTATAAACTACTTCTGAATGCTGATGCACGCCTGTTATTGGTGCATAAACAGGTTTCGAGTCTCTGTGTTTGTATTTTTACTGATATTGTTTATGTACTGTTGGTGTGTCTTATAAATAAATAAATTAATTAATGAAAAGAGCGATCTTCACATAGGGAAATTGTAGTAAATTACGAAATCTTTGTAGCTTGTAGTAGTGGTCCTATGGCCAGCTCATTCCCAGAGGGGTCATGACCCGCCCTTGTATTCAGTACCACTCTATACTATAAAGTTTCTATTCTATTGTAATACCCACAATCTAAAAACAACTTATCTTAGCAGCACTTATTTTCTTCTTTATTATGACAACTCGCTTCTTATTTTCTGTTTCAGATTATTCGCATATCAACTTTTGGCGCTGATAATTATATTCATAATCACCAGCATGGTATTATTCCTCCAAATTGATGGACCACATCAGCCTTATCTACATGTGAGTATACGATTGTACTGGTTTTTAAAATAATAAAATTAAATTAAGAAATATTAATTTTGCTAAAAAGTAAAGGGCACCAAAAGTGCAAAGGTTGGAGTCTCCTAGTAAGTATAATAATACCTGTGACAGGAGACCCCCGGTCTTCTCTAACTAGTAGTAGTTAAAACCTCCCTAAGGCGTATTATGAAAAAATAAACTCGATAAAAAATTCGATGCGTGAGCTCGACGATTCATAATTATGTTCTACATTATATAAGTTAGATTGTAATCAGAAACTTAGGACTTGCTTAAATCATTCAATCGCCACGTTCTTTTGGTTAGATATAATTATCATACGACGGAGGAGATGTATCTCAAGTTTTTTCCCTGTTGAGGTGTTTGGAGTAGTACTCATATTTAATTTAAACAAAAAAAACTTAAAAATAAGGGCTGAGACTTTTTACTTACCATATTTTCGATTTAGTAGTATTCTACTAACACTGAAATAAAAAATGATTTTATAATAGGCGCTTCAATTTAATTCAACTTTATAAATTTTACTAATACATATATTTGAGCGAACGCATTTATTTTATGACGTTCCTTCTGTTGTATATATTATAATTATAATCACAACATTATTTGCATCTTGAACGTTCCATTATGTAAACGTGTTAAGTTAGTTAAACAATAGACTATAGATAGACAACCTTGGCAACCTTGATGGCATAAAAAGTGACAACTCGTTTTTTCATGTAAAAAAAAAACAAAAAAATGTCATAGGTACTCTTGAAAACCGTGGCGACTTTTTGATTAAAATAAAAGTTATGTGATAATCATAATATAAAAGGTTAGCTTAGATTGGGAATAGGTCGATTTGTGTTTATCTTTTATTCTTTTTGTATCTCACCTTGAGTCACGGCCTCGTACTTCCCGGATTTTGGGAGGCTTGCGCGGGGATATGGATCCAACGGGTCTCCTTCGCAATCCCTAATGTCGTTTGTCCTAAAATATTGTTTCTCCTAACGCATTTTTTTTTCAGAAACCGTAAATTATTCAGGATTTTTCAAAAGATTATCGTATAGGTTTGTTCTTTTATCGTATAGAGATTCCGATATATATCCATATCCAACACGTAGAGGCTTTCGAGGACTGTGGCTGTACTCCTGATGGGAGCCCTTCCGGACCATATCAATGAGAGAATACGTCCATGAGCAGTTCCCAGCAGATATTGAAACTATTGCATTCTATGAAAAGAGAATCGGGCTATTAGATTGTAGTTCGGATGAGCTTTTTTTGGCTATTGCAATAAAAATGCTTCACCCGCCATAACCACCAAATACATCGTTATCTGTGGCGGGTGGTGACTGGCCACTCACTTGATGGGCCCCCCGTAATAGGGTATTTGACCGTAGAAAAAAAATTAAACATTATATAATATCCTGATAAAACAAGCAAAATAAAAAAAAACTCGAGACCTTTGTAGCTTGTTTTATGAGTCTTTAAAGTTGTGAAAGTCCATTTTTAAAGTATCAAAATATTAATAACTAATAATACCATTATAACAACCACCAATTACCAATAACCCATAAAATGCTTTGTAATTTTTGTTATAAAACCGTTTCGCTAAACGCAAATTTTAACGTAGCTGCAGAACAAAGTTCTTATTTTCCCTATACAAGATACAAGCGTGTGACGTCACATGCTTGTAGGCTTTAGTATGAAGCGTTTTTTGGGAAAGTTAAAAAATGTGCTTTAAAAGTCGTTGTATCTCGGGGAGTTTTTATGATATTGGAGTAGTTTTTTCACCGATATTTTTATTGTTAAGACGTCGTTTTATAACATACCATTAAAAATGTCAAATAGCCTATTGCAAGAAGCAACACGGATGTGAGGGCTCAGGGGTGTCGTGAGGTGTGCTGCGCTTTCTCCGAGACATGAAGACACACCGGAGGGGAGGGCCCAGACCGACGCTCTGGAGACCTCGGGTCCGTAGGGTCGTCACTCCTTAACAGCTCGCCACAAGCAGGCCCCAGGGCAGCTATGTTATTATTATAATGAATAATATTTATACATTTTATATATTAAATTATTTATTTGTTTCCAGCTAATAATCTCAACGTTGGCGTGGTGGGGCTGGTGGGTCGTGCTGGGCGTGTGCAGCTCCGTGGGCCTCGGCACCGGCCTGCACACGTTCCTGCTGTACCTGGGCCCGCACATCGCGAGGGTCACTCTGGCTGCGTACGAGTGCGGCTCGCTCAACTTCCCGGAGCCACCCTACCCTAACGAGTCAGTTCATATTTTGACGATGAATTTTCATTTCTGCATTTTCGAAAACCTAGACAACGACTCTCGTGACAACTTTTTCAAAATAGCTATATCCGTAATTTTTATATCCATAAATGGATGTTATGTGAAAAAAAATAGAAAATAAACTTTATACTAACTATTTTATCTTAAAACCCAACAAAGCCATTTACGTTTTTTCAGCAGATGAAACTGTGCTGTGCAGAAACGTCAAATATTGCCTTATACTCGTCATATTTAATGTGAAATATCTTTACGTCACACCTAGCCATCATGTGAGTTTAACCGCACGCTACGCCTACGGTAAAACTCGCATTATGGCCAAATGAAGACGTAAAATTGTGTACTCACCACGGGCAGTAAAAAAGAAAAAGCCCTCTATCGCATATTTACAACCCTGGCCTGCGGCTCGGGTCACAAATACCTGCGATTTCGTGCTTTCTTTCTTTTACAACCCTTTGTAAGTAATGTACTATTATTGTTTCAGTATAATCTGCCCAGCGGAGATCGACCCCAACAACACCGTCTCCATATGGAATATCATGGCCAAAGTGCGTGTGGAGTCCATGATGTGGGGTATAGGCACCGCGCTGGGAGAGCTCCCGCCGTACTTCATGGCGCGTGCCGCGCGATTATCGGGCGGTAGCGTGGCCGAGCTCAACATCGACGACGAGTCTGCCATGAGCAGGTGAGTGACGTCACAGCGTGCTGCTGCTGCGTAATGTGAATAGGAAAAAGTATTATTGCATCAATCATTTAATAATTCCACGTCTCTTTTGTCTTAATTAATTTTCAAATTTCATAAAAAATAAAAACTGTTACAAGTATTATTTTTAATAGCGCTTCGTAATAATGTCCCAATGATTGTATTTCCTACTAAAATATCTACCGTTTTGACACTTCTTAAAAAGTTTACATTGAAATACCTTATTTAGCTTCCAAAACAAAATTTGTCAAAAGATTTTTTAGAAAGAACAAACTATTTTTATTACAGAGCAAAGAAAACCGTACAAAAATTAGTGGAACGGGTCGGCTTCATCGGCATCTTGGCCTGTGCTTCGATACCCAACCCACTGTTCGACTTGGCCGGTCTGACCTGTGGTCATTTCTTAGTGCCTTTCTGGACGTTTTTCGGGGCCACGGTCCTGGGGAAAGCTGTCATCAAGATGCATATACAGAAGATGTTCGTCATCGTGTCTTTCAATGAGACTCTTGTCGGGTAAGTTTTCAATGAACAGCACGAAATCTATCAGTGTCAGGGCTTGTAACCCAGTTTTTTTCCGTACCGGTTAGAGCCACACTTTGTCAGCGTAACCCATAATAAAGGTTACGCGCGCTAAAACATCGCTCTAACCGGTTAATAACTCGGAGCGCAAAACAGGGAGCGGAATCCATTTACCGGTTAGAGAGCGGTTCCTCCGTGTAACATAAATAACTAACCGGTATAACCTAAATAAATACCGGTTTATTTGTAACTGGTTACATGCCTTGATCAGTGCCGATATTAACTGCGATACGCGAAACTTTGTCGCGCCACAAAGTTTGTCTGTCTCATTGCTAGGAAATGCAATTCAATTGTACTTTTCGACCTTCATATCTACCGACATAAGTTATGTGACGTTTTTCGCACAGAGTACAAAAGCGCGTTCCAAAATCAAATTAATCAATTATACATGTCGTCTATTTTTCACAGGCAAGTCCTGACCTGGGTCGAGAGAATACCCTATATCGGACCAAAGCTAGAAGCTCCACTTCTAGAGTTCCTGCGCAACCAAAAGGCGCGACTGCACAAAAGCGACGCAGTTCTACCGGAGAACTCCGGCTCAGTGCTCTCCAGCATACTGGAGAAGTTCGTGCTGGCCATGGTGCTGTACTTCGTGGTGTCGATAGTGAATGCGCTGGCGCAGAATTATAGCAAGAGGATGGGCAAGAAGAAGGGGAAAAAGAGGGAATAGGGGTTGCGCGCGCCGGCTGATGCTGTCGGTGAATTTGGTGAGTTCTGTTTTATATTTTAAACTGAGTATTAGCTTTATTGTTATTTTTTGTGTAATTTATTTATTATAAAATGGCTACATTATTTAAACATAATTGTACGAATGATAATTATATATGGATTAATATTTTTACGCCAGAAATGGCTGAATGGCGATAAAATCAATTATGTATAAGATCTCCATGTAACCCGTTCAACGCAAATAAATGACTTTGACTTTAGCTAAAAAACTTAACTAATGACAGTCTTGAATTTCTATGTAAATCGTGATTTTGGAAGTATATTTCATCACTAAGATACTACATGGAAAACATTCAATGATGAAGTGACAACTGTAACGTTCGCTCTGTTGGGGTAAAAATTTTGTTCTATAATTGCTCACCATGGCGCTGACAGCAAAAAAGCCGAATGCAAAATGCAAGATCTTGTAACAAATAGTGACAAAATTCAAAGACAAGCTGACTGGACTCTGGAGTTCAATTGGCAGAGCGTGCGCCCCGGCCAGGCACAAGGCATTGGATCAAATCCAGTCGGAGACTTGGATTTTCTTATTATTCAGATCTTTGTATTCATAAGAACAATCCCACTTGCATGCAGTAGTGTACAGAATTGACATCGAACTTATTTCATTTTACAAGCTTTTATTTAACTTGCAATGTATGTATGTAAGTATGTATGTAATATTTGTTCGGGTGGAATCTTGCAAGTTAAATTTGACCTACTTCCCGGATTCCAATTGAGCTAAAATTTGGCATACTTATGTAAGTTTGGTGACAATGCAATAATATGATACCATCGAGCTGATCTGATGATGGAGCAGGAAGGTGGTCATAGGAACTCTATAATAAAATAACTCAATCCTACCGAGTTTGGGCTCTTTAGAATCGTCTCGGTGAGTAGTTGATGGATGTTCAAAGAAAGTACAGTCGGCAATAAAAGCTTGTCACAAAAATATTATTTTTTTGGACAGGATATTACGGAAAAAAGTAAAATATGTTCCCAATATTTTTTATGAATTTTACGGACTAAAAATTTAAATTTGTCCTCATCCCTATTCACTGAGTTGAGATGTGGGAGTTCAACAAGTCTTAAACTTGTCTCCTAGATAGCTACTTCTGACTTCTGCCACAATAAATTAACTCTGGTCAAGGCGGCATACTAAGGTCCAAAACTGGTTCATGCGACCGTGTTCCCGAAAGAGATCTCCTTAAATTGTATAATTTTCCAATGTTTGACACTTTTTTCACTGAAAGGCCGTCCACATATTAAAATGTTAACTTTTTTGACCCCCCTTTTTTGTCACGCTTTTTCCGATCGTAGAATCGAGCCGACGTAATCTGTGGATGGCCCCTAATAGACTCCATAGTTGTCAAGTCTAATGCAATGATTTAAGTTGAGGGTGCCAACTGGGACAGTGTCGAACATTAGTCTGCAATTCCTGAAAATTCTAATCTTCTGTATTCTAAAATTCTAGTATTATGATATGATTATGAAAAACAGTCTAAGTCTCTAATCAAATTATATTTCCCAAAATTATTATATTAAGAATATTAATTTGTGTTTTATTTACGTAATAATGACATTATATTATTTTCTTTCAGTACGCCGTCGCACATCAGAAAAGCGTCGGCGGCGGTAGTACCCAACAAACTGCGATGAAAGTTAAATATTTACCTTATCTAAGTCGGAATTCGACTTCCATCCGTCATGTAACATAGGGACAGTGTCTTATGAATAGTCGACATGGGTAAGTGTACATTTCATTAGTGTAAGATACTTTTAAGATGAGATAAGTGTTTCTAAAAAAGTTTGTATTAAAATTTACCCATCAAAACCGCTGCATTACTGAAACATATTTTCAGTCTTTATGTGTTTCCAAATTCATATTCGCAATATCATACACTTTGTTATTAAAATCCAAATGTTATACAACCACAACACTCATATTTGGGTGGATCAGCGGAGATCATAATCAGAGTTACTTGAAAAAATGCTAATAATGTAGAGTACCAACATACTGTCGAGATAAAATGAATCTCTATTGACTAGAAAAAAAAAATGTTTTTGCCTTTATATCCTTTAAATTCGTAGTTTGAAAGAGTAACTCGGGACTTGACCACGGGAAAGCGGTACAGAAAACAGTTGAAAGTGATTGACACTTTTTTTTTAGATCTTAATTTTAAGTAGATTGGTTGTTGAACGGATCAAGCCGCATACGTTATCTAAGCGTAATAACAATTTACTGAACGCACATTTTATAAAACAATTTGGCTTGCTCTGATTCTGGGTTGCCCAACCCAGCATTACAGTCTCCAGTGCTGAAGGTTGCATGATGTGACCCCCTCCGTCCGCATTCCATCAAGACATGATATACGTCCTCAATGATTGATTGACACATTTGATATTTCCTTTTTTCATCGTGCTATATTTTTTTCGTAATCTTCTTTTTTTTCGTAACCTTTCTTTGAGATTGGTCTTTCTTGTAGCGTGGGTGTGTGTTTTCATATAACATAGCCTTGTGCTATTGCCTTTGTCTAAACAAGCCTCTTTTAGATAATATTTGGCCGTACACTAGTCGGTGGGTGCAACATCTAGTTTATTAAAAGAAACACTTACGAATTGGCTCGAATCGATACGAAGCCGAGATACATTGAAACTAATCTAAAGGTATTGCAGTCCTTAACTCATTTAAAAACGGTAATGTATCTCGCCATCGTCTCCAGTCGCGCCAATGTGTTGCGGGTATTAATATTTTTCCAAACTATTTAAGAAATGCTAAAATGTTAGTGGGGTTATATAAGTAAGGATATAGCGAAATGGTTGCATGTGGTCGAAGAATTTTATTCAACTTTTATTTATGCGCAATTGTGTTTATAAATATTACTCTGCACTTCTGTTATTTAAAAGAATAATTTAGTAGCACTTCTCGACCTCTAAGTTTCAGATGTGATCGTAAAAGCATAAAAATGTGGTAGAAGTTAGTAAATTTTTTTATCGCATGTTTATAATTTATAATATTTACATAATTATGAAATGTTTCCATAATTTTAGTCAAATCGTGATCATTAAATTGATAGGTTTCAGTTTAAAATACATTTCGATAGTGGCAACCATCAACCCATTGAAGTTTAAAATGCTTGTTAATTGAAACCTTCTCATAAAGTCACGTAATATTACCAGCTAGTTGCCCGACCGGTAATATCTTGCCTTACTGTAAGTTTAAATAAGTGTTCACTACTCATTACCTAGGTTAAATATTTAACTTTCATCAGTCAAGTTAGCTATAGTGAAGTATTGACAGGTTAAATAATAAAATCATGGGTATAATCTAAGTGATATAATATAAGCTTATAACTGTCAGATTTTAAAGGACATAGATATTTCGATTCCAAATTTAAACTACGAATACTTTGATATACAAAACAGTGGGTGTCCGCCATAAGTAACATTCTAGCTTAATAAGCGTTATGAATCACTAATTAACTAAATAGTTAGCAAATCTTGGCTCAAAGTATTACTGTTTAAAATTTACAGAATTTAATATGTGGAAATATTTTAAACTAGAAGAGTACGTTAATTGTAGCTACAACATTTTAAAATAATGAGCTTGCGCGTTATAAACAGGCTGTGCATGTGCGCGTCTCACTTAGAAATTATTAATTACATTTTGATTTCTAGATATTTTTCCTAAGATAAAAAGCTGAATTGATAAATACTTTGAATTTCTGTAAAATGTCGCAGACCAAATGACCACCCTGTAGTAACGATTTCGTGCTGTGTTTTCTCTTCCAGCATTCTTAATCACAAATCCTTGCTAAGTGCAACTGTTATAGTCATTTATGACTTTGTCACACTGAATAAATTCTAAGTCCCATGAACCAATCATCCGCTTTAGAAAAGAAGTGAACTTTGTGGTTAGAATACAGATGTGTAATGGAAAATTGCGAAAGGTTTTGGAATTTTCTGGAATCTTCCGCATAAAATGTATGAATTTTGGGAAATTCCTCTTCAAATTTCGAGTAATTTACAATTTTTTTTTTGGAATTCTAAAAATTACCGTCGGCATATGAGTAGATTAAGTACATTACAAGTAAGACAGATAGCCATGGATATACGATTATTCGTTTTGTCAATCGTATACTGTCCATGGAACCGTGTAAGTTGTTCTTTTATGCATCTCAAAAATGTCTTCCACCTTTAAATTGGCGTAAAAATAAAGCGGTTGGCGGTTCTGAACATTTTAAATCGTATGTCCTGCGCTGACGTCTGAGTCATAAACAAAAATAACACAATAAGAATATTGCAATCATGGTACAATAAAACTAGGCATGTTATCGTATCAGATTGGTTACTTCCAGTGGCGTGGCACGGACGAATTAGACTAGACGTGGGAGAATTAGTATCAACGAGGCTATTTATCATCATCATCATATCAGCCTATAGTCACTGCTGGAGAAAGGCCTTCCCGAAGGATCACCACAACGGCCGGTTGTGCGCCGCTCTCATCCTTCGGTTTCCCTTGATCTAGACCGGATCGTCGGTCCACCTTGTTGGGAGCCTCCCGCGTCGCGGTCGCAACTTGAAAATCTTTCTGCCCCAGCGGCCGCCCATTGCTACTTAGTTAAAAATGGAAAAGAATGGAGTAATTAAGAGTCCCCGGCAAGCTTGGCGAATTTAACCTTCCCATACAAACGGAGTTTCATTCTCATTTTAAAACTACGTGTTGGATTGTCACGAAACTTTGCATACACAATGACATGAGGTATATATATGTCTGTAATTAGTTTATATGGCTCCAGTTTATACAACAAACGAAACACAGTGAAAACAAGTTTTGTATAAAAAACTTAAACTCGTTGTATTTTTTTACTATGGTATCTGAAGCAACATAAACTAATTACAGGCCTAAGTATACCTTAACTTATTCTAAGTACAAAGTTTCAGAGCAAACTAGCTAGTCGTTTTAAAATGAGAGCGTCACTACGTTTGTATGGATAACCGAGCTTGCCCGGGACTCTTAAGAACAATATACTGTTTGTGCCCAAATAAACATTAAAACATAATGAAGATATCAATGTCATACATGCGGATATCGAGACTATAACAGTTGCTTTAACTTGGGAACATAGTTTGATGTGTGTGCTAGATTCAGATAAGGAATACTTGTCACAACATTATGTAAATATTTAAGGAGCATTGTTGGTACTGTTAAATGCTTATAATTTTGTGATGTTTTTTCCAACATTTATGCAAAACATAAAGAAATCCACAAGGAACAGATACATATCTGCTTCTTAGCTTTTACTTAGAGGTGGCTAAGTAACACATAAAATATTAGTTAAAGTTTTTACGTGCGCTACATTTTCTTGCGTTTTTCTTTGTTTTGTATAAATGTTGCAAATTTTATCTCAATTTTGATTTTACGCTTTAATTTATGCTATGGTGCTTTTAATTTATGGTGTTACTCATAATATGGATTTATTGCAAAGTACCAGTGGGCAGTACATACACTATTGTAACGGATTGATTCAAGATATTAACCAAAATTATTTTATAGTGATAATTCCAAATAATAGTTGTATTTATTTGGTGCTGTTCCTAATTTTCTAAATTGTTTAAAATTGTTACTTATTTTGGTTCACGGAATGTTAAAAAAAATGTTTTTCCATGTCTAAAAGTGCAAAATAAATGAAGTATCTCTAGAGGGATAGTTATTTTTAACTTACCATTATATTCTTTTAATTACATGTAAACTTTGCAGCATTTTAAATGCGTATTTTGATTCGAATTATAAAGTTTTTATTTTAAATGAAGTGCATGTATCAATTTAACGTGTTAAAATGCCTTTGAAAAAAAGTCTTTGCCTTAAAAAGTCTTTGTTTCACGGCAGTTAGGTACATGCCTTTAAAAACAAATAGCATAACATTTATGTTTCGCATTACCCTTACAAGTAATTAATGTATTTAAATGTGTATAAATGTACATTTTATGTTAATTTTGGTTTATAACTTATTAACTTAAACGGATATCAAATACTGTGCTGGAACCGTTCCTTTCTACTAATACAGTTCTAGGACCTTTTGTAATTTGAAAAATAATTCATACTTTAGTTTATTACAGCAAGCAGAGTATAAGGGTTACGATAAAAGACATTTTGTATCTTGTAGTTATGTATAGGCAAAGTAAATATTTTTAATAATTAAGTAGCTAAATGGAGTCCAGTATTAATGTATTAAGAGAATCTTCTTTATGAAGGTGTGTTGTTGGCAAATTACATGAAATGTGCAAAAGTGGTTTTGTTTTATATAAGATGCAAAACTAAAACTCATGATGGCACATCTTTCACACAAAATGTTTCATATATTTTACCAATAACAATATTAAATGTTGATTTTTTTTCAGTGAGTCGCATTCCCCACTGTCTAGTGTTAATTTTATATGTCGTTTGTACTAGTCCACGTGTTTCGTGTTAAGCATTGATGGTTACGCCTTGAGCGTTCGCCTTAAGGGTCCCATTGACTATCAATTTTATTGCGCAATATTCGTTACCCGTTGCAATTCTGTCAATAAGAGTGACATTGGTAGATATATTGCCAATAATATTATAGATGTCTGGCTTCCCTAACCATTTGGGATCGAAGGAGACTATGTCAGGCTGATTTGACAAATTTCTGTGTGCTTATTCCGAATATTTGATAAAAATTAGCAACGACCATTTGACTGTATAATGTATCCTTGGCAACAGTTTTTGTCTTCGTCTTTTGTATGACTGTGTCCCTATCGATCTGACGGCTGGGCGTGCATAACAAACATTAGCACAAAGTAGTATAAATAGGTAACTGTGAAATAGTACCTATTCTCATTTCAGAACTTTATTGCTCTAATTATAGACCTATTTATTAATTTTATTTTCATTAATATAGTTTGTGGGCTGTAATTTGTATGGATTCAAAACATTCCATAAATAGTCTTTGTAAATTTCGATTTATGTGAAAAATTAAAGTAGCTTTCAATTGGTATTTTTTTTAAATAAAATGTACTATAAACTAAGTAATTCAAGGCCAAATTTAGTAATTTCAATTTTATGACTTATGTAGAAGTCTTATAGAAATTCATTGTACAGGAATATCCTTTGTATCTAGAGTGCCCTTACAAGATCCTCTTAAGCATGGAGAATAATTGTTGTTATTAATAATTTGGGGAAAAATCCTATGGCATATTTTATATATTTAAAACATGTGATTTAATTTATTCAGATATGAATATGATAGTTTTAATTGTTTATTTTTTGTTATTTTAAAAGAACATGTATTCGTTTTCTAAATATATTAGTTAGTTTATGACGTAGTCCTGTGGAGTGGTACACTTAGTACAAAAATTTGCATATAAAGATTTTCCAGTTTGCACTTGAAAAGCAATAAATAAATGAATGGTCAAAAGTATTCGTTTTATTTGATTTGTCCCTTTTAGAATAAAATACAAGCAAACGAGTTTACCTACATAGCTAAAAACAATTAATACCGCTTTTTCATACGTGAACAGAATAGGCGTGATGATGGTATGAAATTCAAAATTCTAATTAGTCTGTCATCTAGATAATAAAAAATTGGATTGGACGTATTTTTTGCTTTTTCTAGATAATAAAAATATACTAGGATAAATCGCATTAAAGTTTAGGAGTGGAGGTCGTGACGTCACTCCTAAGTATTTGTACTTAGGAGTGACGTCACGCGACATTTTGACTCGATGTATCGCCTTTATTTATCGATTATGTAAAAAGAATAAAAATATACAATACATATCCAATAATAAAAATATGTCCTATATTTTTTATTAATGTACATGACGGACTAGTGATTAAAATTTTGCCCTATTCATGTAGAGTTTGATATTTTTACGCCCCACCAATAACGAGGGGTGTTTTAAGTTTAACGTGTGTATCAGTCTGTGGCATAGCTACTATACGCATGAACCGACTTTGATTTATTTATTTCATTCGAAAGATGTTATCGAGTGTTCTTAGCTATTGTCCCAGAAAATGAGTAAATCTGTTCCAACATTATCAGCTGTTTCCGTGATTATTACTCATTTAAATAAAACTATTTAACGGATTATATCGCGTATATTATCTCATTTGAGTTCCCGACGTTTCGGAAGCTTTTCAGCTTTCCATGGTCATGGGTTGACTATGAAGCCGTTTTTTTGGCATGATTTTGACAAATCAGACAACTTCACACACATGGTTTTTTTTGTATTTGTAACGCGTGAAGTTGGCTTTGACATGGTTTTTTTGTGGCCTCACTAGATTATTCGTAATGTCATGTCTATCTTTTTTTCTTAGTCTGAGATATTACTTTGCTAGAAGAGGGCAATATTATGGATGAGATCAGTGGGTGTTATATCTCGGGACTAAAGGTATAAATTCATATCACATAATTACAACAATCAATGTTACGATTAGAAGCAATGCAGTAACTTCTCGACCCAAGATACGGTCGTCGTTATTTTACTATTCTACTATAATAAGTTTGCAATAACATGCCATATTTCGCTCAAGTTGACCGCTTACGCTCTTTCACTTCGAGTCTGACTACTGAAATATTACCCAATTTTCTGGCGCGAAATTCAAAAAATCTTGGGCTTGTTACACTTTACTAGGGATTATAGTTATGATATTAGAAAATATTTTTAATTTTCTGTGCACACGAAAGGCACCTAAACCTAAGGAAATAAGTAAGTAAAATATACGTCGACGTGCACTCAAAGTCAGCTCACATAATTTCTACCACTATATGTACAGTATAGTGAACGACAAACACATATGTTTACACTTTCTCACCATATACCATTGTAACAAGGCGAAAAATAATTAAGATCTAGCTGGTATAACTCCTTACGTTCTGATGTTTTGATTTTATTGATATTTTCTAGAACTTCTAGTTTATCCGTTTCTTTACACATTTTGTTCTGTGTATGAGATTCAGGTATTAATAAATTCACGTACCTAATCATAGTTATAAGCAAATTTTAGAACTACTACACAAAGTATCAAAATATTTATAGAGCACCGACCTACAAAATTGACAACAGACTTTTAACCGTTTTTTAAATCATAGACAATTGGTGATACCGCAAGGAAATATCTGTCAACAATATTTGGCAAGCCAGACTCTAGTAACCGTCTTTTGTACATAGTAATCGGGATTATTCTAGGATGATTGAAGGTGCTGACTTAGTCTGAACTTAAACCTTGTTTGGCGCTATTTATAAAATACAGCACTGAATTATTTAGCCAAAGTGTCTGTTTTCACTACTAAGAGTTAATATTTCTTGGTACAGAAATAACGATTAACCATACGTTTTTTCTAGAAACAACACTATTTTTATGTCGTTAATTTCTTTATCTATATCAGCTGTCATTGTCATGTGCTGTCAAAATAAGTGAAGTAAAATATAGAAATAGCTCATAATAGAAATAATATTAAAATATAAAAATAAATAATTCAAAACTAGCTAAAATGCTGCGCCGTCTTACAACTACCATCATCCAATCACGGGGTATAAAACATCAAGTCAAATTTAAATGGGTGAGACCTGAATATGTGCCCGCTTATAAACCAATAAAATCTGGGGACTTAGAAGGTCTCCCGCCGATCTCTGAGACCTCTTTAGGCCATGACTATGCTCTAAGTGAAGAAGTTAAAGAGTAAGTATAAAATTATTATCTACAATATGCAATCATCGCGATAGCAACATAACCTATAAATTTGACTTAATGAGCATTTGTGTATTTCAGTGCATCAGAATCTGTTACCAAGATTTTCTCAGCAGCTTTTCTAGGCAGTAAGGAGTATAACGCATTAGTACGGAAAGAACTCGTGGACCGGGTCAAGAGACACTCATATGACGAAAACAGTGGGGAGATTAAAAGTAAACATTATTCTTAATTACTAAGTATAAAATTAGACAATAGTCTTAGAATTATTAATCACTGAAATAAAATGGCCCTTTGCTAATGTAATGAGTTACCACGCTTGTTTGATAGATCAGTGATGGTTGATTTTTTTTTCTTTTCCTTTTTTCAGTGATGGTTGACTGGTTTAAGTTAGGAGCTGGGACATTTATAGGCTCATTTTTAAGCACCTAGTTAGATATATTTAACCTTTTTTATTAGCATTTGAGCTGTGCACAATCTTAGCATCATTTTATTGTTCTTCCAGTTGCAGGGCTTACTGCTAAAATCCGTTGTCTTCAGAACACCATGGAGAAGTTTCCAAGAAATGCCCATGCAAAGGTTGGTGTATATTATGTATATACATACAAGTAAAGACTACTTTTTTTACAATATCAACAGTACGCAAGTGCATATACAGAGGAAACTGGACTTGCATAACAGAAGTACTTGAACATTAAATTTGTGAAAAATTGTCTCCATTTAAAAATACACCCTGTTCAACAAAATACTGTGTCTCAAAACTACCTTATGATCAGTTTTAGCCTCCTTAAATTTTAATGCACTCTTTTTTTGCAGAAAACTGTGCAAGAACTGATTGACAGAAGGAAGAAATTGCTGAAGTATATGCGCACATATGATTACCAGAAGTTTGAGTGGCTTTTGGAGAAATTAAATATTGAATACAAAGCTCACCCTGAGTAAGTCAATTTGAATGAGTATTTGAAAAAATATCTAAGCAAATAATATTGCTTAACCTTTTAAGATATTGATAATAAAGCCTAAATTTGAATTCACATAAAATTTTCCTCACTAGGTGCTAAGGATTTGGTCAAACTTAAGGCACCTGTCCTACTGCCGTCAAGAAAGCAACTGTCTGTGAATTGTTTTCTTCCTCAAGAAACCTGCAGTATATTTATATGCTGGGTCAATGAAAGAAATATGTATAATATTTTCTTCTGTTTCCGCGATTATTACTCATTGAAATAAAACAATTTGACAGATTATATCGCGTATATTATCTCATTTTAGTTCCCGACGTTCCGGAAGCTTTCCAGCTTTCCATGGTCACGGGTGGACTGAGAAAAGATGTATTTTCCTCTGTCAAAGTTACAATTTGTGCAAACTACCCATTTTTTGAAAAAACACAAATAAAGGTGTACATACATGCCAGATGGGCCTAAGCTGTAAAGACAGTTACACATGTGCCAGAAGGGCTTAATTATTTTATTGTAATAATTTACCAAGCAGCATTTCACAAATGAGGCGTACTGAGGAGAAAAGAAACGCTGCAAAGAAAAACTCCCAGGCTACCTCATTACTAATTATAATATTTAAAAACAGGGTCTATTAAACTACTTTTAAACAGATAAGATATTTTACACCGTTCGGAAATTAAGGTTTTGCAGTCCTGTGTCTCGCTTGTTCCTTGATGAGATGTATTACAGGATCCCAAGCTGGTGGTAGTGACAATCCATCTTCTCTATTGAAATTAGGATGCTTTTCAATCTCAATAGCCTCGCGTAGCATCCTGGGAAAATATCTTTTTTCTTTGGCAAGGATAGAAGGTTTATGAAACTTAATTGAGTGGTTTGGTTTGTCAATGACATGTTCACAGACTGCAGACCTATTACACCAACGGTGCTTGACATCTGCTATGTGCTCCTTCACCCGGGTTGATACACTGCGTTTCGTTTGACCAATGTATGAAAGACCACACTCGCAGTCCAGCTTATAAATGCCTGCACTCTGCAAAGGGGTGCTACTCTACACGGGTCAAAGGTATTGAGACACCTTCTTCAACGGCTTGAAATATGTTTTTATAGAAGCACGCTTCAAGATGTTTCCGATCTTGTCTGTGACCCCTTTCACATATGGTAATACGGCAGGTTTACGCTCGACTGTTGGTTTCTTTATACTGGGATTCTGCTTGGAACGTGGTATCTGGAGCTCGTTGGCTCGAAGCGCACGTTTGACATTCTGCAACTCAGCAGTCGGATGTTGATCGTCGCAGATACCCCTGGCTCTCTGAAACAAAGATTTACCCACTGTAGCAAGTTGACAGGGATGGTGGTGAGATTTGCCATTCAATTACCTATCTGTATGCGTAGGTTTCCTATATACAGTATGACCTATGTCATTGTTAGGACCTCTAATTACTAGCAAATCTAAGAATGCAAGTGAATTTTGATTTTCCAACTCCATAGTGAATTTAATTTTACTATGCAAGGAGTTCAGATGGTCTAAGAAAGCTGAAACACTAGATCTAGGTAAAATAGTAAAGGTATCATCTACGTATCTTTTAAAGATCCTCGGCTTGACAGGTGCCAATAAAAGCGCTTTCTCCTCGAAGTCTTCCATGAAAATATCGGCGACGACAGGAGACACCGGAGACCCCATTGCCACACCATCAACTTGCCCGTAGAATTCACCATTCCATAGCATATAGCCAGATGTAAGGCAGTGTTGTAATAACTCAGCATATTCTATTGCCATCTGTTGTTCACCCAATCTTCTTTTCACAATTTCGATACATTCTTGAACTGGTAGGCATGTGAAGAGAGACTGGACATCAAAACTGACCATAACTTCATCATCAGTTAGTCTCAAATCCTTAATCTCACTGACAAAATGGTATGAGTCCCTTGTGTATGCTTCCGTCTTCCCTCGCAGTAAAGAAAGTACACCTGCTAAGTGCCGAGCTAATCGATAGGTAGGAGCATCGATTTGACTCACTATAGGGCGTAACGGTGCACAACAGCCTACAAATCTAGAGGTCCGGGGATTGAATGCCGACCAGGGCATGTGTTTGTGTGATGCACATGAATGTTTGCTCCTGGGTTTTGGATGTTTTCTATGTATTTAAGGCAGAAACTGTGAATTAATGATTTATTTGATGGATGTGGGAGATGGGTTTCATTTGCAGGTTGAGTTACATAACACAGAATCACCAGACCCTTTACAGGCGTACATTCATGTTGGCATATACATAATTGAATTACTTAATTTACTATCTTCTATCTTAAAACTTTACAATAAACTATACTATTTTTCTACATTAGATGTCAGTCTCGAATTGTCACGGTTAACATAATATTAATAATTAATAATAGTTAGCAATCATCATTAAAGAAACCATTGATACTATAATAAAAAAAAATTGCGAGCCATGTCTTAATAGATTGTTTAAAAGTACATATAATTTTTAATTTAAAATCATCGGGAATTTTATTATAAATTGAGATACACGACACATATTATAAGAATTTTCAGAAGTTAGTCGCAATCTTGCAGTGGGCTTGTGCAGTTTGTGTCTATATTGAGATCTGACTTCTCGTGCACTGAGCTGCTGTACATCTGTAAATTGTTCCTTGTATGAACAAATGCAGAAGTCTCCATAATGTGGAACAGTGAGAATGCAGTTATTTATGAAATGCTGCCGACACGACTCTGTTTGACTAATGCCAAATATGGCTCTAATGCAGCATTTTTGTACAATTAATACTCTTCTTATATCTTTGCAATTACCCCATACCGTAGAGTAGAATTTACATACCTATAACTAATTAAAGCGGCTGTTTCCGTACAAACAGTTTGCGTTTTTATTCTAAGTGCGTAATTTTTTTTTATTATTCTAGGTCACACCACAAACTGTCTCGTAAAGAATCCTTGAGAAGACTTACGGAAATGCATTGCGATGAGATTCGCAACGAGAAATTGTCAGGCTACCGGAACCTCCTAGAAAGCCAGCAGGGCCCCTTCCTAAAGGAGAAACTGGAGGCCCTGAGGTTTATAAAAAAAGAACAGACAGATCTTCAACTACCTATCACAGTATCTGAACAAGATATCAAGAAAGTGGAAGAACAACTGAAGGAATGGACAATCAAAGATGAAATTAAACAACAAGCTAAGAAAAGGAAGAAGAACTTGATTGCTGACTTGGAGTAAATAAATAGTAAAAAAATGGGTAGTAGTACTTTGTGGTTACAAAATAAAATTGTTTTCAGGTCAAATTATTTTATTTCAAAATGATATTACATAAACCTTAACAACTATGTTAAAAAAATATTAAAATATAAAGCGTAACATGAGATTCAGTCAATTTTGGACGGACATTTTTACACTACCTAAAAATATTTTTACGTCAAATTTTAGTATAAGCTGGAAGACGATTTTGCTATATTTTACACGTGTCAACATAATCATTATGGCTGTAAGGGCTAAGTAGAAGGCACTACTTATATAATTAAAAATAAAGTTAATTATCGTGGCACCTTAAAAGGAATGTGAAGAGCTGATATTATTATTTTTTATATTGATAATGATAATTCATTAACATAAGATGGCGCAAAATTGACAGAGATTTGCACACAAAATGTAGATAACATACCCAGCGTTTTATCATGTATACAATAATAAATGGCCACCAATAATGACTTAGCTCCTTAGGATTTTTGTGTCAATCGACTTATTAGTCAACCGATCAACATCAATCTATTTTATTTGACAATGATCAATCTACATCGATCAGTACGAGTTCTCTCGATCTAGGGTTTTCATGCAATTTCGCGTGCCACATAAAGTTGAGTGTGATGTCTTTCTGTCAGTGTGTCAGCGAGGTAGTGTAATCTCGCTGTCGCTATAGCAGTCAGAGTTAGGTAGTGCCACCTCGACACTACAGCAGTCAGAGAAGGCTAGTTCTACTCACTGTCACGTCAGAGGAGGGGCAGTACCATCTTACTGTAGGTGTCAGAGAGAGGGAGTGCTAACTTCCTGCCACTAGCAGTCAGAGGGAGGGAGTGCTAACTTCCTGTCACTATAGCTGTCAGTGAGGGAGTGCTAACTTCCTGTCGCTATAGCAGTCAGAGTGCGGGAGTGCAAATTTCCTGTCACTAGCGGTGAGTGAGAACAGCAGAGAGTTCGGTGTACTCGTGACTAGTGGCCAGATAGACGTACAGTCAAGGAATTTAATTTACATACCACTTGGTACCCTGTGACAATCAAAATCAATATGAAAGCTGATAGAGATTCTATATAAATGTCACTATGAGAAGGTACACAAATTAAATTCCTTGACCGTACATCCACTCGCCGCACTGCACTGACAGCTCCGGTGCTTGCTGGTTTGCTCGCTGTGAACAGCGGTCAGAGCGAGACGGCGCTACTATCGCTGCAGCGGTCAGAGCGAGGTGGTGTGCGGCGCGCGCGCGTAGGCGGTGGGGATGAAGCCGGAGCGGCGCGACTTGGGCGCGTGCGCCCACAGCCAGCCCTCCACCGTCTGCTGCGTCAGGTCCGCGTACACCCACTCGCCGCGCTTCACCGACAGGTCGTCAGGTGCTTGTGCCTGGAAAAATACAAATAGTTTTTATTTCAGATACTCAGATTCATAAAAAAAAGCTTCAAGATAGGGAATAATTTTGTAATATGCGTAATAAAGACTAGCGGCTCTGTGAGCTTTAGAACTCGCGAGTCTTTTGACCCCTATATCTCCGCCATTTTGAAAAATATCCAAAAGCTGAATCGACAAAAAATCCATATAAAAATTGGACCGGCACCTCTAGCATAAATGCGATACGCGACTCTTTGTCGCGCGATAAAGATCGTCTGTCTCTGTCTAATCAATACCGTAAGAGAGAGACGGAAGATGCTACGAAGCGAGACGAGAAGTCGCTGTGAGTTGCGCTAGCCCAGCTGCTCACACGGTTTTACAAGAATCGGTTGAGAAATGGGACCTGCAAAGAACAGCCAGACAGCCGCCGGCCGAACCAACGTTGCGGTGCAGAAATAATATTATCGAATTAAAATGACTGCTGAAGTATTTGGGTAGCAAATACTATAATTGCTTTCAAACATAGACGGATTATACTTAAAACGTAGTGATTAAGTACTCTGTGGCCAGTACCTTATAATCATAAAGCATGACTAGCTCTGTGCCGTGGTAGCGCCCCTCGCTGTCCTGCGTGGTGTTGTTGACGTTGCCGGCGGACAGGACGGTGCTGTTGGGGTTCACTGGAGGGCAGTGCTGCGGAGGCTGGGGGTTATCTGGCTGGTTTGCTGTAAACAATTACGAAATGAAAGCAAATTCCTTGTATTTGAACAAACCTAATTAGCGCTGGCGTTAGATTATTTCGGCATCCTTTGGTTGCGCATTGCGCCCCTCAAAGAACGTCATAAAAAAAAATACTTTTGACTTGTTTTATATTCTCTGCGCCCAATTACTACTTGGGGTCTAGAGCGGTCGCTATACTCGATCTACTCTAAGTCCGGCGCCGAATCTGATGGTATGATATGACTGTAAAGGAACAACAGGGGACTATTTATGCTGCGGTCGTATGACAAAAACCGAAGTAGTAAAATTTCGCAAAGTAACGATTGAATCTATCAATTACTTAAAATCTTTATTTATTTCAATTTGAAAGGTAGGGCGGCCGTATGGGTATGGTTACCAAGTGTAGGTGTAATACAAATTTAGGGACCAATATAACCCATCAACATCATCTCAGCTAAATAATGACCACTGACACAGACCTGCATAGAGCCTTGCTCACGCTACACCACTTTATAACTGCAGTATAAAGTCCAGCCCGGTTATAGTATCTCCAGTGCAAAAATGCATTGGAAAGGCATAGAAGGAAGATAGTTTTGTTGTAGATGTGAAAAATTCATGAATAACCGACGAGAGTTATATTTATGAGTATATGTATGTCTTTTTCATTAGCAGCTCTGCTGCCTTCCCGGCTTGATGGTTTCTAACGTGTTGTTAGATTAGTCTTGTTTACGGGAACGACAAGACTATTTTGCCGTCGGGATTTTTTATTCAGAGTACTTATGATTTGATTGTATACATGTTCAGTAATTACCTTGCACAACGGCGGGATAAACAAATCCAGAAGGGATGAAGCCCTCCTGACCGTCACTCCGCACAATCCAGTACCAATCAGGGTCTTCTCTGTTCAACACTGAAAATCAATTAAAATCTATGAGCCAACAACCGACATTCCAGCCAGCCAGAACTTTTAACCATCATTTTGAACAGGCCAACTTTGAGAAAAGGGGTAACTCCTATAATTCAACTCGGACGGGCAGCGTTCACGAAGCTACGTAAGATCTTTCTCATTTAAATACTAGTACATTGAGACAATAGACAGTTAAATGCAACGAATTAAGTAGTCTGATCATAATGGGTGTCTCAAGTCACTTTGGAGTCAAAGGACTCTTGGCCAAGATGGGACTTACTGATAACATGGATTGTAGAATGTACTGCGAGGAGGCAGACACAATCAAGCACATATTGGTAATGGTTACCAAGAGTCAAAGGGAGAATCAAATTTTTGGGATCTATCATCTGGTTTTGGAGGTTGTAGAACTTGTACAGAACAAGCCCTTGAGTAGCAAAGCGTAATTACACAAAAACCCCAAGGGGTCGAAGTGTATCCGTAAGGACCCCTAGTGATATGTAGTCTGAAAAGCTTTCGCGATATCTTTCGCCATTGCATGTCGTAGCCAGCCAGCAGCGGTAAGAGAGACGCCTCTACCCGTTAAACCCCTTTGTCGCCATATGCCTCTTACCTCGAACGACACGTCTCAATTAAACGGTCATATAGTTGTGTAGTTTTCATGTTTCAATAATAATAAAGTTATCAATTATAGTGGGAATGCTTTTTCGAGACTGAAAGCGATTACTAATTGTACCTGGGTGAATCAACTTTTTCTTGTTTCTATTATGTCCCGTAACTAAGGAGACAATAGTGACAGAGTCACTTAAAAAAATCGGACAAGTGCGAGTCGGACCCGCGCACCAAGTGTTCCGTACAAAATATACGCTACAAACGGCCGTATCTATGAATATCCAGTGTTAGCAGAGCCCTACTCATAAGCAAAATGTACGCGGTGTTCTGTCAATATATATTGGTTACTGACATAGACAGACAGACATAAAATTATTCTCTTTTTAGTATTTGTTGTTATAGCGGCAACAGAAATATATCATCTGTGAAAACGGTTAATTCATATCTTTTCCCGGAACAAAATAACTTGGATCTCTTCAAGACGAGAGTAAAAAGACACTATCTAGGTAAGCATGCTCCATCGTCGGCTTCATCGTCGCTTACCAACAGGGGGGATTGAAGTCAAATGCTTGCCTATCTTACATAAAAAAAAAATATATATATATATATAGCCTAGTGACAGACGGACGGACAGCGGAGTCTTAGTAATAGGGTCCCGTTTTACTCTTTGGGTATGGAACCCTAAAAATGCTAATTATCTAATGCTTTTAACATACTCACGCGATGGGTCCTTGAAAAATGGGCCTAGGTATATTGCATAGAAAAAAAATATCGAAGTTTTAAAGAGTGACTAAGAAAACGTTACCATAGCAACAAAGTACATAAAAATCTCAAATCTTAGAACAGATACTAATGTCTTAGTAAAAAAGCGCATACCTACCGCTTTACATGCCTACTTTATTGAACAATGGAGCAGCCTTGAATGCGCGGGCCGTTGGCCGCATGTGCCGGCCTACCGACCCTAGGGTTGACACCGCATAGAAACGATTTATAAATAGTTGAGTGAAATATAAAACGGTTTACTTTTTTTAATAATTTGAATAAATTATTTGCTGACTACTATTGTTTTACCTTCTTTAAATATTCGGTTATTAAATTTAAGCGTGGCGAAAAATGTAAATCTGATAAATAGAAGTTTTAGTAAGTATTCGAACGAAATTGTGTTGTAGGTATAATTAACATTAATTTAAATATAAATCCCGACGACAGTACTACATATAGGCTATTTATCCTTACTTGTCCTAAATAGTAAACAATATTCTAACCTAAAAATATGCATTTAATGCCAATACCAACAATTTCCTTGCAAGGAAATAAAATTAATGTTTGAAATTGGCAATGTGGCACTAAAATATTAATTCCTGTTGCTTTATTAACGAGAAAATGGGAGTTTTGGACAAAAAAAGGGTACTTTTAGGTTAGAATGTTGTTTACTATTTAGGACAAGTAAGGACAAATAACCTTTAAAGTTTGGTAGGTATCTACCTATCTCCATTATTTATAACATATATGTAAATAACTTAAATTCTTTAAGTAAATAATATTGTATAATAGTGTAAAAGTAGCATTACAAACTTGGAATTAGTCACTAGGCATAAGTTGTTTTAAAATATTCTGTTTACGCGTTTTATTCTCGCGAGTGCATTACAGCTCTTCCAAAAGGTCATAAGTCCCTTTAGCAACGACAATGTTTACGCCCTTTCTTAGATCGTGCAATGCACCTTGCAAAACTTATTTTTTAGTAGTTTTTATGGGCCTATTGTATGCCGCAGCTACCAGTTTTGACCTACTGTGACAATATCTTAGATTTTATTCTAAATAAACTATTAATTGCTAAACAGGGATAACTTGGACATAATGGCAGTGGCAGAGTAAACTTGCCGGAGGCTCACGGTGCAAGATTACCGAGACTCAAGCAGACTTAAAAAAAGTGGAGAAAGATATAAATATTATATTAAGTAGGTAAGTTAGTAACCTTTCATCATCTGTCGGCAGAGTAAAATAGGAGAAGTCTCTATTAGTTTTATTATTGCATTCCACAACGCGACGAAGTCATTCTTATAGTCGTAATTTTTATTGTGCGTGCGCCGGCGCGCAAAGCGTAGGTATAATTCTGGGTTCCCACGGTCCAGATTATGACAAGGTTCAAATTAAAATAAAGGGGTCTAGAGGTCCTAACAACTTCTTTTATAAAGGAACATTATTGGCTCAACACTAACACTTCACCATGAATGATAATTTTGTTTAAATGTACAAATAGTTATTGCTTTTGGTGTGAAAATGGATTTCCACTATATATCTCTATACTATTATAAAGTATAATAATGAAATGTCTGTGTATTGAAGATATTTTCTTAAGGTCACTGAATTGAAAATTATTATTTTTTGGATATTTTGTATGTTTGTACGTTTTGTTGTGGGTTCATCACGCGCTAAACAGATTTTAACTGTTTTTGATACACGGGTACCTATGTATCCGACGACAGATGGTTATAGCATACTTTTTATTTGACTATATTGAAGTAAAAAAGAGGGTTATGCCTTCTAGTTATACACCACTTAACAAATAGCACTTTATTGCACACCTCACAACACAGATTACAGCAAAAACAAGACATTCAAGGAGAGGTGCAACAGGCGGTCTTATAGCTACACAGCGAACTCTTCCAGACACCCTTCGCATAGTGGGAGATGTTGAGAAAAATTTACTGTTTGTAGAAGTAGGTGGCGCAAAGCAGTTACCTGTGACAAATTCCCCTCTTTCCACATCCACGTCATTTTCGTCTCGGGCAGTGAATGTGTACAGCACCACATATCTGCCGGAAGGGTCTTTGCTGAATGGACAAGCTTCACCTTCACTGCCCAACTCAGAGTGGCCGTCGTTTGTCGCACCATCTGACACTGACAATCTGGAAGAAGAAAGGGATAGAAGAACACCAGCGTTTATCCAAGGCTTTGTGCACATTACTGGGAATGAAGTGGCCCATGTCTCAGTCCTATCTGTGTACTAAATTACATCTAAATCTGATTGACAGTTAGTATGTTATCACATATGGAGGCTGTATAGCCTGGAATAGCCATTACCAATAGCATAAGAATAGCATGTTATTGCATATCCAAACATCTTCATAAACTTTCACATCTATACTATTATAAACTTGTAAAATTTTAATGTCTGCAAACTGAAGATATTTAAATAAAATTTATTGTAAGGGATTATTGGGGGTCACTGAATCGAAATGTTTTTATGTGTCATTCCGGCTTCATCACGCCAACTCGTCTAAACGGATTTCAACAATTTGTGGTATAAGTACGGGTACCTGGGTATCTCCAGAGACTGTATAGATGAATTACCCAATATTTTGTTTCCCCAGTCGTTTTATTACCATTCGCGTTTTTCCCCAAATTGCTTATTTTCTATTCGTCATTATGGCCGGCATTTAATTTCTTACACGTTTTTTTTTCTAATGCGAATGGTAATAAAACGGCTGGGGAAACAAAATATTGGGTAATTCATCTATACAGTCTCTCCAGATGGTAAAAGGATACTTTCTACCTAACTATGCTGAAGAGAAAAGAGGTGTTGTGACTTTTTCTCCTTTGTGAACGAAGTTGCGGGCACTTTCTATCTTATTATAAAGTTTGTAAAATGTAATATCTGTACATTGAAAAAAAATCAAAAAATTTAAGTGATGTCGCGGCTTCACCACGTCAACAGCCATATTTGGTAAAATTTCTACCATATTTGGTAAAAGGGGAGCTGGTCATCCACAGATGGTTATAGGATACTTTTTACTCAACTATGTTGAGGTGAAAAAAGAGGGTTATGACTTTTTTTCTCTTATGTTGCAGGCATCTTCAATCTTTTTATAGTGTAGTAGTATTATAAAGTTGTAAAAATGAAATGTTTGTATGTGTTGTTGTGATTTCAACTATTTTTTTAGTACACAGGTAGCTTGGTAATCCAGATGGTTATAGGATACTTTTTACTCCACTACTCGGAAGGAAAAAAGGGGGTTATGATTTTTTTCTCCTCCGTGAACAAAGTTGTGGGCGCCTTCCAGTTTATAATATTAGTAGGATATCAAGCGATCGCTAAATTGACTTCTTAACTAGCTTCAAGTGTGACATGTTTTCATTATAGATACTGTATGACATAGTGCCATAGGAGCATTTCCCGTTCCACATGCAACTGTGAAAATCAACATCCTACTCCTGGCACAACCTGAATGTGATTTGTTTGCACATGGATTCATGGAAGAGAGTGCTAGAAAGAGAGCAACATAGACACCTTGTAGTTTGTAAGTTAATTACTTTTTAGGTATGTACTAAGCTTTTGAATCAATGTAGCGATTTGATTTTTAAACTGTTATCTTACATTATTTATGATTCATTTCATAGATTATGAAATTGGAAATCTTGTTTCCAAAATGTGGGACTCCAACACAACTATAGCCGGTGGCCACTGAGCCCTACTCTCTGGAAATTAGAGTCATAGGGAGCTGCCTACGTAGTCTCTATGTATAATACACACCTGCATGTAAGGCTTCATTTAAGTTTCAATATAAAGCTAATATACAGAAGTTAAATAAAATTAAAATCGTTTATATGCTACAAACTATGTTAAAGAAATTTGAAAACTTACTGTGAAACATCTCTGTGTGCTAGATCAGCAGGAGATCTACTTCTAGGTAATTTTTTCTTCAAGTCATGGTGCTCACATGGTGCACAGTATGAGTGGGGTATAAAACCTTCTCTCCGTGACTCTGCTACTATTACATATACCCAATCATTCTCTCTATACAGAACATTTACAATTTGGCCTCGTTTTACCTGTAAATTATAAGCAATGACGATTGATGAACTATATTATTAAATTTCTTAACCTATCAATATTTATTTAAGATATAATTTAAGATATGAGTAATTAAATACTCAATCAGATAACCTGTCCAATCAGAAATCGAAATCCTTTAATAGTTTAAAAATAAACAATACAATTTACCTCTAACTCATCATCAACACAAGGTGCAAAATCATGTAGAACCACCATTTTGGAGTCTGGACTGAGACCATGTTCTTTTTCTATACCAACTCTCACTAAAGTCTCTATGCTGGCCGATCCAGTAATGCGACCCATTCCAGGGCTAAGCCCTGAGCCTGGCCTGGATAGATCCTTGTCTGAGTCTCCACTGCTTGCTATAAAAAATGTTGGCTGTATGATTTTAAGTTTTTTTTTAGCAATATACTTAATTAAAAAGTTGACAGATATTAATTCAAAGATGATCTTGGTGCATTACACAAAGTGCCAAAAAAATGAAAATAAAAAAATATAAGTAAGAAAAAAGTTACTGATAAGGATGGAACTTGAAAGCTTCTATAGATGCTTAGAGTAATCGAGTGTGATACGATACAGAAACAGGAGTAAACCAGTTACAGGTTGAGATTAATTACTCTCTCAATATGGGTGGCATATGACAGACAAGGCGAAATTACTAGTTTTACATTTATATGTAGAAAGTTGGAGGTCATTGACATAAAGTTCCCACGACGAAAGCTCCATAATGTACTCACATTTCTTTTTCTTGCCCCGTCTTATTCTCACAGGGCATAGGAATGCCATATTGAATAAATGTTATTTTAATGCATTATTGACTAAAATATAGGATACTATTGAACGAAACACTTTCTTTTGTCTAAAAAAATAAACGATTTACTGTTTCACATGTCAGAAAAGTTCACAAAACAACTTTGATGTGTTTCGTTTTTGCAGTATCCATCGTGTGCATGCATAAGACTCAACATAATAAAAAGAATCATTTTGTAGTTTTCTAATTAAATAATAGCATCAGCAATTTGAATACTAATCAAACTTGATGTTGAATTAAAAGTTAAGCTAACTTATTCGGAACAGATAATTATAGTAATAGAACTAAAATAAAGCTTAAGACAACGAAACGCAAGTATAGGAATAGCGGCCATATTTGATTAGGCGTTAAACCGACGATATCAACAAGAGGTTATGAGTTTCATTTTATACATCAGTATCCGGAATACCGGTACCATTCGAATAACCGAAATAATTATTATTGAAAATTAGGCTTTGATATAATGAAAAGATACACCTAAGTGGTACAAACCTAATGAAACAAAATAATCGTTATGCAGTTTTAATATATATTTCATAAAACAATTTAACGGATTATATCGCGTATATTATCTCATTTTAGTTCCCGACGTTTCGGAAGCTTTCCAGCTTTCCATGGTCACGGGAGGACAGTCCTCCAATGTTTTATTTCAATGAGTAATAATCGCGGAAACAGAAGAAAATATTATATATTTCATAATTCAAGATTAAGTATACAATATAAAGGCAGTCGTCCATTTATCGCAAAAATGGTTTTTTTTAACAACATGATTACATCGTATAGTTGCTTTGGCACATTTACATACAAAAATACGAACCATTTATTATAATTATAACAATTATACAACGTTCAAAGAATCAATTATATCTAAACTATATAAATATTTATCTTTACATATTTACTTGTAATAAAAACATTATTGACAAATAAAAATTAAAGAATGTAAAAAAAACCGGCATAGAGCATGTGGGACCATGCTCAATGTAGGGTTCCGCAGTCGTTTATACAAAAATAAAAAAATGCACTACAGATGAAAAAAATACAATATGAAAAAAAACACTAACAAAAGAGCGTATCTCCCCGGCACTTACGTTCTTTTGCTGAGCAGCGCAGTTTTTTGGCAATAACTTAAAAACGGTATGTCCGATCATGTTGAAAATAATTTTCGTTGGAATTATTTATTAAGCTATATATTTGTACATTTTTTCATATTTTTTGAACATACCGTTTAGAAAATAGATGAGGGGGACGACAATTTTTGCTACTTTCGGAGCGAATATTTCCGAAAATATTCACTAATTCAAGACAATTTTCTAGAAACCTCAAAATGTTTTTGGAAGATCCGTCGACTGATGTGCCACACATTGATATTTACTGAAAACATTTTTTTTCAGTTTCGGTTACATGTATGGAGTGCCCCCCTAGAAATATATATATATTTTATTTAACAATCAAACTAAGTAACGGCTTACACAAGACACCTATCTTATAGTTTTTGATTAAAATGCCTGTGACATACGGACGGACGGACGGACGGACCTGACGAAACTATAAGGGTTCTGTTTGGCTACGGAACCCTAAAAAACAGATCGCTACCTAATATAAACAAATTATGTATGATATTATATTAATTTAAATGATAAACTTGAATTATGTATACATGTTTTTTTCCTCTGTAAGTAGTTGCCGTAGAAACTTCTTCAATGATCTTTTTCTTTTTTTTCCACGATATCTAGACATACAGTATACCTAACAAAGTTAAAAAAATTTCGTGTAATTTTTTAAATCAAACGTATCTACAGCAAATTAGGTAAAATATTATTTACAGCCATTATAAACAAATTCACGGTTAATAATAAAATATATATATC
The DNA here is from genome assembly GCA_905404275.2 of Hedya salicella. NCBI lineage: Eukaryota > Metazoa > Arthropoda > Insecta > Lepidoptera > Tortricidae > Hedya > Hedya salicella. Next base: position 10,663,484 of record FR990114.1, on the reverse strand, counting down.
TTTTTGGCATTAAGCAAATAGTATGCACTCTAGATGTTAGATCTTTTCAAAATTTACATTTATTATACTTATACCTATTATACCATTAAATAATGAAGTATTTTATTTCATTTAAGTACAAAACAATGGTTTTAAGTATGATGATCCGCCATATATAATCATTAGAGTAACAAATTTTAAAAACCAAACAGTTCAAAGATGTTGCGTATCAGTTAACGAATGCCACTGCTCATGTCTATGGTCCGGGAATTTAATGCAGTCCATCCAATGCTTCAGTCTTCTGCCCTTACTACTTGCACCCAACACTAGACTTCCGAGGAAGTCATTGGGTTTCCCGTAGTCCTTGTCCCAAACGGTGAGTGTCAGGTTTTGCCGAGATAACTCGGTTGGACGAGTTTCGAAGAGGATCTCCTCGTTCCATACTGGATTCAGGTTCCGCCATTTGATTGAGGTTTTGTGCTTCTTGTGATATGGATCGGGGTCGAGATGCCTGAAAACAAAACTTAATTTCAGCAAAATGGGGTTGTGGCAGTCTGTACTATTGAATGTGATGTATTGCATTGTGTGTTTTTTGGTGGCGGTAATTTGGATGAATGGTGTCGAGTCGGTCAGATATTATTATAATTCCACGCTATCTTTAATAGGTTGTCGGGAACTATTAATAGTATGAATAAATGCTTGGTATAATTTCCACTATTTGATTAATATTTAATGGTACTCTTACTTGTAGTTTGCGTAACAGTACCAATTTATAAACTACCTAATGCAATTAACAACAACTTAGAAATTCCTAAAACTTCTATTCAATTTCAATTGCTCTTTAAAGGCGAATTTCGACAAAGGGTCCTTAACTAACTTTTCAACTTAGTTAATACCGATAACTTCGGTACATAAACATTTTAATAACATTTTTGAAGTAGCTAACCTATGAAGAGACAAGTAAAAAATAATCTTGCTTATATCTTCACAAAGGGATCAGAATATCCATTGTTATCGTGTGCCGGGAGACCAACGCTTGGATCTGGGTCCTGTAGCAGGTACCCAAGCCTCATAGGTTCTGTGGGTTACAAACTGGTGGATCCTGAGAATTCTATCTAGGCGGAGTTGTGAGGGCGCTGGGCGCTTTCGTACTACCCGAATGAAGCCATTGTTGCTGAGCCCACCTTTATATAGTATCTTCAAGTAGGAGACATGAATCGAAAGACTCATACTTACAACTTCACAAAGGGATCAGAATATCCATTGCTGTCCTGCGCCGGGAGATCCGCCGCCCTGCACACCGTCACTACAAGCGCTCGCTTCTTGGTGCTGTAGCAGAGACCCAAGAGAAGCCTAGGTCCCGTGGGCTGCGAGCTGGTAGATCCTGAGAGCGCTAAGCGAAGCTGAGTGGGCGATTTGGCACATTCTCGGAGCGATATTGTCGCTGAGCCCATTTCGTCGCAGCCGTATCTGGAATTATATTTTTTCGTGTAAGAACTTATCTGATGAGAACAACTTTTCGTCAGCTATGTCTCTCAGCCTGGTTTTAGAAAACATATTATACCTAACAACAAAAAATCATAGAATCATTTACGTGTAGATGCATTATAACTTATACATTTAAATAGCGTGACCTAAATAAATCGAAATCGCCTGGCTCTAGTAAATATTGTACCTACTCTAGTCATTTAAACGGTTGCTTGCAACTTTGTGCAGGAGCATATTCTAAAGTAATGGAGTTTAAAAGCGAAAACACTTTCGAGATTGTAGTCATTTCTCTAGCTTCTCTCTGATAGCTTTATAACTACCGTGGGCTATATTTATTTTATAACTTAAAAAAAAACGATAACATACTTGAGCACGTGCTCGTGTACTTAAATTACTCTCTTTAATTTATTTACCTACTTACAATATGCAGGATGAATCCTAAATCGTGAACAAAATATTTTTGAGAATCATGATCAGGGCAAAGAGATGACATCATCTTTTGGCGGTAAAAAATATATTCCCTTGTTATTTCATCATAATTCATGGTCATCCTACATTTTTTACGCATTTGACCCATGAATGACAAGTCACTACTAACTAAGTAAGGTGACCAAAAGAAAATGTGTGTGAGACGGAAAGGCTTTTAAAAGTATATCGAAAAATAATATTTCTGTATATTACTTATACCGCGTATTTACCTTTACTTACCATACTATAACTTACTGACTACCAGCCTTGCGCTTCATAGTGGTAGGGTACATACATACTTAACTGTTATAAAATATTCCTAAATTGTATTTTAGACGAATATAAATTAAGCTAATTTTTTTTGGCTGTCAATGTCAGTTACCTGTCATCGTCGAATAAAAATATCTCAAGGGTTTTAGTGGCGAGGTCAGACTCAGTGATGCCGAAGAAGTGGAGCGTTTCGTTGAACTCGGGGTTTTTCGTCTTGTGCACAGTCTTTGTTCGTAGCCGGTTCGAATATAAGCCTTCTGTGAAGTTAGGAAAGAATAAGTGATATTTAGACAATCAATTGATATTGTCAATTATTACGCGATTAAAGCTTATTTTTAACACCCCACCAATAAAAATGGGAGTTATAAGTTTAAGTTTTCTGTGACTCGTATCTGTGTGATGAGCCGCATTTTATTTAGTTTTTTTTAATATTCATAATGTGATCTCGCTAACAATGTTCATAGCTATAAGATAATCGGTCCAGCCGCATGAAAGTTAGCAGCTTTCTTGATGTGCCGGGATTTTAATGGGGTCACCAATTACTTGTTAAACCAATATTCGCATCAATCTCGCACAAAAGCTGATGACGGACAGGTGCTGGTCTCTATATTCATACTTGAATTTTTCTTATAACCATTTTTAGACAGCCGTTATCCCAGTACTGGGATTGTACTGGGATGACGGTTGTCAAAAAACGGTTACAAGAAAAAAACTAGTATAGTACCTACTTAGCCCACTTTTGAGGGTCTACTCACATATGCATAGAATAATGTTTTCTATCTAAAGCGATTTCCATAACAAAGAAGTTGTGGGCTAAATCTGATACTTCTTATATGCGCCAAATACATAAAGGTACAGAAAAATTGATACGTACCTACTGGCAAAACTTCGAGTCTACAGAACGGGTCTGACAGCCCAGTCATGTCCATGCCGATCAGACCCCTTGCTCTGAGGACAGTCACCGCCAAGGACGAAGTGGCATTCTCGTAGGCTAGCTTGATTTCCAGGGTTCCGAAACCGGCGTCAGGTATCGTGGGCGCCCGTTCCGGCTTTGGCATTTCTTTCCGAACGCTGCGAAGGCTGTTACAAATGAAAAAAATATATGTTTCTCTCTCACGAGTATTCTAATTTTGGGATATTTCTGAATGAGACCGTGAGAACGCATCTTGTGATATTGTCGTATTAGTGTCCGACCGAAATTTCGGGTTCGGCAGGTTTCGGCCAAAAAAGACTTAAATCGAAACTTACCTACCCGTATTATTTAAGACTGGCAGATTGTCATTTTTGAAAATTAAATAACTACATCTTTTTTCAACTATTTTAAGTAAACTTCTTTAATTTTATTCCTAAGTACCTACCTTCTACTTACAAGTGGTTTATTGTTCATTTGTCTAGAAATAACGGTCCACTTTTCATTGATAATATTCAACGACTTTGAACGCATCTAGATAAAATCGGGGTCGGTTTCAGCCGAAACTAGAACCAAAACCAAATCTTCAGTTTCGGTTTCGGCATATAAACATGTTTCGGTCAGGCACTAGATATTTCCCAAAAACTAAATTTAACATTAATGGAACAAATTCATCGAAATTTTGAGTTTACATACATTCGCGGGTTTAGAATTTTTTATGACTAAATATTGCTTTGTTACAATAAAAATGCCCGAGCACTTAATTACTTGAACCTTTAGATAAAGGAGCAAAGACATAGCCCTACTTTCTGTATATTTTAGGGACACAAAACTGTGCTTATGTAGCAATATTTGAACGAAAAAGTTTTTCGGCAAAACTTCTCTACGTTTTCCGAATCGGTAGCAAACGTAAATACAACTAACTAATCTGTCTCCCTTGATTGAATTTTAGGCTCCAAGCTAACACTTGACGGGAGAGACCTTTATATAGGTCACTGCCTGTGATAAAAGTATTGCGACATCGTGGGTTACCAACGCAGTACTACTAGGTATTAATTTGGAGTAACTGAATTTAAGAAGTTATACCTGTAGGCACTGCCTTTGCTGCCAGTTCGTTTGAGGGAGGCGAGAGGCCGTTGGTTCAAGCTATCCGTCCGATGCAGGCTGAGCCCGCTGATGCCATGACTTAGGATGTCTGTTTCGTTCCAGTCGTGATGTTGCTCCTGGAAAAAAAAACATTACTTTTACGCACAGAGTGTTTTGCCAAGGTCAGCTTTTCTGTGCCTATATGGAGTCATGGTCGTTCAGGGTTTCAGGGTAGCCAGTTTCTTGGTTGCCTGCGTATGGAGTGATAATCGTTCAGGGTAGGCAGTGCCTTTGTGTGCCTATTTGGATCGTACGCCACTGCTTTTTACGAATGACAGCAGAAAAAAACAACCTTGTATTCGGTTGCCACTCGAAAACCTTTTTATCCCAGCGGTAATTTTTCAGTCATGTTTCTAATCTGGTCAAATTGTCTATGCGTTACGCTGCTACTACGCACAAGAATTTTACCGAAGCGAACAGCGGAGGGATAGATCGTCCTGCCATCTCCGTCGTGGGCTACCGCGACGCCGAACCCTATTGGCTGGGATCCAGTCAATGGTTTTCTTGGTCCACAGTTCGTTTGGCATGCGGCAAACGTGTCCAGCCCAGTCACACTTTAGCTTAGCAGCTGTTAAGGCTACTTGGGTTACATGGGTGTTGGAAATTAAAAATTACTGAATAATAACCGGCCAAGAGCATGTCGGATCATGATCAGTGTAGGGTTCCGCAGCAGTTCATACGAAAAAATGCACACTACAGGTGAAAATAAGCGTATCTCCACGGCACTTACGACCTTTTGTTGAGAAGTGCCGTTTTTCGGCAATAACTCAAAAACGGTATATCCGATCACGTTGAAAACAATATTCGTTGAAAGTAAATCAATTAAGCTTCATCTTTGTAATTTTTTTCATATCATTGAAGTATTATCTAGCTACTTAACCAAACACTCACTTACTTTTGGTAACTGTACCTAGTTAGTTACCTGTCACCATTCTTATTCTAATTAAAAATAGAGTTCAATACTAACTAGCAAGCAAGTGAGTGGTTACTCTCCTGCCAACCAAGAAGAAAATAGTGACAAAAACAAGTTTTTTAGGGTTCCGTAGCCAAAAAGGCAAAAACGGAACCCTTATAGTTTCGTCCTGTCCGTCCATTCGTCCGTCCGCCCGTATGTCACATGCATTTTACTCAAAAATTAGTATACTATTGATGAAATTTGGAGTATAGATGTTATACTTATAAGCCGCTACTTAGCTTGATAGTTAAATAATAATAAATTGTGTCTCGCCCCCTCTATGTTTTCTAAACCGTATGTCCAAAGAATATGAAAAAAAAAATACAAAGATAAAGCTGAATAAATACTTTCAACGAAAATTGTTTTCAACATGATTAGATATACCCTTTTTGAGTTATTGCCAAAAAACTTCTTCTTTCTTTTTTTTTTCTCAGCAAAAGGACGTAAGTACCGTGAAGATACGCTCTTTTGCTAGTGCACTTTTTTATGTCGTATTTTTATCATCTGTACTGCTTTTGTATGAACAGCCGCGGAACCCTACACTGAGCATAGTCCGACATAATCTTGGACGGTTTTTTTTAATGTATTTTTTTATGTATTTAAAATACTATGAAACAGAAGGCCTTTTAAAAGGCCTCTTGGGCGGCTAGAGGTTAACGATCGATTAGAGTATTGTTTCATGAAATATAATTCTGAGGGCATAAAAAAAGATTATTACGCTTGCTGCGAATTGAAAATGCTGGTAAAATATCGAAGTATGTTTTTCGATAAGACCGTAAATATAAAAAGGCTTTTGGTAATCTGATAAATATTCCTTACAAATATTTTATGTCAATTTAATATACTTCAGTACTTAATGTATTTCCTTGGGACGAATAAGGTATGCCCTGAATTTATAAGGCGGCATCGCGAGTTTTTGAAGAAATGTTAGCAAATAGCAATTTCGCCAAACTTTTAATTTCCCAACTCCTTGGTCTATCCCAACCCCAACGAAAGTCCATCTTATTTCCAACACAGTTATTTACTGGAAAAGTTAGAAAGTTTGCTCAAAGTGCCTTTACAAGTTGCAAATTATTATTATTATTACTTTAAATCTTAATTGTTTTATATACTCTGACATTTAGAATTTTATTCGAGACACATTCTAGATTATTTATTTTTTATTAACAATCCTTTTGGGATTGGTGTTTTTTTTTCACATTTTCCTTAATAAAACAAAATCTAAGGCATATGATACCTTATTTGATCCAGTAACAAGATTTTTAATTTTTGCCCCCCCTATTATTCATCGTTTTTTTAGAAAATAAAAATATATTTTTAAATATTTCCTGTGCAATACATGTGGGCTGACCATGTTTATAAATATTCCAAATTTAAAATAGATAGCGTAAGTAGTTTTTGAGGTTTCACACAGGTGTATATCAAGGAAGCATTCTTGGACCACTGCTCTTTATGTAATGTTTGCCGACGATACGACCCTGGTGCTAATAGGTCATCTTATGAACGCGAAAATCATTAATGAACATTATAAATTGGATGAATAATAACAATTTAATAATAAATATTAATAAAACTAAATGCATGCAATTTATATCATATAATTCTTCTGACATTCCTATTAATTTAAATTATAAAAATGAAATGATTGATAAGATCGATAGTCTTAAATTCCTCGGTATCATGCTGGATAAGCACTTAAATTGGAAGGCACATATTGAACACATATGTACAAAATTAAATCGTTTTGTCTTTGCGCTTAAACGGTTGCGTGACACTGTTTCAACAGAAGCCGCACTCATGGCCTATCACGGCTATGTATCAGCCGTGCTTCTGTATGGTCTAATTCTCTGGGGAAGTTCTGTAGAAGTAGACAGAGTATTTAAGATACAGAAAAAATGCATCAGAGTCATTTGCGGAGCGTGGTTTGATGATAGGTGTGTTCCACTTTTCAAAAAGTTACAAATTCTGCCTTTGCCGTGTTTATATATCAGAGAAGTGTGTTTTGTAAAATCTAATTCAAATTACTTTGAATTACGTGGAGAAACTATGCAAAGGCAGACGAGATTGAAGGATAGGCATCTGCTACAAAGACCTCGCTGCCATACTATGCTATACGAGAAAAATATCTTTAACATGTGCATTGACATTTTTAATCGTATACCCAATGACATTAGAATTTAAGAAGGAAATAGTTTTAAAAATAATTTAAATAGCTGACTGCTCGACGGTTGTTTCTATGTTGTAAAAGTTTTTTTCGAGTCATGTAGAATTAGGTAGAATTATATTATTGACATTCTATATTTTATTTTCTATAATTAATTGTTCTTACTCATTAGTTTTAATCATCCTAAACATTTGCATGCCTGTTTGTAGGCTTAATACATAGTACTTTTTAATTACATGTAACAACTGTGTAACTGTATCCGTGGCAAATAAATCTTTGAATCTTGAATCTTGAAAAGGTAGGCGGGGTGTGTTAAGTGCATTTAAAAACTCTTCGCGATAGTTTATGGCATCATCCGTGTTCACTACATAGTCTACAGACTTGTATTCTGAACCTTCAAACGACTTCAATAAAATGTCATTAATAACGGAAGTCTGGTCGTTCACAGGTGTCAGAATCACTCGTTCACATAACCACTCCATGGACTTGCTGTGTAGATTTTGAACATCTGGGAAAATTTGAGAGATTAGGTCGTCAATGGTCCGCACAACTAAGGCGAGATCCGATGGAATTGTAATCCTTCCCTCAGTTTCGGGATATTCTCCATTTCCTATTTTAAGGAGAAGGTCGGAGAATTCTCCAGCGCAAATATCGACCTTAGAGTGCACTCGCATATTTATGTTAAAGTGGAGTTTTTTGATTAAATGCCAAATATTTGGCGCATTAGTGAAGTTTTAACTTCATCAGCTCGAGTTCCCCTCGGTACTACAGGCAGAGTCTGACGGAAGTCTCCAGCGAACAGCGTAGTGACTCCACCCATCATACCATCGTTCCCTCTAATGTCTTTCAAAGTTCTATTCAGCGCTTCAAAGCACCCTTTATGCGTCATTGTACTTTCGTCCCAGACTGTTACCCCTTATTTCACACCTATCAGGAATGAATTTCCAAAAATGTTAAAATTAGTTTTCTTAGTTTTACATGAAGAGTCTATACGCGAAATATTATAACATTTACTCAATTAATTACAGGTTTTCCATACAAACTTTCAACCCCAATTTAATCCCGTTAGGAGGTGAATTTCCAAAAATGCTGAAATTTGTTTTCTTAGTTTTACATGAAGAGAGAGAGAGAGAGCGAAATCTTATAACAGTTACTCAAACAATTACAGGTTTTCCATACCCACTTTCAACCCCAATTTCACCTCGTTAGGGGATGAATTTCCAAATATGTTGAATTTAGATTTTTTTGTTTCAAATGTTTTTTGAACAAACTTTCAACCCAAATTTAACACCGTTAGGGGATGAATTTCCAAAAATACTGAAATGAGTTCTCTTAGTTTTAAATGAAGAGTCTATACGCAAAATATTATAACGGTTACTAAATTAGTTACAGGTTTTCCAAATAAACTTTCAACCCCAATTTAACCTTGTTAGGGGATGAATTTGAAAAATGCTGAAAGTAATTTTCTTTGTTTCAAATGAAGAGTCTATAGGTGAAATATACTCAAATAATTTAAGGTTTTCTATAGCAACTTTCAACTCCAATTTAACCCCGTTAAGGGATGAATTTCCAATAATGCTAAAATTAGGTTTATTTGTTTGAAATCAAGAGTCTATACGCGAAATATTAGCAGTTACTCAAATAATTACAGATTTTCCATACAAACTTTCAACCCCTATTTAGCACCGTTAAGAGATGAATTTCCGAAAAAACTGAAATGAGTTTTCTCAGTTTTAAATGAACAGTATATACCCGAAATATTATAACAGTTACTCAAACAGGTTTTCCATACAAACTTTCAACCCCAATTTAACCCCGTTACGGGATAAATTTTCAAAAATTCCCCCATCAATGTTTTTCCATGTACATTAGGAGATTGTGACCGAAGTTTTAAGCGTCTAACTTTAAAAACGACATGTTTCCCATACAAACTCTTTTTTAATCTTCTTAGGGGATGAATTTTTATGCCAACGCTAAATTATTTGTTTTGTTTTTTAGTAAAACACCTTCATGGAAGATTCAAGTCTATAACTTTTCAAATGAACGATTTCCATACAACGATTCAACCCCTATTTCAACCCTTACGAGTTGAATTTCAAGAAATCCTTTCTTAGTACACGTTCACGTACTATAAAGAATATACGTTCCAAATTTCATGCTTATATCTTTAGCGGTATAGGCCGTGCGTTGTCTGTCAATAGGTCAGTAACGCAAGAGTTTTATAATATGTATACATTAATTTTAACATAAGATAATAATGGTTTATTGCCTAGTTGAATATTATTAATAAGGTTTGTAATCTGTATAGAAGGAAATTACATCGATTTAAGTACTGGCGTCTTAAGAAGATGGAAGAAAAATTTGGTGTCAGTCAGTGGTCGGAAACTCTCATACAAAAATAAGATGTATGGCGATCGAGTTACTTCACCAACAACATAATACGTGAATAAGGTAATGGCAACACTGATCGGATGTCATTCGTGTCGAATCCTGACGTCTGTTAACCTAATGGTGGTTTTCATTCATTTTGATAATTGTTCTGAAGTTTTTGAAATTTGTTGTGGCGTTGAGTTGAGCAAATTTGCTCCGCCGCTCAATTAACTATGTGCGTGAAATATTGTAGAGACAGAGACTCGTCATGTTTTGAGATAGAGTCGTGGTGTTTTGAGATAGTGTTCTACAAAAAGGTTGCTAACGAGAATTTTCCATAGACCAGGGGGCCCCGTGTGCTTTTATGGAATAAACGGTACCTATTGTTAGGAGGTATACTTAGCATTAAACCTCTCAGTAGATTATGTACTTATCACACATTGTTATTAAAGAACTAATAAACTATTAAATTTTTGTAAAATTTCAATGTAAATTTCAGTTTATTAAGAATTTAATAAAGTTTTCATCACATTTATGATATGTTTAATTTTTACTCGAACAGTAATTCAGATTATGAAAGTCGTGCTACAGTGAGTAACTTCGGTAATTACCGGATATGGTAAACCCTACTCTGTGCATAATCGGTTTTTCACTACACTACTTTTAAAATTGTGATGACATGGCAACATTTGATTTTTCTTATATTGGTGGAGCATTCACCCGATGGTAATACAAATCGTTCAGAATAAAAATAGTATGAAGTTCCGTCTCTTAAAACGTAGTGATTATATTCTCTTTGGTGTCAGTTACAAGTCATCTCAATAAATATTGACGCGAATTGTAGTCAACGATCAAGTTTATCGACATAAATGTATCTCAAACCATCTCCGATATCCCTCATACTTTCTCCAAGTCCATCATCAGGTCTATCTGGTTGCCAAGAGGATAAAAATAGCCCACACTACATGATTCTATCTCAAACAGACTCCGAGTTCCATCATACTGCTTCCAAATCCATCATTTGTAAACGTTTGAGATGTTGTCGCAATGAATGCCTAAAACGTAGTAGTATTGGCGTTTAATTATTAAATTTTATATGTTAATATTAGTAGAATCATAATCGTCATATATTCACTAAATAAACTAAACTAGAAGTGACCCCTAAATAAAAAACTAAATACTTCATTCTACGAAATCACTACTCTAAAACTACAATTTCAAATAAAAAATCAAAATACTTCCTTGTATAGCAATCCCATTCTTTTACTAGATACACATCGAAACTAACTGTGGAACATCACTAGCACTACACGTGTTTTCGTTAGAAAGGAATAATCTAATCGTGTTTTGCATTTGATCAAAAGGTACAGAAATATTTCACTAAGTACATCTTAGTAGCCAGTATAAAATGGACTCACAACAACTGTTTAATTTACGGTTCATGCAATGAATTTGATTTACCTGTTGAATGTTATGCCATATTTTTATAGTTAGAAGATCTGTTATCCTTTCCAATTAAAATCACGCACGCACAGATCGTAAATATGGACGCTACTAAACGAGTGGTAGGTCGCGCGATCTTATATCTAACCAAATAAGCGTGGTGAGCGCGAGTCGCCTTACATGCTCCGTCTGGTGGTTTTCAGGGTTGCGTTTCAATGTTGATTATTATATGTTTTATCCAAATTGTTTTGTTTGGGTCATACTAATTACGGTTTTCAAATATTGCCCATAGACTCTTTCCATGGGACCTTTAAACCCCATTTCCGTAATAGGGGTATTTTTATAATAGTATAGTCTCGTCAAGCACGAACGTCCTAACGGAGTCCGGAGTAAAATGTAATAATCTTGAGTCCTTAGTTTTCTTAACATTACCTACTATTTCAAAATACAACCAGCAACAAAACTTCCTGCCGTTTATAGATAGGTATACACGGCCTAATTTCTTCATGCTTTGTTAGTTAAATCACGCCTGATTACTCCTGCCAATTTCGACGTACCTATACATGCCTAGAAATATGTCTTTGATTGGTTCCTTATGAGTATCTTACTTCTTGATTCGAAAACGATCATCATCTTATATCATTATCATTATAGGTCCACAACTAGGTCTATAATGAGTTTCTTATATATATGCTTCTGTTTTGAAAACAAAACGTCTAAAATAAAGTTATGGCATATATGGTTTAACAGCCGTAATCAGCTGTTACTCTTACTACTAACAGGTTATCGTGAAATTAAACCTAAATCTCTTTGACCTCTTTCTCAGCAATAGCTTATAAATGATACCAGACAATTTTTCTAATTTTGAAAGGCACAACTTTTATTCTCTTTTATTTTTAATTGGTAGCCATAAATCACTAGGCAACAGAACAAAACGCATAAATAAAGAGCTTAACCGAACCCAATAATTCTTTTGATGCTTGATTGAATTGACTTTTACACCAATAAAATAATTTCCATTAGGGTTAAGATAAATTCTTAGAAGGGTTGACCTCAATTAAGTAAGAGACAATAAAGATATTTTTATTCGTCGTTGCCATGTTGCCCCGTCGGGTTCACCCCATTTTCTCGTGCTACATGACGCAAGCAGCCGGATAGATTAATAATATCTAGAAAGGTCACATTGCTGAGTATCCAACGACTTCTACGTACAAATAACATGTTAAACCCAAGGCAGTGTTGTGTTATTGACATTGTCCGCCATGCGTCGGCTAAATTCGCAAACCTCCTAACTCCATCGGAACAAATTTTACAGGAGGCACAAAAATGTAAACTATAACAATATGGCGGTCGGTTATTGCGAGGTTTTCTATTTCGGTTTTTAAACTTAAACGGTTTTTTCCCTAGCATTTAAGAGTTGTGCCATTATATGCGTTCAGACTTTAACTATCTAAAAGTGCCAAAACATTATTTTGAAAAACAATGGAGTTACGAGGTTTGCGACTTTAGCCGACGATCTTTATTGACATTTAGGCTCATATTTGTATGAATAATTTTGTTCCGATTAAATGTCTTTGCGTGATAAGACGGCTGTTATTGTTTTAAGTTAATGCCAGCTATCCGGAAATCAACTGGCAGTGTTGTGATACTGTCATTGTCTGATATAGGCACAATATAACGTTTAGGTATAATGCGTGTGTCATCTTATTCCGATAATCTTTGCCGTGACGTAGCGACGAAACAACCGTTATTATTTTATGGTAATGACAGCTATCTGGGAATCACTGGCAGTATTGTGTTACTGACGTTGCCGGCTAAGTTTATCGCTATTTAGGCGGTATACTTATAACGTTTTTAATGAGTTTGTAATCTTGTTCAGATCATGTTTGCTTTGATGTCGTGACGAGACGATTGTTCCGATATCTTTACCGTGGCGGAACGTAGTAATGAAACTAATGTTATTGTTTAATGATAAAGACAGCTATCTGGGAATTATTGTCAGTATGGTGTTACTAACATTTAGGCAAAAAATAATGTATTTTCAACATTGTGTTATCCTATTCCTATAATCTTTGCCTTATATAGCGTTGCGACTACGTTATTAATTGCCCCCCCCCCCCCCACCCTATGTTTATTGAATTTAGATAGGATGTAAGCTTTGTTAAGGAGTTTGACATTTTGTTCCTATAATCTTTGCCGTGACGTCGCGTTCCCAGATGGGAATGACTAGCAGTGTTGGGTTACGAACTCAGTCAGGAAATAATATTTTAACGAGTATGTCATCTTGTTACGATAATCTTTTCTGTGATGTAGCAACGCGACGACTGTTTGTTTTATAGTAATGACAGCTATCTGGGAACAATTGCCAGTTTTGTGTTACTAACATTTAGGCAGAATATAACGTGCCTTAATCATTGTGTTATCTTATTCCTATAATCTTTGCCGTGATATAGCGACGAGACAACTGTAGTTATTTTATGGTAATGACTGCTATTTGGAAATCACTGGCAGTGTTGTGTTACTGACATTGTCCCCCCATGTTCATTGACATTTAGGTAGGATGTAAAGTTTTTAATGAGTGTGTCATTTTGTTCCTATAATCTTTGCCTGACGTAGCGTTCCAGATGGGAATCACTGGGTGTGTTGTTTTACTGACTTTTAGGCAGGATATAATGTTTTTAATGAATGTGTCATCTTATTCCAATAATCTTTGCTGTGACGTAACGACGAGACGACTGTTTGTTTTATGGTAATGACAGCTATCTGGGAATCATTGGCTGTATTATATTTTTGACAATACCGGTTCTATTGACATTTGTGGAAAATTGATTTCAGAGAAATGCGACCTTCCAGGGTAAACATTGATTGTGAAATTGAAGCTAACACGGAATATAATAGGTATGATTGTAAATGTAACATGTGATATGAATGGATGTAACACATTTTGTTTAGGCCGCAATATTCACGTGTAACTTAATGATGTGGTCGTGATATAAGAAGAGTTACCTTTCATCATTATCATCATCATCATCGTCAACCAAATCACTGCTCACACGTGCGCGCACATACAAACATGTTACATTTATAACCCTGTGTTTTCGTCATACTAAAAAAAAAACTTTTGAGTCGGAAGGTAGGAAGGTAAACCTTCCGAAACGTCGGGAACTCAAGGGAAGCAATACGAGTATACCGTTTAAATCTATACTATAGGGTAGGCCAAAAATGGTTCAAGTCCAGTATCGTCGAAAATTTTTTTCATTTGTTTCTGATCTTTGTTTATAATAGGCCAAAAATGTTTGCACTTTTGAAACATCGATAAAAAATTAACTATACATATTTTTCTATATTTTATTAATTTAACCTAGTAACAGATAATTGCAATTTTTTTTAATTACATCATCCAAATGTCCTCCGTCTCGTCGGTGGCACTCATGCAATCGACTATGAAAACCTTGAAAAACTCGCTGACACATCCTGCCAGGGATCGCGGCAATTTCATCATCTTTTTATAAAACTGCTTAACACAAAAAACCCCTTTGTTTCCCGTGAAAAGCTCGATTATAAATAAAATTGTACGAAGTGATCTATAGTTTACTGCCAATTTCACGCTGCTCACTCCGACAGTTTCCAAAAAAATCAGTGTTGCTATTTGCAAAAATTTATGGCCCACCCTATATTATAAAGTTGTACAAATGAAATGTATGTACATTGAAGATATTTTCAAAAAAATGGATGTAACGGATTATTTGGACAAATTTGGCTACAAAACGCGAAATATTTTATTTTTTGTACGTTTGTATGTGACGTTGCGGCTAAAGAAAAAATAGGGTTATGACTTTTTTTTCCTCCGCGGGCGAAAATTGATGCTTTTACGTTATCGCGGAATCAGAATAAATACTGTTCACTTGCCAGATATTTTTGACAATACGTTAGTTGCACATCGGCCTACGAAGCTGGCGGTCCCGGGCAAGTGTTTGTGTGATGAGCACGAATATTTGTTCCTGGGTCTTATATGTTTATACATTTCGTATATACATTTCTTTTTATTACAGTCTTGATAATAGCGCCACCTCTCGCCGAGCCATGGTAGCTGTAAAGGTATCTGTTCGGGGTGAAAGTAACTTCACAGTTTTGCAGTAGGCAGCGCTAACGGTTAAAGAGTCGGATGCACCATACAGAGATCCATAAGCAAGAACAGATGACAAAATTCGTTGACTACTGGTATGGACGATTAGCTCAGTTGGTAGAGCGTGTTGCCCCGGTCTGGCTTATGGCACTGGTTCAAATCCAGTATCGTCGAAAAAAATTTCATTTGTTTCTGATCTTTGTTTATAATATTTTATATGTATTTAAGTATTATATTCATCTGCCCAGTATCCATAGTACAAGTTGCTTAGTTTGGGATTAGGTCGATTTGTGTAAGATTAGAATATAATAGAATATATTTTTATTGTATAACTGTGTACAAAGATGGTAATAATAATATATTTCGTTACAACAGTTTTTCCACCACGGACGTACAACATTTAACATTACAAACTGAGGAAAATTTGTACATGCATTATTTATAAGTATAAAACTCATTAATAATATAGAATACTCTATCAATGAGCCATTTTTTAGGCTGGTCTTAAATTGTTTACTATTGAGTCTGATAATGATTTATTTATTTATGCTTCGAGGTTTAATTTAAACTAATATACTCTTCTATTTTAGCGATTATCACTCATTGAAATAAAACAATTTAAACGGATTATATCGTGTATATTATCTCATTTGAGTGCCCGGCGTTTCGGAAGCTTTGTAGCTTCCGTGTTCACGGGGTCGTCTAAGAAAGGATATATTTTTCTCTGTCAAAGTTATACAATTTCTGTAAACTACCCAGATGGGTCTAATTTGTAAAGACAGTTACACATGTGCCAAAAGGGCTTGATTATTTTATTTTAAAATAATAGTAGTCATAATTAGGTAGTTAATTTTAGTTTAAACTTTTAATTTAGCTCTATTTTAAACCATATATTTACAAGAATTTATAATTTGAAGTAACAGAATTTGTTAATTGCTTTTACATATTTTTGTTAATAAAATTACTATGCGAAATGCGTAGGTACTCCTATATCGTAAAGATATATGTGAATTTATTTTGATTTCAAACAAGATTTTTGCATTAAGCTGAGCAAAAAATATTTATGAAAGTCTATCTATGCCAACTTCTACAGTAAAGTTACTTTTCATTTCATTCATAATTTAAAAGCCTGGGCTCTTGATAGAATTATTTCACTCTACGAGCGAGAGAAATCGCTGGAAAAACGAAATTAAATTAATCACAATGACAAAAAATATCTACGCCACTTCCTTTTTAGGGCTCCGTAGCCAAAATGGCGAAAACGGAACCCTTATAGATTCATCATGTCTGTCTGTCTGTCCGTCCGTATGTCACAGGCATTTTACTCAAAAACTATAAGATGTACATTGATGAAATTTGGAGCATAGGTGTCGTATGTAAACCGCTACTTAGTTTGACAGTTAAATAAAAAATATTTATATTTCTAGGGGGGCACTCGATACATGTAACCGAAGCTGAAAAAAAAAACATCAAATATCAATGCGTCGCACATATTTCGACAGTTATTCTAAAAACACTTTGAGGTCTCTAAAAAAAAATTTGATTTAGTGAGTATTTTCTGAAATATTTGCTCCGAAAGTAGCAAACATTGTGTCTCCCCTCCCCCCCCCCCTCTATTATCTAAACGGTACGTTAAAAAAATGTGAAAAAAAAAACAAAATAAAGCTTAATAAATACTTCCAACGAAAATTGTTTTCAACATGATCAGACATACCGTTTTTAAGTTATTGCCAAAAAAACTGCGCTTGTCAGCAAAAGGACGTAAGTGCCTGGGAGATACGCTCTTTTGTTAGTGTTTTTTTTCATATCGTATTTTATTCCACCTATAGTGCATTTTTTTGTATAAACGGCTGCGGAACCCTTCATGGGGGAGTCCGACTCGCACTTGGCCGCTTTTTTAAAATTCCTTTATCACATTCACGACCAAGGTTCGTAGCGCTAAGTATGTAGTCGATAACATAGGGAAATGAGTATATAGTGTAAAATTGTTAGGAGCAGCCGGTCTGGCACAACTTTCCGCGACTACGCTCGTCGAGTTATATAATATAGCATCACCGGTCTTTCTCGCATTGTATGGAAAGGAAAGAGACACACAATATTTGTCGTTAAAGTTTCGTTACAATCCAACACGTAGTTTTAAAATGAGAACGAAACTCCGTTTGTATTGGAAGGTGAAATTCGGCCGAGCTTGCCGGGGACTCCGAAGGAAATACAATAAAAAAAACGGTTTAAGTGTCTACTTACATAATAAGTACAAATATTAAAAATTTTAGTGGACAATTTTACTCAAATTGAATGTAGTCCCATGGTCAGAACGGCTTGTCTTATGAGTACTAGACGACGATATACAAATTAAATTATATTATGTAATAGATATATTTACATAGAAAACATCCCCAGACTTTGGAAATTTATGCTCATCACACAAATATTTGCCCTTACCGGGATTTGAATCTAGGGTCGTCAGCTTCGCAAGCAGCCTCCCTCCCGCTTAGCTAAACCGGTCGTCAAATAAAATGAATTTATATTTCGCCATGTATGTGATTAGGTATCATTATATAGTTATTAACTTTTAAAATATTCTGTTATCATTTTTACTGTTTTGTTTTGTTATCATCAATGAATAATATTTTGTATTCAAAGACATATGTAGGAGACAGCAATTTTGCTAACGCGTGAATAAATAAAAAAAAGTTGAACCATAGCTATAGTCGTCCAAGGGTTGATCATACTCGTAGTTAGTAGAAATATGAATAAAATTTGATGATTTTAAATAAAAATATTTTGTATGAAAATGACAATTTTTAATCGACATAGAAGCTTGTTCCCATACGTTTGGGCTTGGATGTAGAAATTAGGGTTTCCAATACCCGGTGTCCAGTACATTTCATTTTCAGGGAGGGGACATGCCCCAGTGACCCCACCTCCGCCCTTCGGACCGCACCTGGTCCAGTTTTTGTATAGGTACCTAATACCGGGAACCTGGTATGTAAGTATGGCCCATACTAAAATATTGATAATGTAAGTCCTAGCACAAATACATAAACCTTTCCCCAAACTGTTCCTAAGACTGCCTAATTTGAAAATTCGCGAATGATGAAACATTGAGTTACCAAAGTTTGTTTGTAACTATAAACCAACAAACAATAGCTACGGGTCCCTACACTGCCTACACTTACGTAAGTATATTCCAATTTCAAGTAAATCGTCAAATGAGGCTAATATTTCGTGACTAGCAAAAAAGATTCCAAGTAACAATTTCATCTCGTTGTAATTTGAATCCTACTTCAGCTGTAAAAAGATCGTGTTTCTTGTAAACCGGTGTCGTGTTAAAGACCTTCTTTATCATCAAATCTCGATTTAGCGGACTGTACGAGATCCCTTTGATTTATGCGAAAATTTTTCTCGACGTTACATAGGTTTGTGAGCACTTCGTGTTTAGCAATTTCATATTTTCAACGGTATAATAGTATTAGCTTTTATCGGCGTCTCCAATTTTATTTAATAAAATCAGTTCAAATATTAAAAACTGTCCTTAGTGGACCTTTACGTCTCTAAAGAAATATATGATTTAAATTGTATGTTGAAGGAAGCTTAGTACGCACAAGATTGTGTACAAAGTATATTAATGTCACTACATTTTCAGTTACACTTCTGGGTAAAAATAGTATTTTTTCTACTCCTGTACTTCTTTCTGTCGATTAAATGGTTACCAACTCTAATACAAAGACATACATTACTTAATACTTGTAAAACTCTATAGTCTATTTCCCAGAAACGCACTGCTAAACGTGTCACAAAGTCGCTATTTAAGTATTCCTTGGTGCCACAGAGTACAAAATTTCAATCTAATAATTTATACTCAGTGAGTCTCAAACTCATGTTATTTGAAATAATTTATATTACCAACTTTACCAACTGTTCGAAAAATCTGTCGTAATTAATGAATGGCCCCTTAGTTGTAGAAAAACTATTGTATTTAGACTTTTGTTTTAAACTGAGCTAATCGGCTTAAAGAATACAATGGCCCATTCGCTCAGTTTAAAAACCAAAGACTATATACAACAACGTTTGTATGATTCGGTCAAAAAACGCTAGTGGCCTCTTCCTTTGCGATACTTGCGATTGTCCTTACGCAAATAAAGAATGGCCCTTTAGTCGTACAAAAACTGTTGTTTGCAACGTTATATTTTATTTATTTACTTTATTCTAGAAACAATTTACATTGTATACGAATATATCCTTAAAAATAAGTACAATACTTTTATAGCTAGATAATCCTTAACCTACAGCCAATTTTAAAATACATATTAAAGTATACTAAATTTTAAAATTATTTCATCCTAATAAAAACTAATTTAATAAATGTCAATATAACTTTAGAAACTAGCGATCATTAAGACCAAGCGCGGGTATCGAAAAACTCGCATGGCAAGATGTTGATACCCACCTCACCAGTTGCTTCAAGTTGGATGTAACGCTACATCTGAAATGATGAAAATTAATAACGAAAGGTAATAAAATAAATCATATTTATACGCGATTAAGCCCCGTTTCGTTGTATTGTGATAATGGCGGAAATAACTTAAAAAAAAACCGACCAAGAGCATGTCGGACCATGCTCAATGTACGGTTCCGCAGCCGTTTATACAAAAAAATGCACAACAGAAGAAAAAAATACAATATGAAAAAAAACACTAACAAAAGACCGTATCTCCCCGGCACTTACGTCCTTTTCCTGAGAAGCGCAGTTTTTTGGCAATAGCTTAAAAACGATATGTCCGATCATGTTGAAAACAATTTTCGTTGGAAGTATTTATTAAGCTTTATATTTGTAATTTTTTTCATAAATTTTGAACATACCGTTTAGAAAATAAAGGGGGGGGGGGGGAGAAGAGACACAATGTTTGCTACTTTCGGAGCGAATATTTCCTGAAATATTCACTGAATTAAAAAAAAATGTAGAAACCTCAATGTGTTTTTAGAAGAACTGTCGATTGATGTGCTACACATCACGTCGATATTGGCTGAAAAATTTTTTTTTCATATTCGGTTACATGTACAAACTAAGTAGCGGCTTACACAAGACACCTATGTTCCAAATTTCATCAATTTACATCTTATACTTTTTGACTAAAATGCCTGTGACATACGGACGGACATGACGAAACTATAAGGGTTCCATGTTTGCCATTTTGGCTACAAATCATAAGGTTTTCTAGGTTTTAAGAATATACGAGCAGATTCCCGAAAAGTGATTGCCGCTATTTAAATCTATAGATATACTGGCCGCCATTTTACAAATTTTCGCCCCCAAAATCATAACAACTAATAAACTTCACCCATATTGTTCTGTTTTCGAAGAGTATTCGCCATCTTGAAATCCAAAAAGTGAATATCGCCATCTTGAATTTACTTGCCTAAATAACAAAAAATACTAATGTAATTAATGTTCCCAGCAAGAATATTTCGCGGTCTTTTCGTTAATAAGTGCTCCAACACTCTTTGCATAAATATTAACTTTAACTAGCTTTAATTAAAATGTATTATTACAAGATTTTTTATTTCCTCGCAAAACTCGTGAAAAGCACTACATATTTACTTTTCATTTATTTTGATTGTTTGTAGTTATAGCGGCCACGGTAATACATTCTATTCTATTAAAGATAGAACTTTCTGACAAACAAACATACAGACAGCAGACATTAGCAATATATATACGAGGCGAGAGGGACAAAAGTGACAACGGTTAGAATGCACTCATGTTTTAATAAATGTCATTTAATTTTTCAAACAAGTCACCTTGCAGTGCACTTAATGTTTGGTTTCTGAGTTTAAAATTCCCTTTGTAAAAAAAGTCACCAGCATCAATATCTGCCATAACAAAGCGCGCGAAAATATTTGACATGGTCCTAACAGACCCAGAAATAGAGTCGTGTCAGACATTTATTCGCGCTTTGTTGTTGCAGATATTAAAGGTGACTGTAATGCGGCGATCTTCACGTCATCATCTTCAAATTCCTGGCTTTTGAGATGCTTCTTTAGCAATGGAAATAGATAAAGCCAATAAGACCACGATCTGCTCAATATGGAGGATGTTCAATTAATTCAAAACCAGCATTTTTTAGAACAGTCATCGCAACTTTTGACTTATATTAGCGCGGGTACGTTATCTTGGTGAAACATAATTTTTTTTTTCTACTCGTCAACTATAATCTGATAATAAGAACGCCGCAAATCCTACTATAACCACATACTTTTTAGATTGGATCATCACTCTATATTCTATGGTCTATATTATATGTCACTGAACTAATACCTATATTATACAACTCCGCACAGAACTATAATGAATTTCAAAAAAAGAACGCGGTGTTTTGCAATTGTTTTTTAAGCTATGTTTCATTACCTGTAGTTTATGGGTTACCTACTCGTAGAAAAAGTATTGTATGCAATAGTTATATAATTAGCTTTTTAAGTCTCGTACCTTAATTAGGCCACTCAGCAAGCTTCGTGGCCTAAACGCGGTACTCGACTGAAAAAGCATACATTATATAACGATTGTATAAAATACTATAGCGATTTTGCCACGCCGCTGGCTGCTTATATCAGCGCGCAGGTTTCACTGGCAATGAACACCGCCAATCGTAATCTTCATTTCTTTAGCTATAAAACGAACGGGAACACGTCGATCAGCCATAACATTTACCCCACCTTTTTTTCATTTGTTCAGATACTACTGTCGTAGAGGGGGCTATAACTGTATTCTAATGTTTCTCAAAAATCTAGATTGACCTGCTCGTACTAAAATTTTTCAGCCACAGATATTTTTTTACCGTGCTTACTTAAATTTTCTCGTGTTTTAAGGACACACTTCAACAGAACAAATGTTTTGTTATAAAGAAAAAGTAAATCACTAACTTTTTTTATTAACATGATTAACATATGGCCGGCCAGTATTTTTTTGCTTACTAAAGAGTATATTATCTCATTCTATGTTTTTATTTAACTGGAGGATGTTCAATAAAAAAAAGTTCCTGATTTGCTTAGATGAACCACAATCAGGAGAAAAATAAGTAAGAAAAATTTAAATAACAGATTGATTAAATTGCAACGCATACGCATATAAATAAATTAAAAAACTAAGTAGGTATGCGACACACATTTCCTAACCGAAGCGAATGATCTCAAGGGCTGATGAATTCAAGTTGCGTAGATAAAGCTAAATATAGACATTTAAGGCCCAAGGTTTTAGATAGAACGTGTGTAATAAATTTTAGGGGCTTCTATTTTTAACTCATGAATGAAGGCTGTATTTAGATCAGTTAATTTATTCTCTTTAGATTTAGCGATAAGACACATGGCTTTGTCAGTTTCGCTCGCATGTTACTTAAAGCAATTTGCTTTTTTATGGTATGGAATAAGTAAACGAGCATACAGGTCATGTGGTAAATTAACTCTAGTGTGCATCTGCAATTTAAAGATTTGAAGTGCGTTGCAATCTTAAAAAAATATCGGATTTAGCCATGCACCGAAAGTCAACAGTGAAAAAACTGCGAAAACCACAGCTTAGTGGATGGACGGATTAGTTGCGTATAGTAATCATAATTGTACCTATGTATACCTACTTATGCTCGGAAATATTCCAGGTAATGTAGCAAAATAGCTCGATAAGTTCTTCGTTATAAGCGTTTAAAATATTATTTTATGCAAGCGTTTTATAATGTACGCTTTTTCAGTCGAGTACCGCGTTTAACATGTAGAGGCCGTTTCGAGAAGTTTGCTGTCACTGTACTTCTACTGGGACTAGAGTAGGGAGGTCCAAAAAAATTTAGTTTTCGATTTCTGGTTTGAACATCCATCTAATCTGTTGCTTAAGGCTACTTATTTAACATCCTAAAATATTGGCTCCCTACCCGTTGTAGAGTTGGTGATAATAGGTTGTTAAATACAAAAACTGCATTATTTTCGTTAGCCTAGCTTTTTTGGGAAGGCGGTGCTCATTGACTTTGAAATAACGATTTTATCGATTACTTACTCTACGTTTTACAGTATCAAGATGAATTGGTCCCATTATTTGTTACTTTTAGTTACTAATAATAAGGTTAAAGGTATCTCGTCTTGACGTCAAATGTAAGTCAAATAATAAAACAGCTCCAGATTCTGAAATCCAGCACGAAGAAAACAGTGCTTTCCCGCCTTGAAGAGTACTTTTCAAGGGGCTGGTAGACCAATTTTCAGCTAACTTAACGACTTTTCATAAATTTCATCTGAAAAGACCCCTCACTAATTTTATTTCTATGGGACAAACATTATTAAAAGATGCGTTTCTTGTGAGCAACACAGAAAACAAATCATACAGTTTTTGTACTTAAAAACCTATTATCACCAACTTCTACTACGATTAGTGAGCCAATATTATAGGATGTTAAATTAGTAGGCATAAGCAATAGATTAAATTGGTGTTTAAACCAGAAATCGAAAAAAAAAAAAAATGGACCACGCTAACTGGGACTCGCTCGATTATTTGTTTATCACTAGACCGACAAAAAAACGGCCAAGAGCATGTCAGACCATGCTCAATGTAGGGTTCCGCAGCCGTTTATACAAAAAAGCACTACAGATGGAAAAAACGAAATGAAAAAAAAAATACAATAACAAAAGAGCGTATCTCCCAGCCACTTAAGTCCTTTTGCTGAAAAGCGCAATTTTTTGGCAATAACTTAAAAACGGTATGTTGCCGATCATGTTGAAAACAATTTTCGTTAGAATTATTTATTAAGCTTTATATTTGTATTTTTTTTTCAAATTTTTTGACCATACCATTTAGAACATAGAGAGGGGGGACACAAATTTTGCTACTTTCGGAGCGATTATTTCCGAAAATATTCACTAAATCAAAAAAAAATTAAAAACCTCAAGGTGTTTTTAAAAGATCTGTGGAATAATGTGCCACACATTGATATTTACTGTTTTTTTTTTTTAGTTTTGGTTACATGTATGGAGTGCCCCCCCTAGAAATATATTTTTTTTTAATTTAACTATCAAACTAAGTAGCGGCTTACACAATACACCAATGTTCCAAAATTGATCAATATGCATCTTATAGTTTTTGAGTAAAATGCCTGTGACATACTGACGGACGGACGGACATGACGAAACTATAAAGGTTCCGTTTTGGCTACGGAACCATAAAAAAAGGTTCCCGAAGGATAAATATTAATCCATATCCATACTATAATATTATAAATGCGAAATATTAAAAATCAATAATTTTCCATACTAATGCCAAAGTGTGTCTGTCTGTCTTTCTGTCTGTTACCTCTTCACGCTTAAACCGCTGAACCGATTTTGATGAAATTTGGTATGGAGATAGTTTGAGTCCCGGGGAAGGACATAGGCTACTTTTTATCCCGTAAAAATACCCTTATCCGCGATAATCGAATTTAAGGCGGACGATGTCGCGGGCAGAAGCTAGTTTAATATATAATACATTCATTTAATAGGTACCAGAAGACTTTGTTTGCGGAGAAATAAAAGTCATAACCCCTCTTTTTTTCTTCAGCGTAGTCGGGTAAAAAGTATCCTATAACCATCTGGAGATACCCAGCTACCCGTGTACCAAAAATAGTTGAAATCCGTTGAGCCGATTTAGCGTGATGAAACCACAACAACACATACAAACATTTCATTTTTACAACTTCATAATACTACTACACTATACAAAGATTGAAGATGCCTGCAACATAATAGAAAAAAAGTCATAACCCTGTTTACTAACATACAAACATACAAAAAATCCAAAAACTATATTTTTAGTTTCAGTGAACTCCAAATATTTAGACAATAACAATTTTTTTTTTCATAATATCTTCGATGTACAGACATTTCATTTTTACAAATTTATAACAGTAGGTATAGATATGACGCAAAAATGCCGTGGAAAAAACTAGCATAATATTTTAAAAATGCACGTTTATTCAAAATGCTTGTCATTTGTGTCAACTCGTAAAGTCCCTACTCTATTCACATAAATACAAATATCTTTTGCGTAGCCGCTAAAATGCAGATGGAACGGGAAGCATAATATATTGGTTCGGAAATTAAATTCTGTCAAAAGAGACATTCGCGAAATATTCAGTAAAATTATGAATGAAATGAAATATAGGGAGCAGGGACGTAATAGGGAGACTGCTATTCGACATATTAAAAGCTTTCATCGAAATATCAACGTCATTCATCTATAATAGGGATGATGACCAATTTTCAATAATTATTCCCTCACTAGAAGGTGCACGCCACCTCTTCCGCGTAAAACTTTTTTTAACGTAGTTGGGAAAGAGGTAAAAATACCATCTTTGGATGTCCAGCTAGCCCCGTACCAAAATTGGTTAAGATCCGTCCAGCCGTTTTGGCGTGATGAGACGACAAAGAAATTCTGGCTAACAGATGGCGCCAGATTGGCAAGGCGCCGCGCGGCCATACAAAACAAAAGACGAACCTGCATCGCGCTATTAAGATTTTTCCTGGAATCATGACCCCCTGTCCATAGAAAACTGATTTTCATTACAAATCCAGAATTTTATAATAGTATAGATAGTATAGATTTAGACCAAAAAAAATATTAGACGTTTTTTTTAATCAAAAAATAAAGGCGGTATTGAGTCAAAATGTAGCGTGACGTCACTCCTAGGTACAAATTTTACTTAGGAGTGATGTCACGCACCCCCACTGCTAAAACAGAGTTTAATGTTTTATTATTTTGAAAAAGCAAAACTATACGTGTCAAATATTTCTTTTCAAACATGCAATGAAATGTCGTCATTACGTGCGTTATAACAGGCTTCAAAGTATTACGTTTCGGGCGGAACAACTCGAAAGAACTGTAAAGGAAATGCATACAAAATTTAAGGCCTAGGCCGGGAAGTAATATTTTTAAAAATTTTATTTAAATATGGCGTCTGTGTTCACGAACAGGCTAAACAGCTGTTTTATTTTTTTCTAGTGGCTGAATGGTTGCCGGAAAATATCCGCGTTAATGCCTATTACACACGAACTGATATTAAGAACACAAATCTGTATGATTCATTATGTTGATGAATAAATTTAAAATATTGTCTATGTATACGTAAGTCACCAGAGACCGTAGACAATATTTGAAATCCTCTGCAATTATTTTATTTATTATAGAAATTAAGATTCTTATTATAAAGGTTGTGTATAACGGCCCTATGGATCTACTCGAACACTACACAAGCGAAATACGGACGAGTTCCGTCAAAAAAAAAAACATTATGGAGGGATTGAAGGGAAAATTTCAAAAACTTTTGTCGTGTAGTTTTTTGAGTAGTGTATTTTTTTATTTCATTGCATATGTTTGAGAAAAGCACTATGCATGCCTCTGGCCGTGAAAAGTGCTTGCCGGCTTCGTATCACTATCCGGCCTCCCTACGGTCGGCCGTCTATACCTACTCACCCGGCAAGCCCTTGTTTCCCGGCGTCTGCAGTAATGTACTAATTTATTATCTAACTGACGGACTAATTAGAATTGGGATTTTGATACACAGTCATCGTGCCTATTCAGCAACATTGTTATTGTAGTTAGTTACTCTTCTAGTACTGGAGGGTGCATATTCGTCCACAGAGAAGAAAAAAGGCATATTTTTTTTTGCTGTAGTCATAGTCGAATAAATTAAACAGAGTCCTATAGCCATCCATGAAATATTTTTCAGGGTTGGCATCAACACACGTACCTAATGCCCCTACTTGGCGTGGCAAGCGTCAATAGGCTGTGGTGACTGCTTAACATCACGCAGGCCGTATGCTTGTTTGCCATCATAGTCGTATAAAAAAATAGCCGAGCCACTTTGACATGCTGTGGTTTACATCAAACGTCCAAAAACTTTTAATAAATATTTTTTTAATGCAGGGACTTCCCTATATCCTACACTACACTTACTTATTTTTAATAAAATATCTTCAATGAGCGGACATTCCACTCTTACAATTTTATAATAGACGAAGATAAAGAATTTAAAAAAGTCATAACAACATTCAAAAAATTAAATCAAAAATTTCACTTACTCTAATCACAACAGAATTTTTAACCAAACAAACAAACTATAGGCCCACCCCACCGTTTAATTAAACGGCGCCCACGGTAAGGAGTGAAGGGGGTTTGGCGGGTACCAGGCGGAAGTTTCAACAACCATCATCATCCCCCTAACGTTTGTTCCGTCTAGAAACAGAATCCGCTTCCCTGCATTTTTGCTTCCACTTCGGCTCTTTGCTTGTTCTACTTTGGACATCGTCCTCATTTAACCCGCAGATATTCAGGTCCCTATTAATTACATTGAGCCATCGAATCTTAGTCCTCCCCGTCCGCCTATGTCCCGGAAAGGTAAGGTTAAGAGCCCTGCTACCCACACGACCATCTCTTGACTTGCCCAAACCAAAGTAGTCGACTTTCTTAGAGCTTATCGGCGATGTCCCTAATTCCAAGGCTTTCACGTGTGTTCCTGATCAGGTCAACCCTAGAGACTCCACCCAGACATCCATCTCATCATCGTCATATCTGCGACTTGGACACCTTGAACATGTTGCTAGGTCACCGCCCAAGTTTCACTGCTACAAGTGAGGACTGGTCTTATCATCGTACTATAGATGAGGCCTTTTATTCTATTCTCGCTCTCTTACCGCCCTTGACATTTTATAAACCTTTCGAGGCTCAGTGTTCATGCCGCAGCGTTCCACATTTTATTATTAAATGATATTACACGACAGATATTTGCATTGTATCGAGCCGCGTCCAATGAAAACGCTCAGATATCGCGTCATATTGTAATTAACCAATCGCAGCCGTCCACATACTCGCGACATATTCTGGAGCTATCCGCTCAGCCACTTGCCTTTCTATCGCCAACCGACAAACTCACACCAAAATTTGTAAAACTGTATTAAACAGTTCCCTTTTTGAAAATTTTCGGTTTTCTTTCAGTTTACCTTGTTCCCATCCGGAACGCTACGTATATGCTACGTCGTAGTTCGTAGAGCGGTTATCCCGCTACGTAACGAAAACTCTGCGTAGACGCATATAAGTAGATAGTTGTCGTACGGTAGGCCTATGGATACTGCACCGTTTGGTGCATAAACACGGATTACCCTGTAAGTTACCGCGGCCAATAATCAATGTTTGCACATTGACGGTGGAAAGTAGAAATGGGATAAACGACAGCTTGATGGCATTTAGTAATATACCCATTTAACTAATTTTATAAGGTGTATAAGTCAATGTTCCTAAAATATTACTTTATTCCATTTCTCCTATCCAACGTCGACATGTAAATTAGACGAAATGATACATCTGGGAATCATTTTCCAGACAAATGAAAATACAGAAATGAGATGAAAATAATATCATTGAACAAAGATGTACTGAATAATGTTATAAATCTGTGACAAAGACAAAACAATGTTTAAGTAATAATCAGAGCCCGAAATGTTGGTGGTACTTTCCATCTACCATTAGTGAGTTTTCACTTATCTACTACATCGATATAAATTAAGATGACAAAATACAATACAGAAGAGCACAAATTTTAAAAGAAGATTTATATTTATCTTTTTTTTTTGTAAACGAGTCCTTTTGTAACCAGTTGCCAATACCTTTCTTATTTCGGTTTAAAGAAACTTTATTGTCTTAAGAAATTACAAAATTACACTTATAAGACAACTTACATATAGTTATAATGTCTAGAATAATTTTAATTTTACGCAGTAAGCAAGCATTTACAATAATGTTTACACAAAATGGTTCTATTTAAATTTAGGAATCGACCCTATGATCTTAATATACGGATTAGTTTTTTTTCTTTCGAGGCATTTCCAATATTTAGACGAAGGAAATGAAGGTTTTCTAAAATGGTAATATCACCAGTTGGCGGTCGGAGGTCTTATTGACAAGAAGTATCAAAATTTTGTGCTGTGATTGGTGGATGTTGACACTTCTTGTCAATTAGACCTTACATCATAGTGGCCCCAACTGGTGATATTTCCATTTTAGAAAGCCCTTATTGCCTCAATAATGGCTAATGATTGACATAATGACATAAACAAGTCGATAAAACTACTAAGGAGAGGATCAGATTACTTGGCAGTCCCTTCGTAAGTAAGTACGTCACATGATACGTTATTAATAATCGTTTTGGAAGTTTAATGTATCCAAAAGTACATTACGAAGTCGATAAGTGAGAACTCACAATGATAGTCCAAAAATGCCACGAAAATTCCGAGCCCTGTTAACTAAATTAACAAGGGGCATGACCAAGACACATTAACATGAAGTGACATCTTATCGGAAATACAATCTGAGTGTCAAAGAAACACACGTAATAATAGTACATTGTGCACCGTGGGCGGTAGAAAAGGAATTTGTAATTGTAATTCCGGTACCGCCCGAGCAACACACAATGTTTTTCGTCACACTTGTGAGGAAACTAATAAATTATTAAGTCAGATAAAGCTTGTTACATTCAAATGTCACAAGTCGCAACATTGTTTCATAAAGTGTCATTTGTCAGAATCTCATTCCATAGATAACATAAACAAATGTTTCGTTTTTTTTTTTCGTTCGCCAACAAAGGTTTCGTTCCGAAACTATTTTTTAATTTTGTTGCATACAATCTTTTAATTAAAAAATAATAATTGTAAAATAGTATAAACAAGCTATTTTAACCCATTTAACTATAGAATCGACGTGTATTTATTGAATTGTGTATAATTCAAATTTGCTGTTTTTGACCAATTCCGTTCGGTTCCGTTCTTACCTGGCATATTAGAGTTGTGAATGCAGTCAAAAAAAAAAAAAAAACAGTCATTACGCCCAAGGCGTAAAAAAGCCCACGGTTTTAATTAAGACCTTGTCGCTCGTTTTGCCTGCGTGTAAAGACACCGTTTACAAACAAGTGTGATGAAAAAACTTTTTCACCTTACTTGCTCGGAAAAGTTCCATTTGCACCGCCAAATCTGCGTGTAAAAGTTCGTTTTAGCCGCTAGCGTTAGAAGTAATTTGAAGTTCGAATATATATATATTTATTTGTTTGTTTTGTTATGAGCGTATGAGTGTGTTTCTTAGGATCATTATCACTAGTTTTAAATGAAAAAGTAATCGGTTTGTTATAATTTATAGTTTTTCTGACGTCTTACATTTTCCTCGCTGTAAAAGCTGAAAAGTTGTGTTTCGCACAGCTGCAAAATTATATGGCTTCTCGTGCCTTGAAACCCTCGATACGCTCAGGAATCTATGTATTATTTCTAATCTACATATATACATGCACTTTCTCAGCGTTCAATTCAAGAACTCGCTTCAAATAACAACTTTGCAGCCTTGCATAACAAATAACTATTCTCAGAAGTGAAACCAATAACGACAATAACAGACTGAAATGCAATAACATTTGCAACGATATTCTGGGAATATCGTGCATGTGAACGAATTCCTGGAATTTGAACCTGTGAAATATGCAGAGCAGGTTGCATATCAATTTAGTCCAATTATCGGGCGAAATCTGGGGCAGACGGCTTTGATACAATTATCCGTTTTAACCTATAAGCGATTCATTAAAACGAAACGGATTTTATTCGGTGTATACGCGACATTTCGGAAGCTTAGGTCGTGAAGAGCTCGGGTGGCATTATGAGTTCCAAGGTGTCGAAAGCCACGAAGAAAAAGGTTGTTAGCTTAGAGGTCCGCGCAGGATGGGGCCTGACCAGCAAAAGCCACCTTGAATATATGACCAGTCCGTGTACGACACAGGTTCACATCCTGTGAACATTTTACAAAATAATTTCAAAGCCACTATAGGGTTTCGTTAGAGCCCTTTGGGTACGGAACAATAAAAAGTATCTGATATAATTAAAATACACATCTTTGATGTTGACCGTGCTTAAATTCCAAATAAAAACATACACAATCTCAGTTTCGGTACCTTGGAGCAGTTTCTAGAAAATCGCGCTTCATTTGTTTTCCTTTGCAAACATCTATCATACCTACTTCAACAATTACGTTCGTGAGTACAAGAGTAATAAGACGCCTGCAACTTCCTTTGCGGAGGAGAAAAAGTCATTAGTTCATAACCCCTTTTTTTTACGACAGCGTAGTCGGGTAAAATAATCCTATAACCATCTGTAGATACCTAGCTACCCGTGTACCAAAAATATGTTGCTACGCGTATCACACACTTACATCGAACTAGTGAGGCATGATCGCCGCGCCGACAGTGACAGTGAGTGTCTAAGCAGCGCGATACGCAGTCATGCTACGCCACGGTGATCGGATACGAGCAAATGATACAAGTGTGGACTCACCTTTATCCGATTTGGCGTGATGAAGCCACAACGACACACACAAATATTCCAAATATAAAAAAAAAATGTTTTCGATTTAGTGACCTTCAAACAGTCCGTTACAATAGGTTTTTTTATATATTCAATGTACAGACATTTTATTTTTACAAATTTATAATACTATAGAAATTGTATGGCTCTGGTTACAAATATACAAATTAGAAGATAGGCCCTTTTTTAACTTTGAACTTTTATGTGGCAATATCGAGTACAAGTTAGTAATAAAACAATACCTATTTGGAACTACTTACTTTTCACCACGAATATAATGCAAACATCAAAAAACACTTCCCAATGCATTAAGCAAGGAAAAAACATAATCAATTAGTCAGTATAACTACTAATCTTTTAATATTTTCTTCTGTTTCCGCGATTATTACTCATTGAAATAAAACAATTTAACGGATTATATCGCGTATATTATCTCATTTTAGTTCCCGACGTTTCGAGTTGATGGTGTGGCAATGGGGTCTCCGGTGTCTCCTGTCGTCGCCGATATTTTCATGGAAGACTTCGAGGAGAGAGCGCTTTCATTGGCACCTGTCAAGCCGAGGATCTTTAAAAGATACGTAGATGATACCTTTACTATTTTACCTAGATCTAGTGTTTCAGCTTTCTTAGACCATCTGAACTCCATGCATAGTAAAATTAAATTCACTATGGAGTTGGAAAATCAAAATTCACTTGCGTTCTTAGATGTGCTAGTAATTAGAGGTCCTAAAAATGACATAGGTCATACTGTATATAGGAAACCTACGCATACAGATAGGTATTTGAATGGCAAATCTCACCACCATCCCTGTCAACTTGCTACAGTGGGTAAATCTTTGTTTCAGAGAGCCAGGGGTATCTGCGACAATCAACATCTGACTGCTGAGTTACAGAATGTCAAACGTGCGCTTCGAGCCAACGAGCTCCAGATACCACGTTCCAAGCAGAATCCCAGTATGAAGAAACCAACAGTCGAGCGTAAACCTGCCGTATTACCATATGTGAAAGGGGTCACAGACAAGATCGGAAACATCTTGAAGCGTGCTTCTATAAAAACATATTTCAAGCCGTTGAAGAAGGTGTCTCAATACCTTAGACCCGTGAAGAGTAGCACCCCTTTGCAGAGTGCAGGCATTTATAAGCTGGACTGCGAGTGTGGTCTTTCATACATTGGTCAAACGAAACGCAGTGTATCAACCCGGGTGAAGGAGCACATAGCAGATGTCAAGCACCGTCGGTGTAATAGGTCTGCAGTTTGTGAACATGTCATTGACAAACCAAACCACTCAATTAAGTTTGATAAACCTTCTATCCTTGCCAAAGAAAAAAGATATTTTCCCAGGATGCTACGCGAGGCTATTGAGATTAAAAAGCATCCTAATTTCAATAGAGAAGATGGATTGTCACTACCACCAGCTTGGGATCCTGTAATACATCTCATCAAGGAACAAGCAAGACACAGGACTGCAAAACCTTAATTTCCGAACGGTGTAAAATATCTTATCTGTTTAAAAGTAGTTTAATAGTCTCTGTTTTTAAATATTATAATTAGTAATGAGGTAGTCTGGGAGTTTTTCTTTGCAGCGTTTCTTTTCTCCTCAGTACGCCTCATTTGTGAAATGCTGCTTGGTAAATTATTAGAATAAAATAATTAAGCCCTTCTGGCACACGTGTAACTGTCTTTACAGCTTAGGCCCATCTGGCATGTATGTACACCTTTATTTGTGTTTTTTCAAAAAATGGGTAGTTTGCACAAATTGTAACTTTGACAGAGGAAAATACATCTTTTCTCAGTCCTCCCGTGACCATGGAAAGCTGGAAAGCTTCCGAAACGTCGGGAACTAAAATGAGATAATATACGCGATATAATCCGTTAAATTGTTTTATTTCAATACTAATCTTTTTTGAAATATTGATTCGCGTTCGTAAATGAATTTTAAACTCAACAACAACACAATTTTATTCTCCTCAGGCCTCGTGAACTTTTAAAAGTTCTAATTAAAATCGAGTTTTGACCTCCCATAAAATTCATAAAGGTTCGAAATTTAAAAATGCAAAAATCACTCTCGGCTTTAGAGGATATACATTATATAGTAGAGGATATACATTGTACAACTATAGATTTTTCTGACACGAACTTCAAACTTGAAGTGGCTAGTGCTTGACTTAAAAATATATCCGACAATCCTGTTATCGATAAGTATAACTACAACGTCTTAGAGGAATACATAGTATGTTTTCTTTCTTCATAGCTACTAAGCTATAAAGAAAATATTTATAGCTAGAAGATGCCGGCAACTTCGTTCGCGTAGAAGAGTCCCCCTCTTTTTTTGATCAGCGTAGTTGGGTAAAAAGTATCCTATGACTATAACCATCTGTGGATACCCAGCTACCTGTGTGCCAGTAATAGTGGAAATCCATTTAGTCCATTTGGCGTGATGAAGCCACTATGACACATACTAAACATACAAAAAATAAACTTTTAAATAGTATAGTAGTAAACGTAGTAATTTTCGATGTTATTTTTATTTATTTTTTATTTATTAATTTACCGTCAGATTGCACTACATAGCAATCTGACGTTCGTGCCAGAAGTTATTTTTCACTTCTCTTCCTCAAAAAGTACGTCATATTAGCTTGTCGTGCTCGATGTATCTTGCGCATAAAAATAAAATGTACGGAACCTAGATTCCTTGAAGTATCTAAGAATATGTGCGTACAATTTGAGCAAATAGACACCAATAGGTATAACACCATTGAGAAGATAAAATATATTTTTCACTTCTCCTGCTCAAAAAGTACGTCATATTAGCTTCGCGAAGCGAGACTAAAATAGTACATTTAGCCCCTTGGGTTTAAAAGAAACCCATAAAATCCCATGCAAGTTTCTATGAAACTGAAAATATAAACTTCAGGCCAGCTACATACTACTTACGAATAATTAAAAACAAACAAACCAACCTGATCAGATTGGCCAAAATTTCTGATCGAATTGCTCAAATTGTACTTTAATATTTCATGAAATATACAATTTTAATGTTAAGTCTTTTTTATTTTTTCACAGTCAAA
This sequence comes from Hedya salicella, assembly GCA_905404275.2. NCBI lineage: Eukaryota > Metazoa > Arthropoda > Insecta > Lepidoptera > Tortricidae > Hedya > Hedya salicella. Next base: position 10,628,701 of record FR990114.1, on the reverse strand, counting down.
GTGAAAATCAGAGTGTTTAACACGTGGCTAAAAGCCATTATAATACTCAGACATATTTGTCCTCGCTCACTTCGTGAGCTCGTCCAAATAATGACTTCGTGTCATATTGGCTTATTTTAGCCCCTTGTCAAACAATGAACTATTTATGTAATACGTAAAGTCTGTAAGATAAAGATTTTAACTGAAAAAGAGGCACTTTCTGTATTAGTGTTGAACCACGTGACTTATATACCAAATTTCATCTAAATCGATGCAGCGGTTTAAGCGTGAAGAGATTACAGACAGACAAACACACTTATACATTTATAATATATGTATTAATGTATCTTGCGCATAACAATAAAATGTACGGAACCTAGATTCCTTGAAGTATCTGTGTATATGTGCGTACAATTTGAGCAAATAGACACCAATAGGTACCTATAACACCAATGAGAAGATAAAATGTATTTTTAAATTCCTTTGCAACAAATGTGAGCTGAACATGCTTATAACTATTTCAAATAGATAGCGTAAGTAGTTTTTGAGATGTGGCGCTCTAATAGTCGGACAGACAGACAGAGTCGTATCATAAGGGTTTCTTTTGTACCTTTTTGGTACGCAACCCTAAAAACTGGCCAAATTCAAGTTGGACTCACGCTCCGAGGGTTCCTTACAAAATATAGATACACAATAAAAATTGCCATATCTATGAATATCCAGTGTTAGCTGAGCCCTGCTCGTAAGCAAAATGAACGCAGTGTGAGGTCATTTTATGTTGGTAACTGACATAGACAGACAGACAGATCAAAATTATCGCCGTCAGTATTTCCGGACCAATACGACCTTCAAACCTTCATGAAAAGAGCGTACCCCATCACCTGAAACGCACTTGTGACTTCTCTGGTGTTGCAGCCCATATAGCCATTTTTGGTAGCCGTTCCCATATAGCCATTTTCGGTCGCAGAATCTTCAAAGCAGTTACAAGTCACAATAGTTTGGTAACTGTTACGGCACATTGCGACTGTGGTGGGTTTTGGTTTCTACATGTAGTAACAGTTAATACACAATGCCACCACTAAGCCACTAGTAACTGTGTGTTGTTGCTGTGTCCACGCATAACGGAAACATTTGTGTGTACACGTTTTTAAACACTTTGCGTTTAGTTTGTGACTAGTGTAGACGCGTGGAATATTGTGTAGTAACAGTGTGGTAACTCTGTAACTAAAAGCATACACGAAGTGTTGTAAAGTTACGTCAATGTTTCTGAACTAGTAACGGTAAATGTCAATAAAAAGGCTTTATAAAAACCAAAGGTTCTCAAACTGTCCCCAAAGCTTGCCATTATCATGTGATAATTAAGTAATATAAATTGTGTTTAATCATGTGTGAGTCAAACGAAAGGAATACTCTATACCTTCTCTAAGTGCATATCCATTTGAAAGTATGCTATTTAGAATTAAAAACTACTACGAAAAGCTAATCAACCATTGGCTCAAGTAACGAATCGCATACAGGAATTAACAAAGTTAAATGTAGACTACAAATGCAAACAGTCATATCCTGTAGTGAAATACGAAAACTTACTAGAAACAGGTGAAAAAATATTTACTACTACATTATCGAAAAACATTACAGACAAGTTAACCACCGATAATAATATCATAGAGATCAAATTTGCTAGTTTCGCTACTTGTGTTGAGGAAAAATAAAAATTTGGTAGATATATAAAATTTTTATATTTCTACCAGATTTTTATTTTTCCTTTCGTTTGGCTCACACATGATTAAACACAATTTATATTACTTAATTATCACATGACAATGGCAAGCTTTGGGGACAGTTTGAGAACCTTTGGTTTTTATAAAGCCTTTTTATTGAATTTTACCGTTACTAGTTAAGAAACAATGACGTAACATTACAACACTTCGCGTATGCTTTTGGTTACAGAGTTACCACACTGTTACTACACAATATTCCACGTTTCTACACTAGTCACAAACTAAACGCAAAGTGTATAAAAACGTGTACAAACAAATGTTTCCGTTATGCGTGGACACAGCAACAACACACAGTTACTAGTGGCTTAGTGGTGGCATTGTGTATTAACTGTTACTACACGTAGAAACCAAAACCCACCACAGTCGCAATGTGCCGTAACAGTTACCAAACTATTGTGACTTGTAACTGCTTTGAAGATTCTGCGACCGAAAATGGCTATATGGGAGGTGTGTATGAGCGACGGTGATCGCTTACCATCAGGCGATCCGTCTGCTCGTTTGCCGCCTAAAATAAAATAAAACAGACATAAAATATTTTAGATTTTCAGTTTTTTTTCGTTGGTAGTGCTATAAAAGCTACCTTCATTTTAAATTTCATGTTTCTAGGGCAACAATGCACACGCACTGGTTTCTTCCATATGACAATAATTAAAAAACAAAATGTCCAATTTATTGACATTACTAATTATTCTGTCTACTATATCCAAAAAATCATAAATTATAAAAAGATTTATTTTGATAATTACCCTCGTTCCGATATTGTTATCAAAAAGTGGGCTATTTCTTCCCGCGACTCGTGGTAACAGTATCTCACGCAATTATCGCACGTTGTTTTACCCATATTACTGGAAAACTTCTTTGTTGTAAGCTGTTTTTGTAATGGATACTCAAAAACAAGGTATGTATGATTATTTAACGTATTAATTCATTTAAAATATTGAGTTTTAGCGTATTAAATTTGACGCACTTTTACTTAGTATGGACGAGGTACCAGTGTGCAATGGTATATACCATAATTGCAGCCATACATACACTTAACTGCCCATTGATCGACCTCATTGACACTGACATAAAGCCTACAGATGCTGTTTTAACATATAGGTTTACAGGTCACGGCAATAGGGTAGTTTCTTCTCTCTAGGTAAAGAAAAAAAAATCTAATTAGTCCGTGTTACATTATCAAAAAATATTCGACAAGTATTTTTTCTTTTGTCAATGAAACAAATAAAGACAAAGATAAAGCGCGTCAAAGTTTGGGAGTGGCGCATGACGTCACGCCGTGCGAAAAACGGGCGCACGGCGTGACGTCGAGGGGAACTTTAACGGGCTATATCTTCATAATTTTTTGTTTAATTGACATAAGAAAAAATACGGGTCGAATATTTTCTGATAATCTATACTCTGATTTTTATTTTACGACCAAAATTTAACGTCAACGGGCGCACTTTCGCTGTGATCACTGCATACCGGTTTTATTTACCCTAATATCGCACGATTTCTCATTCATGTTTTATGAAATAATGTTTATTTGTTTAAATCATCAAGATGAGAACTGTCAGACGGACTAATTATATTTTTTTAGAACACAAGCCTCTATATGTATAGAAGCACCTTTTTAATGACTGTGTCTTTTGATTGCGTTGGCCTCGAAGTTTGATTTTTCACAGCTTCAAGGAACTGGAGATAAGTATTTGATATTAATTTAAGCTCGATACCTCCATGCGTTCATGAGAAAAAAGGTTTGACTTGACAGACCGGCGAATGGACGAAAAACCAAAATCAAACACGAAAAGACGTATAAAAGTACCTGTTTTCCTTTTGTACGGAACCCTAAAACACCTTTAATTTCAAATTTCAAGCTCTGTGTATATTATTGAGCCAGTGTATTCACTATTTTTGTAGTCAATTTTTGTATTTGTTTTTGACTAGTTGTAGATATGTAGGTACATGTACATATAAACATAGTAAGCATGCAACATGATGTATATAAACCCTGGTAGGGCATAGCAAACATTACACATTATAAATAGTTTTTAATTATTATTTTAATTTAGTTATACGTAAAATAATCTTATAAAATTCTCATCATTCAGATTCTATAATTTATTATCGTTACAAGCAATGTCGAATTGTTTGTTATGTTGTTTATGTAGTTTATGTCAGATCGCAGATCAATGTCAATAACTCACTATAAAGATCTAACACGGAATATCGAGGAAAAACGGTAAAACGGACAGACACCCAATTATACTAACATTAGGCTTCCAAATATTCAGTTACTTATATACTGTTAGGAATCCGACGGCACGTCGCACTAATGCGTCGATTCTGGTCGCATTGAAGATCAAGTGTCGCCTATCGACCATTTGCCTACAGCGGATCTTGCAGTACTTCGGTCACGTGGCTGGACGAGAGCCACATAATCTAGAAAAGCTCATCGTGGTTGGTCATGTGGAAGGAAACAGAGGCCGCGGAAGATCACCGACCCGATGGACCGATGCCGTGAAAGAAGCTTGTCAGGAAACTCTACAGGCGTCAATCCGGAAAGCGGAAAATCGTGTGGAGTGGAGAGTTTTGGTGTGCAAAATTATGGCCTCTAGTGGTCACGACCCTCAGTCATGAGGAAGCGACGAAGACGAAGATATACTGCTATGCCATGAGTTATGTTTCAAACTTTTCGTATCTATACTATTTATTATAAAGGTGTAAAAATGAAATGTCTGTACATTCAAGAAATTTACAAAAAAAAATTGTAATGGACTATGAATTATTATTAATATTTTTTGGATTTCTTGTATGTTCGTATGTGTTGTCGTGGCTTCATCACGCATTTTAACTACTTTTGGTACACAGGTAGCTGAGTATCTCCAGATGGTTATAGGATACTTTTTAACCGAATACGCTAAAGAAAAAAAAATGATTTGACTTGTAATACCTACATACAATGTGCATATATGTATTACAATTTCTTTTCATTGATTACCTTGGTCGCACCAAAAACATTTGAAGGTCAAGGCCTAATAAATATAGGGTGACATCAATAAAAGACAATTGAATCGAAAGCTTTTCAGTCGTAAATAATGAATATTTTATTTAATAAATCCTTTGTGTCCTTTTCAAATGTCGGAATCGGTCGTGCCCAGTTGCTTGACATTTCGATGTTCATTTATTTTTTACTTCGTTCCCTATTTCCTCTTTTTTTATTTATATTTTGTACCAAGATTTCCAACGGTTTGAATTTGATGTTTTTAGTCTCAATTTGAAATTCTTTTTTACATTTTTTATTACAGTAATTATCTATACCATTATAAAGTTATAAAAATGAAAGAAAATACAAATCATAACCTAACTAGAAATAGATTAAAAAACTAAAACTAAACATGAAAAAAAAATTAAATATAAAGATAAAAAATCTGCCCCAAATCGCTATCCGTTGGTATCGTGCCCAGAAGGCTGGCAGCATTGCCACGTTGTATGGCAATGCTAATCCGCTGTGCCAGATATGATCCAGCCCTCTGGTCACGTCTTGCATCCACGAGTCTTTTGGAGCATTCCCTGAAAACTAATGGCTCAAATAGGTAGCCACTATTTATGGCTGCGTATTTGCGCCGCTTGAGGAGCTCGGCTGAATTGGCGGCAGAGCCTGGCTTCACTGCAGTGCCACGAAGATGGGATGGCGCCAGAGTATCGGCACATGTTGCGTCCCAAACCAAAGGTCGTCCCATCTTCCACGGCACTAGGGCCATGCCGTCGGGTCTTTGGCCGGTCGGTTCCAAAACAGCCGGTGCTCCCGCGCTGGCTAGGACCCGACGGATGACTTCGTTCAGGCTGGCATGACGAGGAGCACGCCCCGCGCTTCTACCGCAGGATAGCCCGTGGTGACCCAGCTGGTCGACTCGGTCCCCGCAGCGGCAGCGGTGTGGGGCAACGCAGGTCACTCCAAGGCGAAGAGCGACGGAAAGGCGGAATGTGGAGTTGTCCAAAAGCGTCCCAATAGGCGATGCTGGCAGAGCTTGGAGCCACTGCCCCGATTCCCACTCAGCAACGGCAAGTAGACGAGCGCGCTCCGAAAGGCTGGTTGCCGTTTGATACAGGTTATCCCCTACCAGCCTACAGAGCGGCTCGTCCCAAAGCCGTTGAGAAAAATAGTACCTATTCAAAGATTAACTTGAAGATATATATTTGTCTTGAAGAATAAATTTGTCTATGGTACATGTATTTTTAGATTACATTCATGACGTAATATGTCTTAGTCTCTCGGTAGTTCTAGTTAAAATTAAATATATTTTGCCGTCAACAGAAATACGAACATCCTTAGCGGGAATTAATTGGTTTTAATTTTCAGTAACAAGCCCGACCGACAACTCCGACAATGCGTACATTTTAATGCTACTACTCGTAAATGCCTGAAGAGACAAGTGGGGGATGGAATACAACAGTTTAGTATTATTGTGGGGCACGCCACCCAAACGTGGGCGTGACAATATTCAATGGGGGGCGAGGAGAAAAATAGTTTTTTTAAATAGTGAGGCTTGAGTCTGATCCTTTTAAACTAACTGTAAACATATAATAGTTAACTAAAATAACCCAAATTATGTTTATGAAAATAGCATTTTGTAGAAAGGAATTAAACGGGGCGATGTATTTACCACTTTTACCGAAGTTATATTTCATTTTTTTGTAATGTATTAGGATGTTTAATACATTGGGTATATTTTTAGTCTTTTTTGGTGTGTCTTATGTAAGTTTTTGGTTACCAATACACAAAAATAATGAGTTCCTGTCAAAACATTCATTTTTGTGACAAGCTTTTATTGCAGACTGTACTTTTCCTTGAACATAAATCGACTACTCACCGAGACGGTTCTAAAGAGCCCAAACTCAGGTTTTATTACAGAGTTCCTATGACCACCTTGCTGCTCCATCATCAGATTAGCTCGATCGTATCATAATATTGCATTGTCACCGAACTTACATAAGTATGCAAAACTTTAGCTCAATCGAAAACCGGGAAGTGGATCAAATTTAACTTGCAAGATTTGATTACAGACCGACAGACAGACAACGGGACAGGTGAAAGTAAATAAAAGCTTGTAATAATGATAAATTAATACGTAAATGTAAACTTTAAAAGAAAAATTAAAGAAAACTTTGTTTACTGCGAAGATTAGAATAAAAAATACCATAATTGAATTTTTATTTGAGTTTACTTATTTCAAGCAATGTCTTTTGTTTTGTAGTTTGATAACTAATATCAATTGTCTTTGCCTTAGGTACGTAGTTGATGATAAGGTCAGCTCAGCAGTTTATAACGTTATAAAACAATTTCTAGCAACAATAACATTTTTTAAAAGTAGTAAAAAATGAAACAATTTAACGGATTATATCGCGTATATTATCTCATTTTAGTTCCCGACGTTTCGTTATTAAATTCACTATGGAGTTGGAAAATCAAAATTCACTTGCATTCTTAGATGTGCTAGTAATTAGAGGTCCTAAAAATTACATAGGTCATACTGTATATAGGAAACCTACGCATACAGATAGGTATTTGAATGGCAAATCTCACCACCATCCCTGTCAACTTGCTACAGTGGGTAAATCTTTGTTTCAGAGAGCCAGGGGTATCTGCGACAATCAACATCTGACTGCTGAGTTAAAGAATGTCAAACGTGCGCTTCGAGCCAACGAGCTCCAGATACCACGTTCCAAGCAGAATCCCAGTATGAAGAAACCAACAGTCGAGCGTAAACCTGCCGTATTATCATATGTGAAAGGGATCACAGACAAGATCGGAAACATCTTGAAGCGTGCTTCTATAAAAACATATTTCAAGCCGTTGAAGAAGGTGTCTCAATACCTTAGACCCGTGAAGAGTAGCACCCCTTTGCAGAGTGCAGGCATTTATAAGCTGGACTGCGAGTGTGGTCTTTCATACATTGGTCAAACGAAACGCAGTGTATCAACCCGGGTGAAGGAGCACATAGCAGATGTCAAGCACCGTCGGTGTAATAGGTCTGCAGTTTGTGAACATGTCATTGACAAACCAAACCACTCAATTAAGTTTGATAAACCTTCTATCCTTGCCAAAGAAAAAAGATATTTTCCCAGGACGCTACGCGAGGCTATTGAGATTAAAAAGCATCCTAATTTCAATAGAGAAGATTGATTGTCACTACCACCAGCTTGGGATCCTGTAATACATCTCATCAAGGAACAAGCGAGACACAGGACTGCAAAACCTTAATTTCCGAACGGTGTAAAATATCTTATCTGTTTAAAAGTAGTTTAATAGTCTCTGTTTTTAAATATTATAATTAGTAATGAGGTAGCCTGGGAGTTTTTCTTTGCAGCGTTTCTTTTCTCCTCAGTACGCCTCATTTGTGAAATGCTGCTTGGTAAATTATTAGAATAAAATAATTAAGCCCTTCTGGCACATGTGTAACTGTCTTTACAGCTTAGGCCCATCTGGCATGTATGTACACCTTTATTTGTGTTTTTTCAAAAAATGGGTAGTTTGCACAAATTGTAACTTTGACAGAGGAAAATACATCTTTTCTCAGTCCTCCCGTGACCATGGAAAGCTGGAAAGCTTCCGAAACGTCGGGAACTAAAATGAGATAATATACGCGATATAATCCGTTAAATTGTTTTATTTCAATGAGTAATAATCGCGGAAACAGAAGAATATATTAGTAAAAAATGATTTGTTATTGTTGTTACAAATTATTTTATAACCAACCCCGTTCTTAATGGAGTAAATCCATTGCAAAATTTGCAAATGCTAGTTAGGGTTGGTACTGTTTGTGACATGCATAATATGACGTAAACTTCATTTTAAAAGTATACCTGTTATGTAGTGCACGCTGAAAAGAACTTGTTGGTTAAATGAGCATTTCTAAAAAAGTTTCCCATTTTATTAACATTTTTTTTTAAAGGTAAATAATACTACTATTGACAATTTTTTACAAAATGACTAATTATTTCAGAAGAAGTTTGATATTACCAGGTAGTAATAGGTAGCAATTAAATAACACAACATATTAACAGCTCGGCTAGGCTAACACAACTCGTAATCGGCCGTTATGTCAACCCTATGGGCTCGGCCCCATGTCCACGGCACGTCGCCGTCGCCGTGCCGTGGACATGGGGCCGAGCCCTTAGTCATAGCTTCAATGAATTCGTTCCCCTGATACGTAACGCGAACTGTTTCTAACTAACGGCTGTACGTACCGAAGTCATTTTAAGGTATACTATACAATACTGATGTGCAAATTGTGGAAACTTTCCAAAATGATTAAATAAGGTCTTAAGTCTAGTGTTAACTTACATGTTTATAAGACCTTTTTTAAGCATTTTTAGTACTTATATAAAAGGGCTGAAGTCTAGTGTTGAGTTACGTGTTTAAAATACCTTTTTAAACATTTTGGAAAGTTGCACATCAGTAGTTATAAATATACTACACAGCTGAATGTAAATTTTACATCCCTTTATGATTATTTTACAGTGTAAGATAATCCGATTCATGAAAATACGTGTCTTTGCCATATTTTTTTCTTGTGTATGGTTATCGAACAAGGTTAAGCAGTTTTTCACAGTTTGAAGATTGTAATAGAAACATATTGTAGTCTAGACTCTATGCATAGGCTAGGTAACATGACTATTCTTTGTATATAGGCATACTCGTATTGCAGTGAAAAATTAAATGTTTTCTATTCATCCATACTGATTTATTATAAATGCGAAAGAGACTCGGTCTGTATGTCTCTTTGTTACCTTCTTACACTTAAACTGCTTAACTGGTTTACATAAAAATTGGTACGGAGGAAATTTAAGACGTGTAAGACCATGGGGAGGACAAAGTGTAATTTTTTCCCCAAAAATCATTATTTAAAGAAATGTAAGTTTGTATCGGAAATAAATCATTAAAACATGGGCTACACACTCTCAGTTCTCGGTAACGCGGATCAAGCCACGTGCAAATGCTAGTTACGATATAGAACTCCGGTTATTAGGGTATTACCTGTTGATTAGGGTATTAGCCTGTACAAGGCACAAAAGTGTAGGTAGCCTGCGGCTTTCTCCTTTATAAAACAAGGCGGAATATTCGGCGGGCCAGCAAAACCAATTTACAATACAAAGAACATTTGAAGTCTATTGTGAGTCGGTTTATGAGAACTGAAAACAATTGAGGTACTTTTGTAAGGATACAAAGTAGTTATGGGGAAGTTGGAAATTTTGTTTACAAGATAATGTTGGGTGATCGAGCTTTGCTCGGTGCGACTATCTTTTGTTTTTGAGGATAAAACCTATCTAGATAAACTTGAAAAGTAAAACAAACCAAGGGCCCGCACACCGAATTTCATTCAAATCATAAAGAGCCGTTTCCGAGAAACTAATGTAACCAATTACTCATCCATCCTATCTTCCTATTCTTATCCTGACTATATTATAAACGTAAAAGTATGTATGTACGTTCCACTTAATCTCAAAAACTACACAACAGATTTGCGTAAAAACTCTTCAGTAATATAGCTACGATATCAGAATAGGACATAGGCTACAATTTTCGAGGATATTCATTAATAAAATGGGTTTTTTAACAATAAATTGAAAAGCCTTAGAAAACCCCGAGTTTTGTTCATTGTGACATTTTTATTGCGAAGTTCAGGATGACTAAAACAATAGGGATTTACCTATGTAGTTTGATTATATTCGCCAGACTGAGCTAATTTTAATTGTTTGTTACATTTACACATTTCATCACTCTGCGCGAGCGAAAGCCGCGGGGAAAAGCTAGTACTATTATAAATAAGGTTGTAAAAATACAGAAGATATATAAAAAAGATTGTATAGAACTATTTGGAGGCCACTGAATGGAAAAATATTTAGGATTTTTGTATGTTTTAATGTGTCCTTGTAGCTTCATCACGCCAAATCGGCTAAACGGATTCCAAATATTTTCGGTATACTTTTTACCAGACTACGCTGACGAAACAAGAGGGGTTATGCCTTCTTCTTCTCCGCGAAGGAAGTTATTATTAATTAGTTAAATAAGGCAGAAACGCCCTGAAAAACGTTAGTGTTCCGGTATTGGCGGATCTCTGTATTGCCACCACAAAAATAGTAAGTCGGTAAGTCTACACACTAGGTTCTTAGCATTATGTTTATACTCACGTGTGAAGAATCGTTGGACTTTCGGCTCTCGCAGTTGCTGGGCTGCCTCGAGAAAGTGGGCGCGTGGACGCTCATGGGAGACCCCGGCTCGGAGTCCGTCTTGCCATCGTTGCTGCTGTTGCCTGCGTCCTAGAAAACGGTATCTTTTTAGTTACTATTATTATATGGAGACCATCATTTACCGGCGGCTTCACCCGCGTTACTGAGAACTGAGACTAGGGTTACCAACTTTTTTTCTATCTAATATAGTATTTTCGAACCTTTAAAAATATAGTAGTTAAAATATTTACTTTATTTTTTAAATGAATATTTTTTTTGTTGCTGCAGAGGCTTAAATTTTTTTTGAGAAAGTATTGACAGTGACACTACAGGTGAATGAAGGAAAAGTGTAAGGCTGCATTCTGCTTCATGCAAAATATAGTAGTTTCGCCTACTATACATATATATTTTTTAAATATAGTATTTGATCCCCTAATATAGTAGAATACTATATTATATAGTCTAATATAGTAGGATACTATATTGTATTGTATAGCTCTTAAGTTTCATTAATGTTACTAACAATATATGGACTTTTGTCTGAAATAAATTATTTGAATTTGAATATAATACGAGTAGGATTGGCAACCCTAACCCTATAATATTTTCTTCTGTTTCCGCGATTATTACTCATTGAAATAAAACAATTTAACGGATTATATCGCGTATATTATCTCATTTTAGTTCCCGACGTTTCGGAAGCTTTCCAGCTTTCCATGGTCACGGGAGGAACCCTAACCCTATGTTTTAATTTTTGATCCCCCACACAAACTTCCACCCGCTTTTGCACCCTTTGATGGATGATTTTCGGGAAAACTACAATACTATGTTCTTCCCAGAGTTTCAAACTATCTTCATACCAAATGTCATCAACATCGATTCAGCGGTTCAAGTGTAAAAAGGTGTTGGAGTTTTTCGGTCTATGGCTATGTCGCCAGGAAAGAAGGCCACAATCTTGACCAACTCATCGGTTAAGAGTCCCCAGTAAGCTCGGTTCTCCATACAAATGTAATTACGCTTTCATTTTCAAACGACTAGCTAGTTTGCTCTGAAACTTCGTACTTAGAATAAGTTTAGGTATATGCAGGCCTGTAATTAGTTTACGTACAGTGGAGACCTTGGGGTCCAGGTCAGCCAACATGAAGAGCTTCATGGAGATCCTGTCGACGCAGTTCCAGCGACCCCAGAGCTTGCACTTACCTCTCTGAATACATTACGAATATTACGATTTTTTACATATATTGATATCAAGTAAATAAATAAATATTTTTTAATTGGTGTGGCCCGAAGTAGTAGGTTGTTTGGTAGTTGACTGGTAGACGCGGGATAGTACATTAACAAAGGAGTTTGGAGGATAGAGGGCAGTCAGGCTTTCAGTCATCTGCAAACAATCAAATTCCAATTTCACCCCTCTTACCGAGGCCGGATTTGTATTATTTATACGCAATTAAAACTTCTAAAAGATTTCTTAATACGCTGTAGAGCGAGCCAACGATATATAATAGAGATACATACACTCAAATGCCATAATTTCCCTTCTAACGCAATCGGGTAAAAAGCTACAGATCATGAATGAGACAATAAAGCGATTTATAAGTTTGTGACGACCGGTTTAGCTCACGGTAATCATGCTGCCTTCGAAGATGATGGGCCTGGGTTTATCCGGTAAGGTCCAAATTGTGATGAGCATAAATATTTGTTCCTGAGTCTTGAATGTTTTCTATGTATATAGGTAAATATATACTAAATATATCCGACGTCTAGTACTCATAACACAAGCATTATTCAGCTTACCATAGGATTAGTTCGATTTGTGTAATAAATAATCAGAAACCTTCAAGAAAAGAGCGTACTCCCACCTGAAAGGCCGGCAACGCACTTGTGACTCCTCTGGTGATGCAAGTGTCTATGGGCGACGGTGATCGCTTACCATCAGGCGACCCGTCTGCTCGTTTGCCCCCCTATGATATAAAAAAAAACCCCTAGTATGACTTAGTATTAAAGTCATCCAGGTATTTGACCGTGTCAATTCAGAATCAATAAGGATATAACACATGTAATTAAGACTTTTTTATTGTGAGCCTATCCTAAAACTTGCTTAATCTCATTAATCTCAGACAACAGCATTTATGATAAGCATCCCGTTATACTGTCTTTCAACTGTTGTGTAAAATACCTATAGGAAACTTGCGGAAGATAATTAGACACGAAAATGCTAATTAATTAAAGCTTTGGATGGTCCTCATCGTATCTTTTCTCAGTTAATTTGGGTGTTTTATCCATCATCTTAATTATATTATCCCAATATAGCGTATCTTATTTGTGTTCTCGACGTTTCGGAAGCTTTCAGCTTTTGTGTTCATGGGACTGACTGAGAAACTTTGACTTTTGAATTCAGAGCGAGTTATAATACGTTATAATTAAAACATTATTACGTAATTGAATTAAAATATTAATTATGCAAAATTGACAGAGGTAATTAATTAAGTTTACGACCGGTTCATTGATCAGTTTAACCTCAAAGGCTTGCAGTTCTCTAATGTTGGAGTGGGAGCATAGTTTCAAATTCTGCTGCTGACGTATTTTGGTTATTAATTTTAATAGCAGCGAGTCTGCATTCTGGTAAATGCAAAGGACTTGCTTGTAATGTAAAATTATTCCGCGATATATTTCGTTTGATAATTCGTTTTATATAATTTTGTAACATGGTATGGTAGCCTAGTCACATTTACAATCTTGGGTTGCCAATCTCTCATATGGGAAAACATTATGTGACGAGCGTGTTTGCGCGCGAGTTGTGAGCGTGTGAGTGTTTGATTCTGAGTTTTGAATGTTTTTTTTTGTGATCTGTACCCTAGAGGAGTCAATGTGACACTATTAGACTTAGCCCCCTTAATCTGCCACAGGAATGTATCAAAAAAAATAACACAAAATAAAGTGAATACACAATTTATAAGTATTCAAGAGTAGCTAAAACCATAACTAAGACCATATAGCAAAAGAGGCCATACTCATAGAACATGAAAGGCGATCACAATGAAATAGGCTCTCTTTTTCAGTGTTTTTTACGCAAACCATCGATAATTTTTTCACCATAAATGTGTGCTTACTGCCTACCAAACCAACTAGGGTAGGTAGATTTGAAGACGCTAAGGTAATTTAAACATAATTGAAATTTCAGCTTATATTGGTTGAATGAACCACGAGGATTGAATCCTTTACGCAAACGTGCCGACAAGAGATTAGTCGTGTAACATAGGTTTGGACCAAACGAGTTCTATTACGTACGTACCTTAATTTCGGTTCATATTGTATATTGCGTCTTTGGTGTAAACGGTGGCGGGCACAGGATTTTTCACAGACCTAAGGTAGTCGGTCGGCCAGGGCTTCAGGTTTGGTAGTTTTTCTATGCCTATATTGAGCCATGGTCGTTCTGGGTAGACAGTGCCTTTGTGCCTATATGGACCGCTCGTTACTGGGTTTAAATATGTGTGAAAGGAGAATACAGTATCCCGTAGTTAATAAAAAACCGGCGAAGTCCGACTCGGACTCGCGCACCGAGGATTCCGTACAAGTATACGCTAGAAACGGCCGTATCTATGAAAATCCAGTATTGGCAGAGCCCTATGCGGGGTCATTTTATATTGGTTACTGACATAGACATAAAATATTAAACTTTCAGATTTATTTTGTGGGTTGCTATAAGCGCTACCGTCATACCAAATTTCAAGTTGCGAGTAGGTACCCTATAGGTTTTCCTATAGATACCTTCACGCGTACCTGGTACGAGGGTCTTCCGTAACAACGAATTGACACCTCATTAATCAAAATCGGTTGAGCAGTTTATCTCGATTAAGTTATAACTAACTTACACCTTAACTGGCACCGATGCCAAAATAACATTAATTGTATATACTGTTTAGATTGAGTAGGAAAACGGTTACATGTAAGTAAATTGAAAACACTGGATTATGCAGTAACTTTTTTACCTTTGAGTGGCGTTTTTTGGAGTCGGTTTTTCATACAAAGATAGTTCTGAGAATGGTTATAGGATACTTTCTACCCAACAACGCTGACAAAAAAGAGGGTTGTGACTTTTTCTCCTCCGCGATCGAATTATTGGGCACTAGCTTCTACCCGCGACTTCGTCCGCCATAAATTCGTTTATCGCGGATAAGGGTATTTTTCCGGGATAAAAAGTAGCCTACGTCCGTACCCGGGACTTAAACTATCTCCATACCAAATTTCACCCAAATCGGTTCAGCGGTTTAAGCGTAAAGAGGTAACAGACAGACAGACAGACAGACACACTTTCGCATTTATAATATTAGTATGGATAGTATGGATTACTGACTAACCCTTACCTTCTTGGTAGTATAAATAGAAAATGGTAGTAGCACAAGCATTTGTACGACAGTCTTTTACGACGCAAACTTAAGAAGTCGTGGGGAGCTTAAGAAAGCAAGGAATTGCACTTAAGCCTACACAACGATTTATATAACGAGTATATACAACCTGTTACATAATGGTTATATACACGGGAGAGCATTTTTATTGCTTGTTCTGGTTCTTGGAATTACGAGTACCTACCTATATAAAGCTGGCATCTGAATGCTTGTTTCACAGTTCTAGAGTATGTACGTACGTATTAGCATTTGTTTAATAATATTTTAAACATATAATTTATATTGTCGCTTAGTTTTAAAGTAGAAAAAGACTTTTGATTTAAGTGTGACAACAGATTTTTTTCTCTTTGTAGCAATTGCAAACATAGCTTTGATGCAAACATAACATCCCATGTTGACAGTACTCTAAAATATATGATAGAAATAAAAAAACATGTTGCGTCCGATACCTTACATATAGCTCATTCTATAAGCCTTTAAAATTGGGTGGGAAAATCCATTTTTAAAGTATGAAAATATTAATAACTAATAATATCATTGAATAATCTTGGAAATTTTGTTATGAAACCGTTTCGATAAAGCAAGTTTTAACATAGCTGCAGAATAAAGTTCTTAATGCCCCCATACAAGGTAGGAACGTTTGACGTCACAAGTTCGTAGTTTTTGTATGGAGTGTTTTTTGAGAAATTAAAAAAAAAAATTTTAACATTGTTGTATCTCGATGAGTTTTTATGAGATTGAAGTAGTTTTTTCACAAATGTTTCTATTATTTTCAGTAACTAGTTTATTCAAAATGTGTAAATCCTGATATTTTCAAAATCCAGCCGCAATCCTGGCATAAGCTCTAAAATCCTGAAATCTCAAGTGAAATCCTGAGAGATATGGTAACCCTACTTGCGGTTGGGAATGGTATTAGCGGTTAGATCATGACCCACATCGATTGCAAGAGGCTGGAGCTAGCTACTATTTTAGAGTGCAGGAGTATTATTATAAGACTACCCAGCCTATATACCCTTCGTAGTGCATTCTGATAGAGCAGTGTTTATCAACCTTTCTCATGAGGTGGCCGTCTTTAATGGAAAATATTTCGCGAATGGAAAAAATAGGCTGGACGGAAAAAATACAAATGAGGAAGTGCGTAAAAGACAATAAAAGACAAGGTCGTTATTAGAAACCATTGAAAACAGAAGGTGAACGATGTTTGGACACTTGCTACGACATGACGATTATATAAAAACCATTATAGAAGGAAAGATTGAGGGAAGGAGGAAGGGAGATGTTATATAGACCAAATCAAGGAGAAAGTAGAAGGCGTGTCGTATAAGGACATCAAAACATGGAAGTTGCTCCACCGACAAGAGCCTGGCTCTTAAGTTTCTGATGATGATTCTTGAGACGCAACCCTGTTTTCAGCGCTGATTCAAACGTATTTTCTTCTTCTGAGTCGTTTTCGTTATTGCCGAAGTGTCCACGAAAGTTTTCCAGCTTCTGTGAACGAGCTTCTTCTATTTGCTCCGATTTGCTTCTTTAAGGGCCAATGATACAGGAAGCTGTTAAATTTGTCGCCTATAGTATTTCCAGACCGATGTGACCTTCAAGAAAAGAGCGAACTCCTACTTGAAAGGCCGGCACTTTTGACTCCTCTGGTGCTGCAGGTGTCTATGGGCAACGGTGATCACTTACTTTCAGGTGATCCGTCTCGTTTGCCCCCTATAACATAAATAAATTAATAGTTTATAAAACACTAGAAAACCACGCTTTACAAGACTTTTCTAACAAATCCAAACATAGCTAATAATGATACGATGTTCCATCATGAAGTTTTAATTCATATCTTCCGGCTCCATCATCAGATCAGTTCGACAGTACCATATTATTGTATTGTCATCAGAACTACATACAGCTGCCAATTTTCATGACGTTAGAGAGAGAGAGAGAGAGAAGTTACCTTAGAATCCATTACAAAGTTACATACAGGTCGACCAAATAAAAGCGTGTTAAAAAGAAAAAAGAAAGGAAGTCTGGTAAGGGATGTTACTTGGTCATACCAGCGGTTAGGCGATGACCGCATGGTCTTTTCCCTTCTAGTGTAGTGACTACCACAACTTTGTCACGGCTGCTTGGTTTCCGGCGGGCAACGTGGTCGAAATAGCTGAGGATGTAGGTAAGAGATTATTGAGAGCCTTAAGGTGCGTCCACATTTGTATCATTTGCCCATATCAGATCATCGTCGCGTAGCATGATCGAGTGTCACGATCACGCATTTGGACGTTGCGCCGATCCGATCACTCGAAATCCATTTGCTACGCGTATCACACACTTGTATCGAAAGAGTGCGGCATTATCGGCGCGCCGACAGTAAGCGTCCAAGCAGCGCGATACGCAGTCATGCTACGGCACGGTGATCGGATACGAGCAAATGATACAAGTGTGGACGCACCTTTACGTAATTGATCCAGGATATATTTGTTCGTTCTCTTTGCAGTCCACGGTATACGTAGTAATGTATGTAAAAGTGTTACAAATATTGACTCCGACCTGTATGTAACCAATGTAACCACGACCCCCTTCAAGAGGCCTCGCAATCCTTTAAGGGGTCGCGCCCACAAGTTTTAAAAAGCGGCCAAGTGCGAGTCGGAGTTGCCCATGAAGGGTTCCGCAGCCGTTTATACAAAAAAATGCACTACAGATGAAAAAAATACGATAAAAAAACACTAACAAAAGAGCATATCTCCCCGCACTTACGTTCTTTTGCTGAGAAGCGCAGTTTTTTGGCAATAACTTAAAAACGGTATGTTCAATCATGTTGAAAACAATTTTCGTTGTAAGTATTTATTAAGCTTTATATTTGTAAATATTTTCATATTTTTTGAACATACCGTTTAGAAAATAGAGGGGGGAAAATAAATTAATAAAAACACATGTTTTTATTTATTTATTTGTTTCATATGTCACTTACAGTAAAAAAACACCTAACATGAGACAGGTACATTTGAGAACATAGATAAATTGAATTATCATAAAATACAGTTAATAATAATTAATTATCACTTATCGTACTCGAAGCCACGATGGTCTCGAGATAATTCCCGGCAGTGGCTAGAAATCTCGGCTCGGAGGTCGAGAAGAGATCAAGAGTTTCGTCCTGGTCCAATATATTGTTAATGAGCCGCAGAGCGCGGTGAAGCGGTGAGTTAGACAGTGCCCTGGTGCGCGCGCGCGGGAGGCTAAGCAGAGGTTGTTTTCGGGGACGCAGACCGTGTTTAGGTATTGGGGGAACGTTTAAGGAAATCTGTGATAACAGGTAACTGTTGTAAATATTTCCTCTCAGTAGCCGAAGAAAAAATTGTACTAAAGTAACATTTCGCCGTGCTTCTAATGTCTGGTAGCCTACCATGCCTAGCACGTAGGGGGTCGGGTAAAGAGAGGGATAACAATAGTACAGTTTCTTAAACAAGTATCTTGCAAACGTTTTTTGTATTTTTTCTATTGTAAGTACGTATTTGGCTTCATACAGGTTCCACACGATAGCATTGCTATCTGTTTTACTACGTACATATGAGTACATATGAGTACATATGAGTAGTAGGTTTTGCTCCTTCCGTAGCGAATACTTCGGAAAATATTCACTAAATCAAAAATTGTTTTTATAAACCTCAAAGTGTTTTTAGAAGAGATGTCGAATGATGTTCCACACATTGATATTTGCTGAAAAAAATATTTTTCGGTTTCGGTTACATGTATGGAGTGCCCCCCCCTAGAAATATATATTTTTTTTATTTAACTATCAAACTAAGTAGCGGTTTACACACGACACCTATGCTCTAAATTTCATCAATATAATAAAATGCCTGTGACATACGGACGGACAGACAGACAGACAAACATGACGAATCTATAAGGGTTCCAATTTGGTAACGGAACCCTAAAAACACTGTGATAGAACCATCACTCGTGAAAAAATACAAATCCGCCATACACTTTCACGTTTGTATTGTGGATGAACGTACCTATGGGTAAAAAATTAAAAATATGGGCGTGAGATTGTAAAAACATGTGTCTTATTTATGATCACCTTAGGTTTTATATTTGCTTGTGACGACAGGCGCGGCATACTCCGCGTTTACGCCACAATTACCAGTACCTATACCAGTGGCCTCAGTCTTGAGGAAGTTGGTATACATTGACGCGCATCGTGGGTAAGAAAGAAGCGGACGGTTCTTTTCTTGAGCGGGGCAAGGGTTGCAAAAGTTTCTAGCGCTAGCTAGCGCGCGGTTTTCTCTCACTAATGTATACGGTTCCGCGCGGCTTATACTGAGATCAAAAGAGAAGGCAGTGCTTGAACTGTTACCAACGGTCTCAGTCCCGGGGAAGTTGGTGTACATTGACGCGCATCGTGCGTAAAAAACTAACATCCTCGTCTTGAGAGGAGAAATAGTTGCAAACATTGCTAGTTGTCTCGCTACTAAATATTATTGGTCATGTGTCTGTTGAGTATTCTGTGACGGCGAGCCCCAGCAGGGAATGGTATTGGCGGAACGACCGTGACCCACTTGGGTTGCAGCATCCAGTCTGTTACCAAGTTAATGTGCTGGAATATATTTACACGACGACCCTGCCAATGCCCCTCATAAATAGGAGATTGTTTACCAAGGGATTATTTGTACGACAGCGAGCAAAGGCAAATAAGATCTACGTGTCAAAATGGTTTTTAACCTCGAGCTAAACTCTCTGCTTTTCACTTCAAATTTGAGAAAAGAGCGAAAATCGATATCAGGCATAGTAGTATATTGACATAGATGTGGGCAAGTTATATTTAAATTGTGGATTTCCAATGGGAAATTAGGTACAAATTATTATTTTTATTCTTATGCTCGAAAAGTGTCTTATTTTATCTTCGCGTAGCGGGGGATTCAGTAACCTTCCACAAGCTCGTTTCACTTATTTAATTGTAATCTCTTCATTATACATACATTGCCTATTAACAATTATAATGGTATCGATATCATGATTTTATAAGGATCAGAACCAAGGAAATAACTCAAGATGTTCCTATCTGAATATATTATTTAGTTACAATAAATTACTCACATCATTATTTCGCCGTTTCAAGGTCTTGCACAACGTAATGACAAGAAAATTTCTAGCATTATCTCAATCACAGACGGTTAAAATGATTTTATATGCGTGACCTTAAAGTGAATTTTTCATTCTTATTTCTTGGATGCACGATTAGCTTTTAGTGAGCTCTTGTTCTGGCCATTCAGCACTCAGGAGCTGTTCACAGAAGAAGAACTTGAAAAGAGCACCGAAGAATTACACCTCAACTTCATATTTGCCTTTACGTCATATGTTTGACTCTTGTATTCATCCTTATCTACTGACGGAGCCTAGATCTGTATGCGCGTACCTACCAGTCCATTTCTTTCACTCTCTTCGACTTGTGGACGTGGAACATCACCTTCTTCAACATTTATTTGCGGCTTACCTATTGTAAGGACCTCGCCAGCTCGTTATCCTCATACTGCATCTCTAGCACAGCTGTGACGCGACTCTTTGTCGCGCGACAAGAATTATCTGTCTCTTTCCTTTTAATACAATGTAAGAAAGACGGGGAGTTTTGCTAGACCGGCTGACCCATGGATCTTTACTCTAGCCTTGAAGAACCACGCCCTAACTCCCGCCCGCCTCATGTTTGTTTCTTACCTTACTCCTTACCTGCTAAAGGGACCTCAGTAGCTCGCTATTTGCAAACCAGGCAGTGGGTCATCGCTCCTGAAGTAAATATTTAGAAAGAGACTTAAAGAACCACGCCTTAAGTTCTCCCATATTCTATGTTTGTTTCTTACCTTCATCCTTACCTGCTGTAAGGACCTTGCCAGTTCGCTGTCCGCGTACCGGCCCGTCGGCCGCCTCTCCGGTAGGATGTACTTGGGCAGAGCCTTGAAGAACCACGCTCCAGATTTCTTCCACATCTCGCGAGTCTCCGCGCAGAGGTTGCATATGTACTGCTCTCTTGAACGGATTGGGGATCTGTGACACAGTAATTTTTGTATTTCTTGACTGTTACATATACGTATGAGCACAAAAGAAAAATTGTTTGAGAGAAATGACTTGCCATTTGACCGACTTGATTAATACGGAATATGTAAGTTTAGAATGGAACATAATAGATGTTTCAAAGGGATAACATGACTAAGCGAAGGACTGAAAGTTTGGAAAGTGCGGAAAGATGAAGGTAACGGTTTCTTGTACGATGATAAATGATTAGAATACAACCTTTAATTTATTAAATCATAATACATTAATGTGTCGCAAACCACTTCTTTAAATGTTGTATTCAAACCAAGATAAAAAGATAGACGGATCATTACGAACAATAGCTGCACCAAACCTAAGACGACAAGCATGGCATGATTTTGTATGCGTTTTTGTGCGAGCGTTAGCTTCCCGAAATTGTTCTATGATGCATCTATCTTTTTTCTCGGTCTGATATTGCAAATGTACAAATTCTTAAAGAAGCAAATAAGCAAGAACCTTTTAATGTTTCATTATTTCTGTGATTAAAAATCCAAGCAGATAAAGAATAAAACAATTTAACAGATTATATCGCGTATATTATCTCATTTTAGTTCCCGACGTTTCGGAAGCTTTCCAGCTTTCCATGGTCACGGGAGGACTAAAACAATTTAACGGATTATATCGCGTATATTATCTCATTTTAGTTCCCGACGTTTCGGAAGCTTTCCAGCTTTCCATGGTCACGGGAGGACTAAAACAATTTAACGGATTATATCGCGTATATTATCTCATTTTAGTTCCCGACGTTTCGGAAGCTTTCCAGCTTTCCATGGTCACGGGAGGACTAAAACAATTTAACGGATTATATCGCGTATATTATCTCATTTTAGTTCCCGACGTTTCGGAAGCTTTCCAGCTTTCCATGGTCACGGGAGGACTAAAACAATTTAACGGATTATATCGCGTATATTATCTCATTTTAGTTCCCGACGTTTCGGAAGCTTTCCAGCTTTCCATGGTCACGGGAGGACTAAAACAATTTAACGGATTATATCGCGTATATTATCTCATTTTAGTTCCCGACGTTTCGGAAGCTTTCCAGCTTTCCATGGTCACGGGAGGACTAAAACAATTTAACGGATTATATCGCGTATATTATCTCATTTTAGTTCCCGACGTTTCGGAAGCTTTTATTTCAATGAGTAATAATCGCGGAAACAGAAGAAAATATTAGATAAAGAATACTTTTCCAATACAGTTTTACCCCTCCCGCTGAAGTTTAAAAAAAAATCATTGCGGGTTATCAATGCAAATCAATCAACCGTCGTACTGCAAAATAACTTGGGTAACTGGTAGCAAGAGATAGTTGTTTGGTCGAATAGGCGGGATACACAATAGTGGCCGGATATTCGTTGCATATCTCTAGTTTACTCCACTGGACACGCGTAAATAAACTGCGTGAATTAGTTGCGGTTGTCACCTTTCGTGTATCGATTTGCAAGTTGCGATTTATTCGTGAACTGTAGTGTAATTAAATGTAAATTTGAGCTACGAACGGGTGGCAAAAGTTAATTAAGACATAGATATATTGAATATTGGAAATGTTGGAATGTTACATCGCGGAAATTTTGGTTGCGTAAATCAAAGTTTGATGTTGTGTTTGGGATAGCATATTATGAGATGTTCATGTACGCTTAATAAATAGAGAGTAATGTCCTATGTAAGAAATAACTGAAGTAAGTAATTCACACTTGTAAGGTTCTATTCATGAATTTATTTAGCGACACTTTCTTTATACTATCTATCTAGAATCGATATAGCTCGTGATTCTTAGCATAAATTCTATAAGGTATGTTTTTTTTATTTGGTAAAATAAAATCAGGAACGATTCCACAAAGTCGTATTCTTCACAGGAACGGGATAAAGCGACAGTCGAAAAATATGAAGATCAGAAAAACACCGTATATAACTTAAGAAGTAGGTATAACCTATACTCAATTACGTTTGTAAAGTGTCGACGGCGCTCAATCCTTCAAAAGGAGCGCCATAACAAGCGATAAAAGGGGTACTCCCAAAAAAATCTCTAAATGGAGTTGGCAAACACTGTCTAAATAATGAAAACCACAAACAATATCATGCGAGCACTCCTGCTTAGGAGTGGAGGTGTCCTGAAAATACACAGTGATATTTTCGCATGATCGATTTGCGTTTACTTTGATCATAATATTATATTAGATATTAAATGTGGAGCAGAGATAATATCTAAACATAGATTTGTTATTGGAACATGATTGTTATCTTAGGACTAGAAGATGCCCGCAACTTCGTTCGCGGAGGAGGAAAAGTCATAACCCCTCGGTTTTTCTTCAGCGTAGTCGGGTAAAAAGTATCCTATAACCATCTGAAGGTACCCAGCTACCCGTGTGCCGAAAATAGTCGAAATCGGTTTAGCCGATTTTGCGTGATGAAGCCACAACGACACATACAAATAATCCAAAAAAAAAATCGTTTTAGTGAACTCCAAACAGTCCGTAACAACCATTTTTATGAAAATATCTTCAAGTACAGACATTTCATTTTTATAATAGTATAGATGTGAAACTAAGAAACTTAACGTTCGCAATTGTAAAGTTAACTAGAAAATAAACAATAAAATATACACAATATTATTGCGAACTACCTTTCTAGTATAAGAAGTAACATACTCATATTATTAATGAATAACGTAGAACATAAATCAGAAATGAAAATTACGACTCTCAGAAAATAAAATATTATTACACTTAAACTTAACAATTATATTTATGACAGAAATCAAAGTACCACTTTTCTTTCTAATTATAATTATGGCCCGTCATGTCAATTGTTTACGCAATCATTATTTTTATAAACCTCTCAAAAGCATGTCAATGTAGTTTGTAGCATTATATTTATATTTGGCATATTTTTTTTTACATGACTCTCTCTCTCCAGGAAACTATACAGCAATCAGACTAAACATAAAAAGCCGCACGGGTTATTTTATTATGGCAATGCTGAATACAATCTCAGTGTACCTATCTCATAAATTGAATACCTACTTAAAGATATATTTTTCTAATGGATTTCGAGCGGTGGAGGCAACCTTGTAAAAGTATTAAGTAGTAAATTTTATATGAACAGTAAACATATATCTGAGGAATCGGTTGGCTTAGTTACTTATTTTTACGCAAATAGCAATCCCAAGAAAAAAAGATTTTCTTTTTCCATTATCTCTATTACGTCAGATTACCAAGCACTTAAAGTTATTATGCAATGGCCCTTTCTCTAAATTGAAATCTTGAAAAATCACATTCATAAAATCGACTGAAATTAAATGCTTCTTGATTATGGCACTCGATTACAGATTTTTTAAGTATAGATAAAATAGTAGTTTATGCAACTGATTCATAATGAATGGCCTTAAAATACGAGTGTGGTTTTATGAATCGAGCGTCAGCGAGCTTCATAATAGGATCACACGAGTGTTTTAAGGCTTAAAATTATGTACAGTTGCATACACTACTTTATATACACACATATCATAAGTACTCTAAAATGTGTTCAGAAGCCGTAGGAAATGACCAGCATTATTTACTGCATTTACGTATTTATATTAAAGCATATAATTACACAAAATATTATAAAGTGAAAATAACTTCTAAACATTGGTATTTTCCTTAATTTCAGCCTCCAATTTACTTCAGATGGTATATTATTTTGCTAGATATACTTAGTGATGTCGTGAGAAACTACGGCGGAGGCCCACGGCTAATTGTTAAGTGGCAAAGTGGCACTGGTTATACGTAATTGTTGGCACCTCTTGTGAGACGACTTGGAGACGGGAACGTAAGTTGTTTAAGCTACTTTCATATATATATAACACTTTCTATACTTATAATTAGTAAGAATAATAGTAATATGCATCATCATCTCAGTGGAATAAGCATCTATTCGCAAGCACTGTAAACTAATTTAGTGATGGCATTTTTTTAACGAATAGTCTAAACACATAAGTTTACCAACATATTTTCACCTGTGATTTCGTATCAGTTACTACTAGTTTACGTGATTAGTTAAAGTAGTTTATATAATACCATGTCCTTAGTTAAATATGTATACTAACATAGTTATATGCGAATACTAACAAACTGTTGATCCTATGTTGTCCGAATGAATAAATTTATTATTTTTATATTAGTTACAAACTGGAGGCAGTTTGTATGAATTTTCAGAATAATACCTCAGTACTTTACAACTTTATTGGATTGTTGCTCGCTCGTCCGATTCAGCGGACGTCAATCGCTTGCAGCATTCGGGGCACTCTCGAATTTCAGCCATATTTGCATGTTAATTATGTTCGGAGAGCATACTGCGTACTCAATCGACGATGTAAGGTAAATACGTCGAAAGCAAAAGCTGGGAGTGTGCATAGCAACCACAAATACATGATTAGAACAGTCTTAAATATTGCAGCACAGTGAAAGAGTCTAAAAAGGTGTGAAGATAATAACATTCTATTTCTGATTTGAGGAAAAAAAGGAAAAAAATGGAAAGTTCAGACCCGCAGGAGTCACACCTCTTTGTTCTGTAATGTTTTTTAGGGTTACATAGTCAACAATCAACCTTCATACATACGTTTTGAATTAACAGACTTGACATGTTCCCGGTTTACATGTGGACATATATCGATGCCGCACGTGGGGCAGGCGGAGTGCATACAAGATGGAAGAAGTCCTCGGGTGAGCCAGAATTTTCACTGTTTCTCCACAGACTAGACATGTTCCCAGTTTACCTGTAGAAATTGATCTCAATGACTCACTTGGGGCAGGCGGAGTGCGTGCAGATGGAACCAGCTAGGAGCTAGGAGCCTTGCTGTTTCACCACACACTAGACTTGTTTCCAACTTACCTGTGGATGTTGGTGTCGATGACGCACTTGGGGCAGGCGGAGTTCCTACAGATGGAACAGGTCCTTAGGGGAGCCAGGAGCCTTGCCGTTTCACCACAGACTAGACATGTTCGAGGCGCGGGACCCTGGGCTGATCGACGCATGCCTGGTAACAAAATAGTGTAATTACAATTTAAAGTGTGAGTTAGGTATCGTCTTCAAGACTAGCTTGTGTTTCTTTTCCACTACAGATATGCTAGGTTGATTAGTAGTTATGATATCATACATCTCCTTAGGTAAGCAGCTTAATAGAAAACACATTCCATATTTAAATAACTTTTACAATCCATTTCACAATAGTTAAATAGGCTGAATTTATTTATTTATTATATTTATTTAAGTAGGTATGTTAATTAAAACGTTCTTCAAATCAAGTTTAAGAATCTATTTATCAATGAGACAAGTTCAAAAATATACCCATAATTTGACAGACAGTGTACAAGTGCAGGAAAACCCTTATCACAGGGAAAATTAAAATAAAGGGGCTTTGGGACAGGAGGCACTACGGGTCAGACGTTTTGCAAAGTAAGCAATTTGTTACGAAGGCTAGAAAAGCAAATGTTTTTACATCCCTATAACAATGTTAGACTTGCTAGGAGCGGATACGGGTTCAGTGTAATATCAAGTTTTATAGAGACACTTAGTTTCATATTAGTATAATAATCGCATTAAAAATAAGAACCTGGGTGACCGAGCATGGCTCGGTAGGTTCACATTTTTTTAGTTTTTTAATGAAAGTTCGGTCGGTTCACATTTTTTGTTTTTCAATAATGAAACCTGTTGAGATAAACTTGAAAAGTAAAACTGGGCTCACACTCAAAATGTCATCCAAATAGTTATTACATACATATAGGTATATTTATAAAAGGAGCTTTGGTATAGATGATCTGCATAGTCATCAATTTGTCGCGAAGGCACACGAAGTAAGTAAAGGTGTTCTATCGCACGGATTAGTTTATGACACCCGAGGTTATTTGAGATAAAAAAATATTTCAAAACAATGCCTAAATAAATATTAAACAATATTCTAAGAACCAGTAATAATAATAATATTCTAATAACCAACATAGGGCAATGTGAGTAGTAATTTTTTTTAAAGAAAACATGTTCTTTTTTGATCCAGGGATCTTAAAATAGACATTCACTTTCCAAAACGGAAGAAAGTACCACAGCTGCTTATACGGATTTCTACAACCTTTTTTTTTAGATAAGAGGATAACGAGCACAATTGGTAGCTTAAAAACATTTTATTCACCTGTATATGGTAACTAGGCATCTTTTACTTCGTTCGCAGCGGAGAAAGAAAGGGTAATTTTCTTTTTAGTCTCAGAGTAGTTGAGTAAAACGTATCCCATAGCCGTCCTTAGATATTATATTCTAATACATCTGTGTTAAAATCCATCCTGTCCTGCCTCGACGAGCGCACAAAATGTTCCAACCGGCAGATGGCGCTGTTACAATCTTCATATATACTATTTATATCATTCGTAGATCTTTCTGTTAATAGCCCAGACATATTAAAAGTTTCACCTCGAAATAGGCTATTTATTTATCAACTTTTTTCTGCGGTACACGACCTCTCAATGATAAAAATATTGGTAAAAAAACTACTTCAATCGCATAAAAACTCCCCGAGATACAACGATCCCAAAAAACGCTTCATACTTAAGTGATGTCACGCGATTTGTAACTTGTATGGAGAAATTAAGAACTGCAGCTATGTTAAAACTTGCGTTTATCGAAACGGTTTCTTAACTAAAGTTACCATACAGTTTACGGATTAGTAAATGGTATTATTATGATTAGTTATTAATATTTTCATACTTTAAAAATGGACTTTCCCACCCAACTTTAAAGGCTCATAAAACAAGCTACACCGTAAAATATCGTACTTAAAATTTCAACGTAGGTCTTTATTTTGCTTGCCTCATTTTATTAGGATCTTATATATTTTTAACAAATTATGAGATCAGGCAACATATGCTGCATCCCAAGCTGGAAACTGGTAAACACTTTCGTTTCGATCTAAATGTTTTTTGTTGGATTCACGAACCCTGTATTTTCTGTTCCTCCTTTTCGTTATGTCCAGACGTTATTACAGGCACAGTTTCC
This sequence comes from Hedya salicella, assembly GCA_905404275.2. Classification (NCBI taxonomy): domain Eukaryota; kingdom Metazoa; phylum Arthropoda; class Insecta; order Lepidoptera; family Tortricidae; genus Hedya; species Hedya salicella. Next base: position 10,600,218 of record FR990114.1, on the reverse strand, counting down.
CGTCAGATTTGTGGCTGTGACGTCACGTCCCAACAGACCGGCTGTCTCTTAGTGTAGGTGACGTGTGAACAGTTTTACTACGTACGGCGTGGCATAGCACTGACATTTTTAGATTATATTTTAATAACGCCATTATTAGTCTAAAATCATTGTTTCGGTAACTTTCAATGAATTATAAATAGCTTTTTTCATTTTTGGACCAAGTGATGAGTATCATT